>JBBBVU010000021.1:4992833-5015464 GCA_037177055.1 Atherinosoma microstoma | reverse complement strand
AACATGCAAACTCCACACAGAAAGACCACTGTTTCAAACCCCTCCCGAGCCCGAGCCAGCAACCCCCTCTGGCTCAGACTCCACCCGGGGCTCGAACCAGCAACCTTCTTGCTGTGAGGTTGCAGTGCTAACCACCACACCACCGTGCAGCCCATCACAGTCCATTTCACACTTTATTCATCACATATCACACAATGTTTTGATTATTGCCATGACATCACAAAGGTTTTGTCCCTTTATAAATGAGTTGCACAAAATAAAAACATTTACTGAGCCGACAGAGCAGTTCTGGATACTCAGCTGGTATGTACTTTAGAGGAGTTCTGATATATGATGAGCTTGGACTTGTGTCCATATGTGAGGATGACAGGACAGACCGTGTGGCAATATAGAGTAAAAAAACAAAAATACAAGTAACATCCTTAAATTATAGCCTACTAAAACACATACTTTTTAAGTCCAAAGGCCTCTCAGAATTGAAATAAAAGATGAATAAACAATATCATAAATGATAATTATAAATTTAATCTTGGGCACCTCAAAAATGGTGTAAGGCCCTACATCAAACTACGTCTGACTCCTGCAGCACTCACAGACACGAAGGAGACAGTCTGCAACCGGCAGAGTGGAGCAACTCAGCCGCCCAGCTTTCACCAGTCAGTTTTCAAAGGTGATGTTTTACCACCCAAAGTTGAAGTTAAATGAAATGTGCTATGAGAAGAATGTCTTCTAAAAGCGACAAAAGGTCAGGGTTAAAGCTGCACATAAATCATGTGACTCACTGGCAGCGATGAAACATCAGTGATTCTTGAAATGAGGGACAGAACATGTCTGCTGGATAAAGTAGGCCTATATAATCTATTTTGACTAAAATATACACAAAATATGATCTCATGTTGCTTGATTAATATTTATTTTATTTTAAATGATGTAGTAAGCCTGTGGACAGTGTCTGAAAAAGCCCTTGTCCTAGAGGAGCTAAACTGTGTCCCTGTGGAGCTAAATTGTATGTCAGAACCACAGTGTGTCAACACAATAATCACTGAAATACAAGATTTTGGTGAAATTTATGTAATAAATGCTTAATTTTAGTAACTTGTAAAGGTTTCACGGAACTGATGATGAATAATATGGCTGTCAGAAAAACACCATGTAAATAAAGGAAATATAGCATTCTGTCAACCCCGTTAGACGTCAACACCATCAGGATTTTTAACTGACGGTGTTGACTCAACGACGGTGCTGAAAAAAAAATTGTATTTACTTATTTTAATGTACTTTAATGGCATTGCTTCATATTCATCTAATATTTTTTTAATATTTTTTTGGTCAAATTTCAGCAACTTGTGTAGTCTGTGTTTACAGTCCTTCAATATCAAGTAGTAAAATGTTGTTTATTTCTTATTGAGTGCACTAGCTGTAGTGCACTACAGCACTGAGGTCCTCTTTGACCGGCCTTTTAGCGGTTCCCAAAGTCAGAACAAATCCAGGTCCTCGGGGAACCACACTGCCTTTTATGTCTTTGATATGTTCCTACTCCGACAGACCTGAGTCAGAATTTTGAAATTCCTCATCAAGTTTTTCAGCAGCCTGTTAACGAGCCTTTCATTTAATTCAGGTGTGTTAAATTAGGGTTACCTAAAACATGCAGGGCAGCGGGTTCTGAGGACCTGGATAGAGAAACACTGCTCTAGAGGACTAGGACTAGACTTGGGCTCCCCTGGTATCGTGCATTCTTATTTATATGACCTGTTTTTGTATTCTGAACCCTCGAGGACCCTGATGTCCTCTGGTACCGGCCTTTTAGCAATTTCCAAAGTCAGAATAAAATATACTTTATAACTGCAGTGTTTTCCTCATGTGGATCCTCCACTCCAGTGGCTTGCCTGCTCATTCTGCAGGGTTGTTGCTACGGTGATTGCCCTTGCCTGGCCTGGGTGTTTATGGGTGCTGCATCGCAGCCCTATGACTGTGGTGTGGACTCCGGCCTGTCCTGATCTGGGTGGTTTCTGTAGTGGGACCCTCTGTGGCCATGGGTGGGCTGACTACCGGTGTGGACAGATACCCAAGACACGGTTTCCTCACAGCAGCTTCAAGCCAGATGTTTATTTCTTTTCATATGTCATACCTACATTCAGTTAAGAGACAGTAACTTCATGTTTGTGCAGAATCAGGTAGGGGAGGGCGGGTTGGGGGGTGGTTGGGGTGAGTGCATGTGTGAAAGAAACTACTATGAGGTGTTTTTAAATTGCCGTTATACATGGTGTGAAGGCTTTTTACATGTTCTAATATGCTGTTATGATTATTGTATGTAACATACTTTGTGTTGCTTTTTGCATGAAAAGCGCTTTATAGATAAAAATTTTATTAGATTTAAATCAGAGACAGTGAAAGGCAATGAACAATAGTTACATTATAGAAATGATAAGAAAAAAGATGAAACGCATTTGATGCCACATTGGCAGATTTAAACAAAGTTTATAAAACTCTTTAAACAATTATCTCAATTGTATATGAGTCAACAGTGCTTGTTGACATCTAAACAGAACTGTATTTTGGTGTTAGCAGACATTTAAGTTAATCTATGGTTGCTCCTTCTTTTAGTCCACTCAGGCTCCACATATTTTGTCAGTGTGGGCAAGTGGGAACTCGAGGAACTGATAACAGCAAAGGTTAAAGTCCTCGCCTTAACTCAGTGTGTTTATAATATATCTGGGTCTTCTTCTCTCCTCCCCACTCTCCTGTCTTGCAGCTGCAGTCTTCTTCTCACGTCCTTCCTGATTGCGAACGCTCTTTTTTTGCAGGAAAAATGGCCACAGCCGGGAAGGTAAGCAAAATCTGTGCGCGTGTTGTCACATGATACATTTTCCCCTGAGTAGTGCAGCTGTTTATATTTGTATAGAACTAACACAAGTTCCAGATGTGCGAGAAGAAAGTTTTCCTGCGGTGAAGCTGTTTTTCTGTCTCTATTTTCCTCCCCTCTCCCTGTGCCTCTGTGAAATTTATCTTGTGTTTTGACTTGGCAAACATTTTGAGAGTATCCTGTCAGCTTTATCTAACTGTTGGCAGCACAGACTGGAAAGTCTCAATGAAAAATGTTCAAATTCTAGCCAAACCAGTTGATTTATCGTGTTAGGGACAGCTGTCTTCTTCTGTGTTTTATTTCCAATAGCTGAATCACTATAGCATGTGTGGACTTTAAACTACTGCTTTGTGTTTCATGTGATCCGGCTTTTACCAGGAGCATTTTTATCATTAGTATCAGAACTAGAAGAATTAAGGAGTGAAACCAACTCACTCTTTGGGCGTATGAGTTGGTCTGGCATTGAGGAGGGGGCTTTTTAAGTTCTGACCCTGAATTGTAACATAAATAATTGCAGCATTATGTTCTGGTTCTTGCAAGAGCATTGTGTTTTCTTATGTAATTTTTCAAAGGTAGATGATTTCTATTCTTTTTCTTGCCTTTATAATATGTGAGCAAAGAGCTTTTTGCAGTCCTTATGCCAGGTCAGGGACGTCTCTAGCATTTAAAGAAAGGGGGGGTCTTAGCCCTTAACAAATAACATACAAAGTTCCCCATTTCAGCCAGTGGCCAAATCATCACAATGATGACTTAAAAGCAACGTTAAAGAGCAGTCTTAGAGACAAAGCGGTGTGGGCCATGAGAGAAGTTACCACGACATCATGCTCTGCTGATATAAATGCTAAATGTTAGATTTCTGTGAACCAAAACTATCCTGTGGGCAGTTGTTCATCTGTCTGATCCTGTGGCTTCGTTTCCTGAATAAACCCAACTGATAGAAGGAGCTGCTTCTTCTATCTTTGGATCTGTTTGGTCTCTTTCTCTAAAACATCTGCTTCACCTTCTTTGTCTGGATCTCCTTTCCCACTTTAATGAGCAGCTTTTACATGATATGAATATAGTAGAACCCCATATTAATCAATATCATGCTAAGATTTGAACTAAACAGGGCTAGCAGGTGTTTTATTTGTAAAACAGGGAGCACCTATAATAACCCAGTTTTTGCTGTTCACTGGAGTTCATGACTACTACTTACACTCATTTTTTATTAAAATTCCCCATATAGCCATTTCTATCATGGACTCATAGAGTTGCATGCAGATGCAGTTGGAGTGAAAGGTGGGAATGAAAACGTGGAGTGGTGTTGAACAGACTGGATTTTCGCTGCCGGGACTTCAAATGGGAAACTTCAGACATGGCTGAACACAGCTCAAACAATCACTTACACCACAATCATTAGAGCCAATGATGAAATAGATACATTTATGATTTTCTTTTAGGGGAGCTTAAGAGCATTTTAGAGTGGCTCTAGACCCCCTAAAATAGGCCTGATGATACCAATGTGCCAGGTTGATGAAAATGCACAATGGAGTTGCACCACGTTCATAGATACCTGTTCCAGTTAAGTTGTTCCACAGGATAGTGGGAACGCTCAGGAATAGTCGTCATGTTTAACCTGTCGCCTTTCAGGTGATTAGATGTAAGGCAGCAGTGGCCTGGGAGCCCAACAAGCCTGTGGTGATTGAGGAGATCGAGGTAGCCCCGCCACAGGAAAACGAGGTCCGCATCAAGGTAAAAGACTTCGACTCCTAACACTTAATAGTGAACGCACAAGTTTCTAAGTGTATGAAAATAAATAGTTTGGAAAATGAGTGTGTCATACAATACTGCTGCTCATCTACGTTCGTCCTCGATCATCAGTCTTTTTATTATTCGGTTTCTGTCTTTGGTGCAGATTGTGGCAACAGCAGTGTGCCACTCAGACCTGTACCACCTGTTGGAGAGTATGCACAAAGACGGCTTCCCAACGGTCCTCGGCCATGAGGCTGCTGGCATCGTGGAGAGTGTCGGGCCTGGAGTCACAGAATTTCAACCAGGCCAGTTTAAAATAGTTTAACGTATAGAAAACACACCTATTGACAGAATCCGAAAGCGGCCGTGCTTAACTATTATTCTTTTGTGACCGTTATCTAGAGATAATGATTAATTGGTAAAATAATGATCAGTAAAACTTAATTGTTTGTTGATTTTTTTTTTTTTGTTGTTCTCCAAGCATGGGTGGTTTTATTCTCGTCTGGTCTTCTAAAGAAGAGGCTTAAAACATTAAACTGAGTGATCTGTGTTCAAAACTATTTTGCATGTGGGTTTGAATGTAATCTTTAAAACCTATTATCAGGTTGAAAAGTGTTTTGAATAAATCGGCAAAATAAAACAATCAGCTGGAGATCGGTAAAAGTCATCGGGCTCCACTCAGACTTTGTTTTTTCAAACCACTCTAAAGTCATGTAAAATGCATTTTTGCTGCCCTCCAGGAGACAAGGTGATTCCTCTTTTCCTCAGCCAGTGCAGGGAATGCCGCTTCTGTAAGAGTCCCAAGACCAACCAGTGTGAATTAGCATGGTGAGAACCATAATCATCCTCATTTCTACTAAACATATCATTTCTTCCTTCTGTTTTACATGTTTAATTGAATTAACCCTCAAATAAACCAAAAGCAATTGTTCACATCATTAAAATAATTTGTTGTTCAGGACCAGGATTCGTCAGGAAATAATGGCTGCAGTGGAATCCAGGTTTACTTGCAAAGGGAAACGGGTACTGCAGTTTATGGGAACCAGTACCTTTTCTGAGTACACAGTGATCAACCAGATTGCTGTGGCTAAGATCGACCCTGCTGCTCCTCTGGACAAAGTCTGCCTCATCGGATGTGGGATCTGCACTGGCTATGGGGCCGCAGTGAATACTGCAAAGGTGTGTAAGTAGAGAATGTGAGGGATAAAACACGAACTAGGATTGTGTCAACCATAGAGAGATTTTAGATCTGTGTATGATCTCACCGTTAATGGTGTATTTCAGGATAAAAACCAAACCATAAGGTCAAAAAGTGTCCACATAAATAGAACTATACGAGAACATTTCACAGCAACCCCCAGCATTCTGAAAAGGAGGAAATTTTGCACCTACCAGCAGACTGCATGGATTTAACTGTGTAGATAGTACATCCTTATCAATGAACAACTAGTAATCCACTAATCAGGGTTTTTATATCACAGAAGTCAGACAGAAGCCTGTCTTTACTTAAAGACCCAATACAAAGGACAGTGACACAAAGGTACTGCTGTTGTACCTTCAATAGTCCAGTTTGTACCTTTTTATAAAGACCAGTATTGTACCTCTGGGGTTGTCTGGTCTTTATAAGGTACAAAAAACACTGTTGAGGCTACAGCAGCAGTTACCCTAAAGGCCCGTTTCCACCAGACGCGTGTGTGGTGAGTTCTGGCTGCGCCGTGGCCTCTGCAGCTAATGCAGCCAGTCTTAGTCAATGGTGTGGTTCACACCGGGTGCGCTGCGGTGCGTGTCAGATAAGATGCGCCTCGTTGCGGCTCTCCGCTAAATATAGGCGCCAGGTGTATCTTGACGGAGCATGCATCCAGAACGCGTCAAATTCAGCAGTTCAGATGGGACCAGACAAGAAATCAGACATGGCATCAGTGTAAAGCATCCAGTAAATTTCAAAATATACCATATGGCATGTAGATTTTCAATTGCTGAACTATGTAAACATTATGTAATTGCAAGTTACAACAAGAAACACAATTAAACATGAGGACAAAATAATCCATTTGGCTGGAGTTACTCATGGTAGTAGCACAAAACTCAAAAAGATGGATCCAAAAGACCAGGAAATGAACCTCAGACAGGCAGTCTTTTTATCCATGGTTGTTATCGCCTAAAATCACGTGTGAACTCACAATTTTCCTGTGAATTCGTGATCTCACGGATGCAGAAGAGAGGACTGCACTCACGTCCGCTCAGTATCTGACACGTGTCCGGTGTGAATTGGCGCACTACAGAGGTCGGAGGAAACCACGGCGCAGCCGGAACGCACATGTGCCTGGTGGAAATGGGCCTTTACTCTGTCAGTGCATCAATCAGCGCAACCTCTCCACACTTTGACCCTACTGTCCTAACTGACTACTGTAGCGGGGTCCATGCTCAGGTGCTGCTAATCAAGTCCCAATCAGGCACTTGATTAGCAGCACCTGCGGTACCAGAAACTTAAAACAAGGATCAATAGCAGAATAAACTGAGAAGATTTGGCAAATTTTTCATGGATGTAAGCAGCATATTGAACTTTGCCGCTCATCCAACAAATGCATTTTCCTTACAAATGTGTACAAAAGTCAACTGAACAAGCTTTCAAAAGGTTTAAGACTATCTGCCAAGAAGCATTGTTGCAACAAAGAAATGATCATCGTCATGATGTGCTAAGCTGTTGATGCATTTTGGACACTTTTTCTGTCCAGTAGTGTTTTATATTGATTCCCAATTATGCAGCAGGGTTCGTACACATCAGATCTGAGGTTATGGACTGCACATGTTTTCTGGTTTTCGTTTACAACATGTTTCGATAAACAGCTCCACTCATTCCTTTTGTCTGGAGTAACACTGAGACTCTTCTATCTTTAGGTTGAGCCAGGCTCCACTTGTGCTGTGTTTGGCCTTGGAGCTGTGGGTTTGGCCGCTGTCATGGGCTGCAAAAACGCAGGAGCCGAAAGGATCATAGCTGTTGATGTCAATCCAGAGAAAGCAGAGAAAGCCCGGGTGTTTGGTGCCACTGACTTTGTGAACCCCAAGGATCATAGCAAACCCATCCACCAAGTGCTGGCAGAGATGACCAACGGAGGAGTGGACTACGCCATAGAATGTGTCGGGAATGTGGGAGTCATGGTGAGGAGATTTATTCTAATATGGCTTGAGAGTAAAGTTTTAAAAAAAAAGGGGTAATTTGACTATGACATTGGTTTAGAATTGACTCTAATCAGAGTTGGTTTGGCTTACTTGTGTTTGTTTGTGCAGCAGTAGCTGCTGACGAGGCCATCTGGGCACAAATCTGACTTTGTTATTTTTCTTAATCCAGCAAAGTGCATTGGAGTCCTGCATGCAAGCATGGGGTGTCAGTGTGATTGTCGGCTGGACAGAGTTACATAGCATCTCTATCAAACCGGTTGAACTGATTTGTGGACGCACATGGAAAGGTTCCCTGTTTGGAGGTAAAACAAACAAAACCTTCATCACTGACTATTCATCAACACCTTCAGCTTCACTAAATAAGACTTCTGTTTGTATTTTGTGGCTCAGGGTTTAAGAGTAAGGATGGCGTTCCAGAGATGGTTAAAGCCTACCTGGATAAAAAGGTGAAGCTGGATGAATTCATCACTCATACCATGACTTTGGATCAAGTCAATGATGCCATTGACCTCATGAAGCAGTGCAAATGGTATCTTTCCACTTACTTGCCATTTCTGTTTCAGATACATTATTATGTCCAGTTTTGCTCATTTCTTTTCCCTCTTTTTGTTCCGCAGTGTCCGGGCAGTCATGAGCGTTTGTCCACCATAATGCAACAGTCTTGCTTTCAATGACATCAATAAAATAAATCAATTTACGGCACCATTGCAGCCATATAACACAATGAGCATAATGAGCTTCTCAGAAATCACCAATATGTTCTCAAGTATTTCTTAAATTCTTTCAGTTGTTCCTCAGGAACTTTGTCAGATTCATTGGCAGCTAAACTATTAGCGCTGCAAAATTTGCACAGGTGAACACCCAAAGATGCCCATGTAAGGGCATGAAACCGAAGGGCCGTGTGCAAACACAGACAGAGAAAAGGCAGTGGTGTCAACAACCAGGCGGTCAGGCTGTAGCTATGTCCCAATTTAAGGTCTGCACACTACTGTGCAGTTCGAAGCCATTTATTCGTTCATGAAATGAGACAGCCTACCTAGTGTGTGAGAATTTTCATAGTGTGCCAGTCCCCTGTTGCTCAGCAATTGAAGATATGAAAAAAAAAAACTAAATGGAGCCAGAAACGTCTGCTAAAAGTCTTGTTTTAAAATCTGCTTCAGTGGCTGGCTTTGTTTTTGAAAAAAAAAAAAAAAAAAAAAATCCACCGCCGTCAGCCCTTGTTTCAGGCCAAACGATGTACGGGTTTGGAGGTGGATTCGGAGGCTCTTTCTTAGGCTTTTGAATTGGGACAGTATGCTTTGATGTATGCAGCCGATGAATCCCCACTTCGTAGTTTGCAGACCCCGAAATGAGACACATCTTCAATCTAGTAATAACACAAACCATTGTGATAAAAAATTGTTGTTTGAATAATTAAAAGATATATATATATATATATATATACCAATGAACCACGTTTAACCGTTAAATAACTTGGACATTTTTGGAGTGATATTGCTTGCAGTTGAAGTTTGGGAAAGGATCGGGTGAAGGTGATTTTAGTTGCATGTGTGCACACACATTTAAATCCCCTCTTGACTTCAGCTGTTAAACTATGCATTGTGTGGCCAGCTGATTAATTTAATTCATGACTGGGGCTGACGGACAGCTGTGATATGTCCACTACCAGCTCCCTTGAAATGTTCAAGTAGCCAAAAAGTCCAAGGTGGAGAGAACCGGTACATTGTGTACGGCTCCAAACGAGTCCCTAAGAACAGCATCTAAATAAGTACTCGTCACTCTCTGCAAATAAATCTACATGCTCATGAAAGACTCGGCAGGGGAGACTCTCAGAAGACAGAGATTGTAAAATTACAGGCCAAGTACAAAAGGTGACAGACGGGGATTTGAATATTAATTTCATCCATTTAAAGACTTAATTGAAATATTACACAAACATTTTATAAGAAAATGCAACAAAATAAGGCTTTTATCAAAACACTAAATGTAAGCTTGCTTACCAACATACAAACCAATCATAGTTGATAAATTATGATAAAATAAAAGCTCTGAGTGATGCTAAATAAAGAGCCATGGGAACTGAAAGAATCGGCTCTTCTAAAGGATCCGAGCCAAAAGAGTAGAAAGAGCTGGATTTTCCATCGCTACAACAGTAAATATGCAGATTTTGTTCAACCGTGTCAGCGCTCAAAATCTTCTCAAATATTTATGAATGGCATAACTTTTGTAACTTATGTAAAAGTGGTTATCTATGAACTTGAAAAGTCTTCACCGAACAAGTTAATGGTCTAAACCAGGGTTACTCATTCCAGTCCTACAAGAGCCACAATCCAGCTGCTTGAACACACCTGAATCCTATTTTAATGGATCTAATAGCCTTTCAAGTTCTGCACAATGACTCATTAAATTGAGTCGGGTGTGTTGGAGCAGGGACACATGGAAAACCTGCTGGATTACGGCTCTCATGGGCCCTGAGTGAGTAACCCTGGTCTAAACAGACGATTCAGCAGCTCTGTTTGCTTTCTGGTTTTACTGGGTTGTGTATCCACTATGCTGTGACTCATTGTGCTATTTAACTATATTTAAAGTATCTGTCAGATAATTTTCAATCAGTTTACACAGGCTTGACTAATTATATTTGTGTTTGCTTAACTTGTCAGGTAGCCTTTTCACTTTCTCTGCTCGGACAGACTCCTAAATCTCTGTCAGCAGACTTCGTGCTTGTATCCCACAAGGTCCAGTAATAAAAGAGAAGATATTACAGTGAACTCCAGACACACTGAATGAAATGATATAACTACATATAATAACTGCTTTATCCCCAGAGTGTTATCTTCTTTTCATTTAGCTTTTAACACACACTAGATTGGGTCTTGCACAATCAGTGCTGGTCTGGAGGAAAAACAGCTTCTATTAGGGTTAGAGTTCAGGAGAGGACCCAAAGGCAGCCAGGACTCTATTTTAAAACTGATAAAAGTTGCAACACACTGGGGGAAAAAAAGTCTAAAGCAATAACCAAAAAATAAACTTTAGTAAGAAATGTACAAATAAAAGGCAAAGAACAAGAGGAACTGAAAGGAAGACCAACGTACAAGACCAAGATGCTCACACAGATACTGTTGAACATACTCCACATGATGGTTAGATAGTCAAAAAACATCAATAAAAGGCTGAAAAAGACAGATATTGAAGCAGAGGGCTAAGTCCAGCATCAACTCTGAGCAGGTGGACACAACTGAAGGGTAAAAGGAAGAAAAATATGTATTCTGAAGTCTTTAATACTGGCTGTGACCTAAGGTTTGATCTCCGTTCCACCCACGTCCAGTTCAACTGGTTAGTGTTAAATGCAGAGCCCATGGAGCTGATGCCATACATTGATCGAATCCTTGTTGGCTGAAAGGTAACTCGAGCTGGTAAGGCCCAACTCCAGCCAGCATCAACTGATCTCATATCAAACATGATAGTCAGAAATGTCATCCTCATGAGGACAAAAGCATCCCATAAAGCTTTCTGCCAACATCCCATACTTTTAAGTACTTTGTTTTACAATATGTACTTTACCACAAAAGCAAATAAGCTCATTCCCTTGTCAGAGCAAAAACCAACAACAGGAGAAACACCTGATGGAAATTAAATAATTTCTCCCCAATGGCTTGTTATCAAGTTCTGCACAAGCCTGGTAATGACCCACTGGTTTGAGTCAAGTGGGCTGAAGCAGAGAAACATCCAAAACCTGCAGGATTGTGAGACCCTCGAGGACCATATTGGGACTTCCCCCATCTAGATGCTAATGGTGGATGAGCTGAGTTTTGTTCCCTTGACATCAGGAGGAAGTGGAGAAGGGAAGGAGGCAGGATTCCTTCAAAGTCTGGAGGGAAAATGAAGAACAAAATAGAAAGGTAAGACTGATTGGCTCAAAAAATGGCAGGTAAAGAAGACTTTTGGACCAGAGTTGCTATGATTTAACAGGATTTTAAAATGCCAGCGTAGGAAGCGACGGAGGATGAAAGGCAGAGAACGTATACAGACATGCAGGAAAGGATCTTTGTGGCCAAATTTATGTAGAAGCTTCATTTGATCTCAACTTTTTGGTCTTATCACAACAGCTGAATAATGATGCTTAATTTTTGTTTCATGCATCATATTCATAGCTGAGATGGAAATATTTCCATTACTCTGATGTGTGTGGCGTACCCAGAAAGTTTTTCATCTCCAACAATCCAACTAATCTGCACACCTCAGTCTCTGTCATGATGTAAAATTCTGCCTAAAAATCTGTTAATCATCGACTTCCTGCTGCTGTCTTGTCCTGTCAGTAGATCAGTCCACACCACTCCCACTACAGCTGCAGCGACCTGTGATCCTGCACACCTGCTGCTCATTCCCTTATCAGTCATCTACATATACCAGCGCTTTAAGACCGCTCATGTTTCAAATGGTCTTTGCACTCTGATGATTGTGGCGGTTTTTTCTGCAGCTTGCAAACCTGATTTAACTCTTACCTGCCTGATGCAGCTTCATGTCAAAGACGTCAGTCTTTGATGATGCTGCTGTTTCCTTTTCATTAAACAGATTTCTAGTTGCGCTGAATTTTCATAACTTTCTTTTTTATATGTTGAGCTGCTTTTTAATAATTCTCTTGAGGAAACTAGAAACTTCACAGACCGAATGCAAACTTTACTTAAAACACAGCCTCATGTTTTCAGACATGTTGAAATTTTTAACAAACAAATGATCTGATTTTAGTTTAATACTGTACACAATGTAGAAACAGGATTTCTTCCAACAAAATCTACATCTTTTAACAAAAGTGACAAATGAGGGGCACAAAAATTTAAGATTCCCTAAATTAACCATCACTTGTCTTGAAATGCAACCATAAGCTTAATGAGGCCAGTACCTGGGGTGGTATGTCTTCTTAAAACATTCACTAATGGATGTTTTTGCCTTCTCAATGCGTCTGAGATAGTTGTGTTAAGGTAATGCTGATGCGCAGCAAATGGCTTCATGTATTAATTGGTCAGTCAAGAGAAACACCATGAATCAAACATCTCAGTTCAACAATTGTGAAGACCACGAGTTCCCTCTTCTGCAGAGGAGCTTATTAATTATAAGCTAATTGTGTCATCGGGGCCCAATCAACATGTCCATCAGCTGCAGAGAGGAGGATGTCAAACAGAAATGTAAAGAGACCCCAATTAGGAGAGGATGGAAACAAAGGATGGACATTAAATCAGTAAAAATCTGGACTTTGGTTTGATGGATGAAGGATTTTACAAACTTTACTGGTACAACAGAATATGAAAATATAAAACATATGGTTTATGGGGGTTACATTTTATTGAAAATGTCATCAATCTAACCTCAATATTCTGTGGAATAATCGTAAAACAGCAAAATAAAAAGTTTAAATGATTGTGTATAAACCACTCCAAATGCAGACTCAGCAAATGTCTGACGAAATCTTTGTAAATTTACTTTGTAAATTTTAAGGTACTGACAAATTGCTAACACAAGTTTTGATTGAGACTAACACATGTGTGTTAGAGGAATGGTGGTGGGACAGATTTCCCAGCTCTGGGGAAGAAGCTGTGTCTCAATCTGCTCGTCCTAGTCTGTATATTTCTGTATCTCTTCTTTGAAGGAAGAGGCATAAAGTGCGTGACCCGGTTGGGTGGGATCAGCAGCGATGCAGCTGCCCTCGTTCTGGACTCAGTTAACATAAACTGAGTTTAGATCACGAAGAGGTCACCACAGTCATTCCCAGACAGAGGATGTTTATAGAAGATAGTGAGCCAATGAGAGGAGAGTCCAGTCTGCTTCAGCTTCCTGCTTTCTCTATGCAGAGACCAGGTCAGTTCTGATATGTGGATTCCCAGGAACTTGATGTTGTCCACACGGTCCACTGTCTTGGATAAGGAGAAGGGCATGCTCTGTTCTCCTGTAGTCCACTATGACCTCCTTGGTCTTGCTGGCTGTTCTCTGAACGACAAAAAGAGGTAAACAGTAATGAATGTGCTTCAGTGTTTATGCATTAGCACCCTTAAAGAAAAACATTAAAAAGCTTAGTTTCATCCTAAACCATGTAAAAAAAGGCAATAATCTAAGTCCTTCATGACTTCTGTATTCCCTTGTGGAGAAAATGAGCCCTGCAGAAAGTGGAAAGTTCAGGTGTGGAAGTACCACTCCTCCTTTATTAGTGTAAACCTTGATAAGCCCTTCCCTCTTACCCCAACCATGTGAGTCGGAGTACAGCTTTTCAAAAGCATGGCGACTGCAGGGAAGGTATGTATGCTATATTCTGTAAAGTTCTTCTGTTAATGTTTGACAGATTTGTGCAGTCCTACATAGAAAACCACTGCCAGGGCTGCCAGAGTATTTTCATCTGATCAGACAAGTGTTTATGGAACATAAAAAGAATGTTTACATGGTAGAGAGGAAGGACATGATGAGTGGGCTCAAAGTCCTTATACGAGCTCTTCGAAGGTTGATGGTCTGAAACATTGATGGTCTGAAACGTTCATTCAACACATAAATAGACCTTCTTTTGTATGCTTCATAATTTATCAGGAGCAAAAGCAAAGTGACTTTTTTATGAGTCTCTTGAAAGACTTACAGGTTTTGCTTTTTGTCTTTTACCGGTCTTTCTGTTAGTGGAACAAAGAGACGAAAAGGTCAAAGCTGCCTCCTGTTCATTTTCTTTGAGAGCTGAAGCAAATAACACTTTGTTGATCATGAGAAACAAGTTCAAAGGGTGGGAGCTAAAGCTCTTGGAATTTGCATTGTAGGTGATCCGGTGTCGAGCTGCTGTAGCATGGGAGGCTGGGAAACCTCTGGTGATGGAGGAAGTGGAAGTGGCGCCTCCTAAAACTGGGGAGGTTCGTCTCAAGGTAATGAGTCATGGTTTAACTGTCAAAGCATTTCTCTTTTCAACGAATCCCCCTAAGCAAGAGAGCTCTATACTAGCCTTTACAACCATTTTTAATGGATTCAGCAAATCACAAGCTTTTTTGTTTCAGATTGTGGCCACCGGAATCTGCCACACTGACTCCTACACACTGAGCGGATCTGATCCCGAGGGAGTTTTCCCAGTGGTGCTGGGCCACGAAGGAGCTGGCATCGTAGAAAGTGTTGGCGAGGGAGTCACCAAGTTCCAGCCAGGTTCTCTTCCCTCATACTAGGCAGCGTCTCTCATGGCCCTCAAATGTCATAATGTCATAAATTCAGAAAGATTCTGGATACATTTCTTTGCATGACTGCTTCACATGATTTATGCAACAGTGCACTCAAGCTGTCTCCTGTTCCAAAACATCCCAATGTGGTATTGTAGTCAAAATAGACAAACAGTTTCAGAAACTTTTGAACCACAATGATCTTCAAACATTGAAGCGAAAGCTACTGACCTGCATCTGCATGATTTTATGAGCTGCAGTTCTGCCATGAGACTTAATTAGTTATAAGCTTGAAATAGAAGTAAGGATGCTGCAAAGTGCTTGATGCTTCTGCTTCAATAATTACTGCTCTGCAAGTGATCAGATTGTGTGTGCTTGTATTTTAGGGGATACAGTCATCCCCTTGTATATTCCACAATGTGGAGAATGCAAGTTCTGCAAGAACCCCAAAACCAACTTGTGCCAAAAGATCAGGTAGATATCCTGTTTAAACTGTCATGTAGCAGCTAATGTTTGAATGCATTAGTACACAACCTCTGAACAGTTTGAGTTTGTTCCCTAGGCTCACTCAGGGCAAAGGCTTGATGCCAGATGGGACGACACGTTTCTCCTGCAAAGGTAAAAGCCTCTTCCACTTCATGGGCTGCAGCACGTTTTCTGAGTACACTGTGGTGGCCGAGATCTCCCTGGCCAAAGTGGACCATCGGGCTCCTCTGGACAAGGTGTGTCTGCTGGGCTGCGGGATCACTACTGGTTATGGAGCTGCAGTAAACACGGCAAAGGTTAGTTTTTCTTTCCCATTCTGTTTTCCAGTACCATCTTAGTACTTTTTACCTACTGGGTTCCTGCCTTACCAAACCCTGCAGGTAGAGGTGGGGTCAACCTGTGCGGTGTTCGGCCTTGGAGCACTGGGACTTGCAGCAATCATGGGCTGTAAAGCCGCCGGGGCAACCAAGATCATTGGAATTGATCTCAACCCTGACAAGTTTAAAACTGCTCGTGAGTTTGGAGCCACAGACTTGCTGAACCCAAAGGACCACAGCAAGCCAATTCAAGAGGTCCTGGTTGAAATGACAGATGGAGGGGTGGACTACTCCTTTGAATGTGTGGGCAATGTGGCAATCATGGTGAGTCGTATTCTTACTAATTAATCAAAGCAAGCAGATTAACCAGACAAACATTGACTTTTATGGCTCATAAATGTGGTTAAACATTAACTGACTCGTGTATTGTTTGGAAGAAAAGACTTTGATGCAGATGATTTACACAATTTATTATAATCGAGCAACTGTTAAGATCAGACTGCTAAATCATGGTGTTCTCATCTCCTCTCCCGGTGGCAGAGGGCAGCTCTGGAGGCCTGCCATAAAGGATGGGGCACCAGTGTCATTATCGGGGTGGCAGCAGCTGGACAAGAGATCTCCACCCGGCCCTTCCAGCTGGTGACAGGTCGCACGTGGAAAGGCACAGCCTTCGGAGGTAACCTGAGCCAACTGTCCAGGATTATTTGTGTTGATTCAAGGAGCTTCCTAATTTGGTTCGATTTGATAGGGTGAGATATTCAAATGCTTTGTACAACAGCTCTGTCCAAAGCAGATGCATTCACTGTTCCGTCCAACTTTTCCTCTACAACAGCACATCTAATCTTTTTGGATTACAGCAGGTCGAATTTCTAAATGCTTTATTAATGTTCAAGAACTGCTAAATGGCTGGAGCAGATGGCAAAATTTGCAAAATGTATTAATATTCACTTATTTATTCACACACTTTGTTCATTTGTACCTTTTTATACATCTCTTATATTCTGTTGTATTCTTGTCTTTGTATATATCTTTTGTATATTTGTGTATAATGTAGTTTGCACTTTAAATCGCAGCTAAACTGAGCTGCTTGTTCCTGTAACAATGACAATATAGATCTTTGTAGCATGCTCAACATTAGCAGGGTTAAGGCCTTTTGACATGGTGTCATACTTATGTCAACATGATTAATCCGTCCATCTAATCAGAATCTTGGCGAGGAGTCATAACCTGAACCAAAATGTCCCTGAAAGAAACTGAAACTACAAGGTGACAGTGTTATTTGATCATTCTGTCATTCAACACACACATGAAATAACTGGTAAAATCATATTTCTTCCAGCTCTGTAATATGAGCAAACTAGGGGCCATGTCCTCCCAGGCTGACGTGAAGAGGCCCTTTCATTCCTTCATTTTAACGCTCTGTTTTCATCACTCAATAAAACAGTCCTTCACCATTTACAAGCCATTCAGAATGCTGCTGCTCTGCTCTCAACACTGGCTCCCAGTCATATAGGATTCAATTCAAAATACTCACCTTCACTTACCGGACAACATATCTTTCAGATCTCATCCACATCCGTAACGCCTCACATGCAGTTAGATCCAATAACCAGAACCTGTCTGTCCCCCGCACCTGTCTGAAAATCCGTGGGGACAGAGCGTTTCTCCACTGCCCCCAGACTCTGGAACGCTCTCCCTTCAACTCAGTACTTGTTTAAAATTGCTCATGGTTAAGCCAGTATTGCTTGCATACATCGCTATATAGATCTTTTATTTGTTTTAATTCATCATTTTATGCTCTTTTTCTGGATTTTATTTTAAAGCACTTTGTGATTTTATCTCTGAAAAGCGCAATAGGAATAAATGTTATTTACTTAATAAAAGACAACTTCATAGAAATGCAATATGGAGACAGAACTACAGAACTGTTTCCTCTGATGATGTCCTCTTTCTATGCTGAATCAGAAATGGTGTGTTTCCAAAACGGCCAAAATCTTCCAGCTTAACATCAATCCACCAGAAGTGTTTCTAAAATGTACCAGCATTTAGATGTTCTTACTTTTTAAATAGAGCACCACAACTCCAGACTCAGAACAATCTCCCTGAAAGTTGTCTAAGGGCAAACCTTGTATTTACTTTTCTTTGGTTTGTACGAGCATTTCTTCAGACCTCAGTTTCACCTGTTAAATGCCTTTTTTTTTTTTTTAAAAGAAAAAGAATTACACAACAAACAGAAAGAAACAGCTACCTGAAAATGAAACTTTCAGAATGAGAGTGTGGCTGATTGTTAAGGAAAGCTTTAACGAGTCAGAGTATTAAAAAGCTTTGAAGTCAAATCATCTATCCTTTTGAACAAAAGCTGAATAGGCTGTATCCCTAACAAGCTAATTAAGGCCTGAAATCTTGCTAACTTATTTAACTGCTGAGTCTCTGGGGGTGTATGTGCATGGTGTGTATATATATATATATATATATATAAAAAAACCTTTTTCAACCCTCCTGTAATTGTGCGAAACAAAACAATGCCAGGGAGGAGTTTGACATATATTATAATTCAGCTCACATTTAAACTTTCTGAAAAAAAATAAAAATAAAAAATTGTTTGAAAAAGTCACAACTTTCCTCTTATGATTGATCTGCTCTTTACTCAGGATACAAGAGTGTTGACAGTGTTCCCAAACTGGTGGAGGACTACATGAGGAAGAAACTAAAAGTGGATGAATTTGTGACTCACACTCTGCCCTTCGACAAGATCGCCGATGGTTTTGATCTCATGCATGCTGGGAAGTGGTAAGCCTGGATTTACAGATCCATTCTGAGCGTGTTTGTAATGTTAAACTCTGTAAGGCTGGAGCTCTCCTCTGGGTTTTAACTGCTGAAGAAACGCATGCATAACTGCTGCCCTCTATTGAGGACAAAGCTGAAATGAGATGAATGGTGGAGACAGAATGGTGGAGACAGGATGGAGGCGCTTTCTCAAAATTTCGGCATTTATGGTGCCAATAATGCATTTCAGCTTCTTGTCATGTTCTTTCTCACCCTGTTTTTTTCTTTCTTCCAGCATTCGAGTCGTCCTTCAAGTCTAGACACCGGAGCACATAAATTGCCATCTCCCACCATGTTTACCTGTCTAGCTTTTTAATAAATCTTTAATTTCATGTTCGTGTGTGTTTTTTGTTTGAACAATGCAGTGAGTTTGCCGTTTGATAAACACCCCTCCACCCACCCCCCACCGTTACACAAAAAGAGAATATGGAAGTGAGAGACAAAAGAATGAAAACTACATTATTCAGAAATATTCTTTGATCTGGTTTGAATGAATAATGAGGCAATACAACCACAAATGCTGAGTGATTATTTTTTTGGGAGAAGCATGAGTATGTAAGCCTGGAGTTCAATACAAGTTTGAGGACAATGCAGTAGGTTTTTTTCTTTTAATATATATATATATATATATATATAGTTGCATAACATCTTCTACCTCCTACCCCTGTAGGCTTTGAACACACACATTGTTGGAATATTTTGTGTAGGGAAACAGACTGTTCTGAGAGTTAGAGATGATGCCTCATCAAGCGATATCCTGCTTGGCAGATTTCATGCAACACTTCCACTGCAGGGGAAACACGGGAGAAAAAGGGAATCTTTTTTATTTATATTTGTGGTGATGACAGCAGATCCAACATGCGTTTGTGTGGCAAACAAAAGATTGTAGTGCAAGGAGGGCACTGAGAAATGATAGTTTAAACTTGGAGTTGACTTGATGAAGATACACAATGGCAACTGTTAATATTTACAGTATTGTGCTTGGGGGGGGGGGGGATAGATAATTGAAGCATGCAAATATAAGTGGAAATATACTATTATGTGGCAAAAACAGTTTGTATAACTGAGCTTGAAAGTCAGTATTCTTCAAGACAGCCTCCTAGACAGGCCCTCTTGGGATTTCTTCAGGAATAGTTCTCCAGGCTTCTGGAAGGATTTTCCAAAGCTATTCTTTGGATGTTGACTGTCTTTTGTCCTATACTGCGTCAGTAATGTTGAGGATCCAGGTTTCTAAGCAGGATTTTTCACCTCATTAGACCTGTTGCCACTGATTTTTCAGTCCCGTTCTTGTCATTTTGGTATTCTTACCCTTTTATCCCCTTCCTTTAAAAAATCTCAACGGCCATCCTTTCATGGACACCATTTTTTCATGAACATTCGGCCAACAGATGATAAACTAAAATGGTCTGATGCATTCATCTTCATCTGAAGGGAGACATCACTTTCTGTTTATAGGCCCGCCACAACTTCTTTTATTCTTCTCTTGTGTTTCCTCAAACTTTAAGGACACGGTCCACCATGAAGAGTTGTCATGCTTATCAGATATCATGATGCTTCTACTGTTAGTGATGACGTTTTGATTATTTACTGGTTTAATGCAGGTTATTGCGCATTATGATTTATTATATTTATCATATTACTATTGTGTTTTTATTTTCCATTAAAATTGTAAATAATCTTATATTAATCCGTAATTTAATTAGGTCATTTTAAAAGTATTTATTTCATCTTTAAACCTTCTTCTTCAAGGTGCAAAAAAGTATCTAATGGTATTAATATCAATATCGATGAAAAAGTATAACCTATTGGTATCGTATCGGCATGAAAAATTTAGGTATCGCCCATCCCTACTGCTATCTTAGTTCCTTTTTTAGACAAATGATGTTCCTTTTGTGAGTCATTTTTCTTTCATCAAATGATTCATGGGTCAGTGATAGGTAGCTTGACAAATACCCATTCCTTCAAAAATGAAGAACGTTTTGCTTCAGACCATTTATAAAACACACAATAAAAGTCTGGATGTTTGGAAGCGAAATATGAAGAACTGAGGAACGGCTCAAGACTTAATTTGCAATTTCTGGACCACAACATGCTTTAGTTTTGGTCTTTAAACATTAAACAGGACAAGCATAATCAAACTGGGTAATTCATCACACAGTATTTATTATACAGCATTGCATTTTCAATCACTAGAATAAAAACAAACTCATGTTTGTGAAGCTACACTTGTGGATTTAAATGATAGAAATCTCGATTTAGAATCGGTGAGCTGAACGCGGTCACACTGGGGTAAGCAGGGGGTGAAAATGAGGTGTAAATAAAATCTCCATTGATGCCTTGACCATCACTGTCCTCCGTGGAGTTTATTCAAGGACAAACGCAGCCACACAGAGCTACAGAAGAGTCATTTATTACTCCATCAGAAGAAGTACAAAGATGGCAGAGAAACTGATCACATTACTCCTCTGAAATTATAGAAATAATGAATGCTGTGTGCACCAGATCGCAGAGTAAGGTGGAGGAAAGGGAAGAGGAAGGGGCTGTAGATACCCAGAAAGTTTTAGTTCCTAGATTTACATGTTAAGGCTCAATTTGCTACACCAGGGCTTCTGAAAACAGCCACCAAAAGGAGCGTTCCTAAAAGCAGCAGCACTTTGTGGTCATTCATGCAGACGCTGCGAAGCTGCGTCGCTATCCGATCTCTTAGCAACCGTTGCTGATTTGTGCCACCAGCTGTGCACAAATAATAACTGAAGTCGGGATGTAACAAGTGTTGCAGTGTCTATACTGGACACCTCACCAGGTGAATTAGACAGAGACATGTTATGATCAACTCAGCTCACAGGGGGGCACAACCTTTTCACTCATGGTTTTCCTTTTCTCCATCATCTGTATGATAAATATGAAACTACAGCCTGAAAATGTAGAAAACAGCCGGCCCACGTCTAATACTTAGTAATAAACATTTCAAAGAAAGTTTGCAGTTTGTTCACATTTGTTTTTGTCCAAATTCAACAAATGAGTTAATTACTGAGCTTTAAAAAGGCGCCGTTTTTATTTCTATTTAACATATAAACCTGCAGTAAATTAATTAATCTCTGCTTCTGTTCCATCAGCCCTGAACATACCCAATATGGCTGCCTGAGATGCAAACCTGAATCACGTTTTTTAAAGCCTAAATTTAGAACTACTCGTTAATAAATCTCGGAGGCCCGATTTTCCCGGAAGCCTCCTGTGTCTTTAGTATTGCTGATTCTTTTCCCTCCGTCTCTGGTAAATTTATACGATATGTGTTTATAATTATTGTCATTATTATTATCATAATTTCCTTTCGGAGATTAATAAAGTATTTGACATTTTTATTATCCTAGCAGAGGCTGACAGAAAAGAAGTGAAGTGTGCTGCTCCAGTTGAATTCATCCTGAGCTCCACAAACAACAACTAGCCAGCCAATAAAAGCTCTGGATGATGAAATCCAGAGATCAAAAAAAGGCCTGATGTCAAGTCTGACCAATTAGCAAAAACCAAATGTCATAAATACTCTTCTATTTCCTCCAGAGGATACAGATCTCACTAATAAAGCAATCCACATTTGATATAAGACACATTCAAGTACTTCCATTTAGTTTGAGGAACCAGTATTGAATTTAAAGAACCATGAGAGCTGCAGTCACACTGAGCTCCGGGAGTGGCGCCTCATGTTTGAAAGGTGTGTGTGTGTGTGTGTTTTGTTTGTTTGCTTGTGTGGGACCCAGAGATGCTGGGTGTCTGGAAAAGTCCAGTCCTTGGTACGTTCCGGTCAAGCCTACATTTCGCTCAGGAAGTGAGCGCATCCGTTGTCCTCCAGGCGGCGGGTGAGGATCTCGCAGCCGGTCTCCGTCACCAGCAGGGTGTGTTCGAACTGAGCTGAACGCTTCCCGTCTCTGGTCACCGCCGTCCAGCCGTCAGGCCACGTCTCATCTTGCCAGCCACCTGAGACGTCACACACACACACACACACACACACACACACACACACACACACACACACACACACACACACACACACACACACAC
>JBBBVU010000021.1:4978296-4992733 GCA_037177055.1 Atherinosoma microstoma | reverse complement strand
ACACACACACACACACACACACACACACACACACACACACACACACACACACACACACACACACACACACACAATCTCAGACTCGGTTGAGCCTGCAATCAATTAAACAGAGCTGTGGAAATAACACCTCCAGGTCTAGCATAGATTCAGAGGTTACCTGTGAGGTATTGAGTGTTTCTTTTAGACGTTATTGACATGTTTTAGATCGCCACCGGGTCCGACACTCACCCGGTGGCCTCAACTGTGAGTTTTAAAACCTTAATGAACTGAAAAAGAAATGCACTAATCCAAAGCTGAAGATCTCTATAATTACCATGATTCAGAGCATACACTCACCTTCACATATCATGGGTTCAATGGTGAACACATGGCCGGGCTTCATGACTCCAACTGCTTTGTTTTCTGCAAAACGAACAAGTCAGAAATCATGCAGTTGTGAGGAAACATGAACTGATTCAGCAGCAGCTTTCAGAGCTGCGAGGCTGCGATAACGGCAGGTAGGTAGGCAGCTACTTACTGGCATAGTGTGGCACATTGGGAGCGGTGTGGAAAAGTCTGTGGATGCCGTGGCCACAGTAGCTTCGCACCACGGAGAAGCCGTTGGCCTGAGCATGCTTCTGGATGATGTTACCCAACTCTCTGTAGCGAATGCCAGGCTTCACTGAGGAGCAGCAGACAAACAAAGGATTTTATTTTTACATTCATGATGTCACATCATTTTCAAGCAAAACACCAAACGTGCTGATTCAATCCTCCCAAGTGTGAGGTTGTAATGCTTTTCTTCATCTGAACTGTTTGAGAAGAAAACTGGGCTGTAGGAGGGTGTAAGCCACTGTTTATATAATAAATCAGTTATACAACAAAGAAACAATATATGTTTCTGTTATATAAAACACAAAAAGAAAATCAGATACTGATAATGACAAATCATCCTGTGATGCAGCCCTGCTTTCAATCACATCTTGCAAAGCTGCATGCAGCTCCTCAGGTTGTCAATGTGTCATTTTTCCTTTTATACTTGTTATCACATTACATAACCTGCCCAGAAATATTGGGGCACTTTTAAATGTATGAGTTATGTAATAAATACTGGTGTTGATTGCAGACTTTGCTTTAACCCTTCAGTGCCAAAAACAATGTATGCACTGTTTCCCTTTCAGGCCCGGAAAGACGTTGAGCATGATCTAAGCAAGAACTAGGCTTGTCATTATTTTTAAGACATAAATATGTTGTTTTTATTTGGTTAATATATTGGAGGAAAAAAAAAACTGTAAATTACTAAACTGAAAATGTTCCAATTCATCTCAAGTCTGAGTGAATTAATTTCAGTGTATTTACATCCCAAATAGATTAAAAGTTTTCCATGGGTTCAAATCTATTTGGATATTTATATAAACTTACATACAATCTTTATTCTTTGCAGGCAACAACTGCCTGAAGTCAGGAAGCCTTGGACATTAAAGAATACTCCATCAGGCCTTTACTTAAGCTTTCTTTAGCAGTTTGTGGGTCTCTGAATCTAGTTTTGTCCTCAGCAGGAGAAATGCGACTTGATCAGTTCGAGATCAATAAGCTGACACGATCATTGCAGAATATTCCACTTGTATATTTCCCCTCTGAGATCTCCTGGATGAAAGAGTGATTTGGGTCACTGTCAATCTGTACTGTGAAGCAGTGTATTGAACCTGAGGAGAGAGGAAGTCTCTTTGTGTGTCACAAGGTTAGCGTGTTAAAGGTTGTTAGAGATTAATGCTTTTTCCATGAAGACAGATTTTTAATGGATATTTAATCTGATATTAAGTGATTCTTGCCATTTACAGTTTAAATTAAACATCTTAGCAATCATCAAGGCTGTGAAAAATACTTTTTAATATTTTTTTTTCCATTGTGGATATGTAGCCAAGGATGCAGCCGTCCCAAAATGTGAGATGCATGATCTTTAACTTGAAGCCCAAATTTTCTAAATATCTCAGAGTCTGAGCACAAAGTTTATCCCTGCTCACTTCAAAATTCATGTGGCTGCTTCCGTCTTCGGTGGCTTTAATGAGTCACGTTACACGTGTTCTTCACCTTTATCACTTTTGTTGGCGTTAACCCTGACAACAGCTCAATAAGAAACCATCGTCACACACTGTGACCGGTCAGAGAGTGTGTAAAGTCAGAGAAATCAAGGAAAATAAGTTTGAGTTCCTACCAGAGTCAATGGCTTGCATAAGGCATTCATATGTAGTCAGAACCAGCTTCTTCGCTCCTTCATCCACCTCACCGACAAAGAAAGTTTCGTTGAGGTCACCATGGAAACCATTGTGGTAGACGGTGATGTCCACTGTGTACGCAAAGGAAAGAAAAAAAATCAATGTCAGGCTCTCTGTGTTGGATTAAAAAACTAGATTCTATTCTGTTTAACACAAAAGGAAGTACAGCATTAACAATAGCAGGAGGCAGGGCGTCCTGCTGCAAACAAAATGTCCTTTTTAAAAGAAATTGCTGGTGAAATTGAAAGTGCATGTGCGCAAACTGGGACTTGTACCACTTAGGAAGAAATATAAAGAGCAGAGAATCTGACTGGCAAAGCCCCACCGGAGAAGGTTAATGAAACAATTTGTCTTGTCGGACTGCTCAGCGAGAGATGAGTTTCTGGAAAGTGCTCTATCAGACGCTCTGAGGGGAGTGGCGGATGGAAGACGTCGGCTTAGCAGAAGCATTCATAAAGAGGCTAAAATTGGCCAAACTCCTGCTGCCACCGCATCAAGATGCTGCTGTAACCATTCGTCATGAAGCAGAAATCTTTTTCTCGCGCTCTCATTGATAAAACTTCTCTCCGGATCCAAACTGAGCTCAACTCTTCCCTGGACTCGGTTTGACTTTGAGAATAACATTCTCCCTGTTGTCACAGACGGGTAGTGATATGAGCGCACCGTTGAGGATGTCTCCTTCTTGCAGCGGTCTTCTGTCTGGGATGCCGTGGCAGATGACTTCATTGACAGACGTGCAGCAGGATTTGGGGAAATTGTAGTAGTTAAGAGGGGAGGGGTAGCAGTTCCTCGCTGTGCAGGCCTGAACACACAGACAGAACCAAGGTAACAAAGTGAAACAGAAATGGGTGACTCTTTAATATAGTAAAGATGTGCGATCCCTTCTGTCCTCATGTAGCTGCCTGACGGACACGTGAGCCACAGTGTAGGCTTCGATCACACTTCTGTGTCTGTGCACAGCAGCTCTACAGCCTAAAATGTGTTTAATACACTTTAGAGACTGACTGATTGACTGACCTAAAGATAGGACATCACAAAACTCTCAACTTTGCATTATTCATCAGAAAAACCCAGTCCTACAACAAATTAACGGTTTCAACAGATGTGCTGATGTGTGAATGAAACCCTGCCCAGATTAACACTGATATGAACAGGTGTTCTACACAAGTGAATAATTTGATGTTGGCCTATTTCTGAGCTGAAATGTACTAACTGGACCCAAACACAAAATACAATTGAGAATGATGGACGATCAGATTTCAATCCATCAAACATTTGATGAGATATTTGATTAAAACCACAAATGTAAAGAAAAAGTTACCAGTTTGTAGACATTTAGAGGAAAAAAAATCAAACAAATGTGTTTATTCAAGCTGTAGTAGGGCGCTTTGATTGTCCGTATACTGCATTAACATGGAAATAAAAGTGGCTGATTTTTTCTTTTGTAACCCTTTGAGACCTTTAAGCCTAATTTTTAGGTCTCTGCTTGAAAGTACAGACAAATACAGACAATTCAGGTGATGTCTTCAAAAAACCCAGTTTGGCACCATCTGTTCTCAAAGTCCTCCAATTTGGGGAGCTCGGGTTTTAAAAGGTTAATGAGGGAACAAGGATAACTTCAATTTTTCAAAATCTATACTACTTCCTCATAAAGTGCATTATATTTTTCGCACTAATCAGCCCTCCTTGTTTTGATAAATATGTTCAACCCATCAGGTAAAAATCTGTCACTTTTTCTGCTGGTTATCAAGTGGTTAAATACCAAAGTGTGGCTAAGATTTATTAGTGGTACATTCAACAAATAGGTTCAAATTCTGACCAGCCATAATATAAGAACCACTTGACAACACTATGCAGCTTAAACAGCTCTGACCCATCCGGGCATCGTGTCTAGTGCTGGTACATTGACAGCGAGTGTGTGTCCTTGTGTTGGGAGGACTTGGTGGATCGAGCTTTTTCAAACACGTCCTGTGGATTCTCTATTAGATCCTGATCTGGGGGGCTTCCAGGTTGGGTTAAAAGCATTGATGTTCAATGAACCGTTTCTAATCAGCCTGCGATGGGGTGCGGCGTCCTGCTGTAGAGGTTGCTGCTTTGGAAGTGTTTGTAGCAATATTCACATCAAAATGTGATCAATATCATTCGTTTCTGCCGGTGCTTTGTTAAAGTTGTGGCTGCTTGGTGTTTGGACGATAAGTTATTACCAGTTCAAGATTCCCACTGCACCTATAAAACATTTGTGATGTTTTTTCAGCCAAATCGGTAGCAATTTTTCAAACTACATTCGTTAGCTTCTAAAAAGGACACAAGATGTCAGGCTTTCATCTTTTTTGTGTGTTTGTGTGTGCGTGTGTACCAGATGCACAGCATGGTCGATTTCTTCTGTTGTAACACCCGGTTTCACCATCACAGCCGCAATGTCCAGGACTTCTCGAGACAGCTGCAAATAGCATACGTGTCAAAACCAGACTGCAATAAGAAGTTTAACACACACCATGCAGACAGAGAAAGTCCATTTTGTCACCTTGGACACCACTCTCATGCTTTCAATGTCTTCAGGAGAGAGGATCTTGATCTGTGATGTCCCCTTCAAGAACTGCTCAGACTCAGACATCCCTGTGGGAGGGGAAGGAGAGGACAGACGACCGGCATCACTCACACGTCAATACTCCGAAGCTGATGAGCCATTTCAAATAAGAGCTTGCAAAAATCAGCTGCTTTCAGTCTGTCACTTTTCAGACTGTCTCACGCAGCTGGATTTATGTTCTCCTGATCGATTTGTTTTCCATCACATGTGATGGCTGAATCAATGCATTATTTAGAAGTGATTTAGAGTAATTGGAGCAGTTTTAACATTGACCCGTACTAGGCTCAGCATTAATGCTGTAAATCAGAGTAATCATGTCTTTCCTGACTGCTCCACAACTTTTACCTTCTGTGATGTCTGACTCCTGGAAGCTTCAACAGACAAATAATACACAATTAATTCAACTCCAAAAAGAACCTAAACGATTTTACAAAAGAAATAACAAAAATACTTAAACAAAATCACATGAGAACAAAAAGAAAAATCATTACATTTACTACAGCAGAAGCCAGATCTACACGGTGAAAGCCGGAGCTAGAATCTAAACTTGGTGTGAACTCGCAATAAATTTGTAACCTTTCCATACATTTTCTCTGTGTGACAAAAACCGGGACAGGGAAGGCTGATGATGTTAGCGGGGTAACAATACTGCCCCGCTTGGTTTGGATAGCATCACCCAGCTTCACTTTTAATTTATGACCTTAACTCTCTGTCACCACCCGTGCAGTCGGACCATAGATGAGAATCCTCTAACGAGCTGCAAGGTTTTGTGGATTTCAAAAATAAGTTTAAAACATCCAACAATGACTTTATTTTAATGTTTAAAATGACAGTAGAGTAGGACGTTGTTGTAGCTGCAAGGACCCAAAATCCACATTATTTTTTAAATCCCTTTAAGATTTGTTCAAATCTAATCTTGATTCATTTATATTACAAAGATGAGGAATGTCTCAATTAAAAGAATCACTTTGTCTTAAAATGTTTTATGTAATAAATCTACATCTACAACATAAACCGATCCAGACCCTGCGCTAAAACCTTTATTTCTTTCTATTCCATGATTAATGGAAGCTGAATTGACAAGTTCATCTTGTCCACGTTTTATTCCATTAACTGGATGTTGACTTGCATATGAATCTAGAAGTATCAAAATTAGCCCCATTAGCAGGGATACTCATGTGACTGACATCATTCAGTTGCAATAGCTGAAAAAACGCTGGTATGAGGTTAATGTTTCTAATGTCTGTGTGTGGGGGCTAACAACTTACCTTTGGGGATTCAGTGTTGGGAGATGTGATGTCATTTAGCACCACAAACAGACAAATGCAAAGTCTCCTTTTACAATTTACTTTGCAATTAAATACCCCACCCCTCCCACTACGACCTCAATAATAACAAAAGCATATTTGTCACATTTCTAACAATGTCAAATCACACAAAATGAATAAAGAGTAAAGCTCACACCACAGCTGTTGCATTAGATGACAGGCGCTTCAGATGAAGTGCTCATGGAGTCTGTACTTCTTCTGTTTTGACACTTTTCCAGTTCAAATCAGACACATAGCATAAAAACATCTTGTAGTACTACTGTATGTACGGTACTATGAATAACTAGCAGCTCCTGCAGAGACTACACTACAGCTTCAGCAGCTGAGCAGAGACAGACTCTAATGACACTCACACTGTCGACTGGTCAGAACAGAGCAGGACGGTTACTGTTATACAGAGATGGAGAGAAGCACAGGTCACAGAGCAGTCAGACACATTTGAAATGAAGGAGGTAACTTATTATCTCACCAGATACTGAACAAGATGCGAACAGTTATTTGTAATTTTCAGTCCAGTAATAAGTACTGGTCAAAGGTCTGGCATCATCAACAATTCACTGATTTATAATTTATCAACTCAACACGAAGATTGCAAGATGAACACGAACAGTTGCCTAGCAACACGGACATGAGACAAATTTGTGTACAAATCGAATGCAGCTTCTTTCTGACCCAAAGAGCCCACAGAGTGAGTGCAACAATCAATTCAACTTACTTACGCTTTCATACTCCTGCTCAGAAAAGGGAGATCATCATCATCATCATCATCATCATCATCATCATCATCATCATCATCATGTTGTCATGATAGTCGGGTCTACTTTCTTAATTTGTGCAAATAATTAATATTCTATCATATAAATATATATGTAAAAATAAAAGAAGAGAAAAAAAGATTTTATTTGAGCAAAAGCATTGACATGTTAGGAAACATTAACCCTCAACAATTGTGCTTCACTCCCTGCATAGGAATCACAAGAGAATGAGAAGAGACTGTAACCATGACTACCTGAATATGGATCTATGTGGTCGGATGACAAGGATGCAGACGTTGCCATGGTTGCACAAAGAACGACTTGCCCAGAGAAATATGTGACAGCTTAGAATTATCACAATGTGCGATAATTTATATAAAAGAAGCAGACCGGTCATAAAAAAAACACCATGTGACAGCAGACCTGTCAGCAGGTTTAGTTTTCCTCATAATAAATCCGAAACGGTCGGTGGGGAGTGATCACAGTGGGACGTAACTGGGCTGTTGAACAGAGCAAAATCAATTACAGGTTAAGGTATGAAATATCAGCTTTGAAAGAAATGTCACCACAAAAAATTTACTTAGCTCTATTTTTCTGCTCATTTACAAGTTGGTCCTGTTTATTTTGGACTGTCAGAGCCTAATTATCTCTGATTGGTCAGCTAATTTATCCAAAAAATGTTGGAGAACCATCATTTGTATGAGAGACGCCAAACTAACCACTAGGAAGTCAGTGTGTAACTGTTTTTCATTGTGATGTAGCTAAGGGAATGAAGTAAATCCTTGACCACAAACAAGCAGTTTAAAGCAGTTGAGCTGCAGTGGTTCTAGCAAGGATGAGCAACCACCTCTGGTGTGGGCTATGCAACTTTGAAGAATTTGTAAATGCAAACAAAGCCGTATCAATATACTCAAAGGGGGAAAAAAAACAAAAGGCATAGCATGATCTTAATAATACATGTGTAGTAATTCTAAATCAAACCACTCAGACTGCAACTAATTCCAACTGAGCAGAGATGTAATGAAGCAGTTTTTCACAGCTTCCCAACACCTGCTCAATGCATATAATAATGACTAAAATACACAAAACTAAATGCAAGTGGCTGAGTATGGATGCTGCAGCTCCACCCCATCATTGATTTGTTCATCGAGGTGAAATTAAATAAGAAATTAAACAGAGCATCAGCTTTCTGGCCTTGATCTTACATCAGCTATGCAGCAGCATTGCCTAAAGGGATGTGTAGACCCTCCCGTGTGTGTATAGTTCTTAAGCCAACAGCTGAACACGTATCATCTCATCAGTGTACTCATGCAAAACTGATAGAAAACACATGCATGATTGAGCGCATTGTCCTGATCACCATAACACACCAAGAAAGGCCTTCAACAGGTTCTCCATACCATGGCTTACTGGTATGTTGAAGTGGTTTGGGATATCTCAGTGTGCACTTTTTTCTGCTTGTCAACAAGCTTTGGCAAATATAACATTCAACTGATCAATAATTCTGCTGTTAACATAGTTTGTATCACTTCAAATGTGCAATTCAGCCGTGACTTTTTAGCTTTCCATCCCTGTCGCACATCAGACCCTCTTATATATGAAGAAAAAAGCCCCACCACAGCCTTACTTTATTACATCCCATAATACAGATGTACATGAACTAAACTTTTACATACGGTAAAAAGAAATGTTGCTGTAAAAACAAAAAGGAATTCATTAAAAGTCCTTCTTTACTTGTGGTCATTAAGTCTTAAGGGCTCTGAAGCACAAAGCAGGCCAGATAAATAAATCAGCTGATGCCTTGCTAATATAATCAGTAAGTTCAAAGAGACTAAGTACCTCTTATAATGATTACATCTGATTTTGCAGCTTTTTCACAACAGTGTATTCAATTGATAACACTGACATTTCCGCATGGAAGAAAGAAAGCTTTAAGTACATCTGCATCCACAGCATAAACAAACACACTAAAAAGGTAGCAATGCCTTTCAAATGTATGATTGATAATAAGTAGATTTGATTACCTCTGGGATGATCTGCGTAGTCAGGTCTTTGGATGTCTCCTGGTACAGGCCTCAAGGGGGTCTAAACAGCGAACCAAGCAGGGAAGTTACAACAGAGTTCAGCAAGTCACTATATTCAATATTTACAGTTAATATTAGTTTTGCTTTAACATGTTTACACAAATACCAACTATAGGTGTGAATATATAACTTGGTTTAGTTTTAAAATATTCTGAGATATGTAGCTGGGTTTGCTGTCTTTCCATGTTTAAAAAAAACAAAAAACACAAACAACTTACCAGTGGGTAGTGAGGGCGTAGCTTTCCTGTAAAGCGATAGCCTGGCCATGGGTCTGTGTTGATGTCATTCTCCACACAGTTCTTAGCTTCGTTCTGGTGCTTGTCTTCCTCTAAAAATACATACACAACATGATTTTTGAAGCATCTAACACAGCTGTCACTCCACAGAGGATATAATCTAATGTTGACTTCTAAATCTATGGGTGAAGTTGTTTATTAACCCTCAACTTCTCCATTTGTGCTTTTAACTGAGATCTAAATTTCAAGTGCATTAAATGAAAGAAGGCAACACAAAACATGACTTTTAGTCAACTCAACTTTATTTATAAAGCCCTTAAAAACAACCACAGCTGAAACAAAGTGCGTACATAAATAAACAAAGCAACACAGGAAAATAAAACAATTAACAGTTTTTGAAACAATTTAAAAACAATAAAAACAATAAAACAATCTCAAAAAGAATAAAACAATTAAAAACAAATAAAAATCAATAAATAAAACAAACACTAAAACAGAAGCAGAGCCTCATGCTGGGTTGAAAGCCAAGGAATAAAAATGGGTTTTAAGACAAGTTTTAAAATCGGACAGCGAGGCGGCTCAGTGATCGCCAATACTTACTTGCTTTTTTGTGCAGCAACTTGTGAGACGCCCAGCTCCCTTTGAAACATTCCTGAAGGGAAAAATTATTTGTACTGTTAACAGAGTGCAAACTGAGCCCCAAAATACAGTGGGGCTACAGTGTAGCAATAATATGCATGGTCACACATATCTCTTAACATTTTTTGATTAATCTAATGCGAGCAATTGTTTTAAACAAAAAACTAAATAGTAAGTTGACTGTGGTAGACGCCTTCAGGGTTTTTTGTTATATGCATTTGTTTTCTTTTATTTGATCTGGCGAGGAAGAAGACCATTAACAGTAGAAAGGGCCTGGAAGCACAAAAAGTAAAGAACGAGGTTAGGTTGCACAGCTAATGCTGCAATCACAGCAAAGATCTCTAGTGTCAGATACCGTGACAAAATTGGCACTCAACCCAACTATTTCTAGAGCTTTTGACTTAAAGTACATTATATTAGATTGGACAATCAAAATTGCCCCTTTTTCAGAGACCATTCCCATTTTAGTGTCTGCTGCAGTTAAAAGAGGAAAAACTTAATAGGCACATGAATGTGACAAGCATGACCTCATAAGCAGCTGAGCAAGACAAGTCCCTTCTAATTAATAATCTATGTGGATGATAGATTTTGCAATATCCGGCCAAATACAAAATATGTGGCTAAAGATATTTAATTCTAGCGATTTTTATGGGTCTTGTCGTAGATGGAGTACCAGGATTGGGGTCAAACATTGTGGCATTTAGTGATCTGACATGCAACTCTGTAGCAGCTTTCACCTTAAGAATTACAAACACCAGTCTATATGAAAACAAAAAGTTTACAAACAATATGCACTTATTTTAATACGTAGTTTTTCTCCTGTCAGCCAAAGAGCATCGGACCAAAGGTTTTTATTTTGATCAGATAAGTTATACCAATTACTATAGCTAACCAGCCCATAGTTAGCTAGGTGAACATTATCCTTCAGGCCTTCAATAGCAACACTGGTAAATGTTCCAATAACTGACTGCTATTTTTAACCACGTACGTCTGTATAACATTATATAGTCAAAATATATTCGTTAACGTTAAGCAAATGGGTTATTATCGGTTTACAAGCACCTGGAGCACACATTTCTAGCTTGACAGTTAGCAGCCTCGTGATGTGACGAGGGCCCCGGTGTGCAGCTAAAGCTGACATTTTAACCGCTCAAGCCAAAAAAGCAGCAGTACCTGTGAACAGAAATAGGAGCCTTGAATACCAAGCTTGATACATGTGGGACACTGAAGTTTGGCGTCCTTGTTGCAGCCCTCTGTCTCACACTCCCTTCTGGCCTCGGTGCTCGCCATGCCTTCGTCTGTCTGAGGGGTGGAGTCGCAGACAAGCAGCCAGCCAGCAGCAGCACAACGCGCATGTGCACAGCAGCGCCGTCACGTTGCACAGCTCGGTCCAATCAACAGAAACTTTCCTAACAGAGATTTGTAAGATGGCGACCGCCGAACCGGTGAGTACTCCCAGTAAAGAACATTTCAAAACATATGGTTGGGCTTCACGGTTTAATTACAGGGTCAAATCTCATTAAAAGTATATGCGCACGTCTAAGCATGTATCCTCTAATGTCTGTTGACCGTTGTGATGACTGCACGTGCTGTTTTTAGTAGTTTAAAATGTGTCTTCTGTGCCACGACCCCTGGCGTAAAAAAGGGAATGCTTGTGTATGGAGATCTCCCAACTTTCAGGCTGACGTTATAACTAACCGACGAGCTGTACACTTTAGGAAAATGTCATTATATCAGAAAGAACAACTTTAGTGTCGCTCATGAGATGGTAAAGGGATATACCTGAAAAGTTGTTTATCAATAGACCTTTGTTGATTGTCTTAACATTTTAGGAATAATCAATCATATTTCAGTGGTTGTGGTTTTGAAGATAAATTTCAATAGTCAAAACTGGTCGGCACTGGTCCGTGCTGACCTCTACGAAGCAGCAGTTGCTAGTTTAGCTGTTGACAACGGTAAACATTAGACTGTTTAATTTATTTAATACGTTTTTTTCTCCCCAGAAACTATTTGTTGTATATTAAAAACATATGGCACTTAATGAAATTAACATCTCTCCAAATATTTTTAAGGTAATGTCATGGTGAATGTGTTACTGTTCAATATACGGTAGAGTTGAACTATTTTGGATTTAATTAAATTGCTTTTAGTCGCTCCAATGCCATATAAGTGCTGCAAAATTATTCTGCTTTAGTTAAATGTCACAACAAGGCTAGTGGCTAATGTTAGCTTGAATCAGCTAGCCACACTGTGGCTTCACATCCCCCTGAAATGTGTTCCAGATGTTCATATTACGTTTCATTTCTGAGCTCTTCCAGCCTGGAATTTATTTTTGCTGTAATAATTGCTGTTTGTTCAGCCAATTTCTACATTGTTTAAGATTTGAACAGTTGATAATTGTGCTCTTGTTGTTTACTTTTTCCAGCATCATAGTTTTCTTCTCTCTTTGCCGAAATGGTTCAACAAGTGTCAGTACAGCCATTAATAGACACTGGAAAGCATTATATTTTCCCTGAAGACAGGAAATCCCCTGCCTTGTTTCCTCATACAAGATGTATTCTTTCACTGAACTTGTTTAGGAAATTAACCCGAGTCCACCCAATCCCGAAGAAGATGGAGCTGAGGAACCCGGACAGGAGATTGTGAGTCCAGAGACTTACATCAAACATCCACTTCAGAACAGGTCAGTGTTCTGTTTGATTAAGGCAAGCATAAAATACACATAAATTCATTACAATGAAGTCCAAAGATAACACCAGGGATTAATGCCATTTTTGCCTTTTTTAAAGTTGCTAAACATATTTTATGTTTTCTGTCTGGTGTGGAAAGTAGCTTGTTGCTTACTAGCTTTTAAATATTTACATGTTCCATGCTTTTTTTATGTAAGTCACAGTCTTGTATAGTGGAGCTTCCATTAGTATATCACATCATTGACCACAGCCAGTGGACATGGTTTGCTTTTTTTTTTTATTACGTGTATCACAATGTAATTTAGATAAGAATTTCACAGTCATCTTGATAAATCTAATTATTGTGCAATTTTCTTTGTGTTTTAGTATTGATGTGGATGTTACATCAACTTGTAGCTCAAACAGGATTGATTGATGTCTAAGTATTTGCTGGAAATTGTTATTGGAAACAAAAGGTTAATAATAGTCTCACTTGGAATTGTAGGATTTTGCTGTAAAAGAAAAAATTGAGAGTGGGCTGGCATCATTTCTATGTAGGTCTACACAGTCTGGAGTTGGTGAAGCCCGCACACTATTTAAATGACGTATAAGCCAGTCAGTTTAATTGTGTTGTAATACAAACCCAACAAGGATGTGAAGATACAAGCAATAAATTTGTCTTAATGTTGTTTATAAAGTCATTGATGCTGTTGAATATGTTTCATTCCAAGGCATTAACCAGCTTGCTTTTTTTTATTTCTATCTTTCTCTGGCAAATTTGCCTTTTTAGTATTTTTTAAAGAAATTAAACCCACACTCGCTGGCTTCTTTACCTGTTCATCTTCTTATTAGTAGACATGGTCAAAACATGTGCAAGTTGGAAGTCAAAACGACTTACGAAGTTGAAACTGAGATTCAGAATGAGGAAGAAAGGGGATTTAAGTGACTTTGAACGTGGCATCATTGTTGATACCAGACAGGCTGGTCTGAGTATTTCACAAACAGTTGCTGTACAGGGGTTTTTCCACATAACTATCTCTAGGGTTTCCAAAGAATGGTCAGAAAAAGAGAAAATATCCACTGATCTGGACCAAAAGGCCTTGTTGATGTCAGAGGGGAATGGGAAGACCAGTAGGAGATGATTAGAACGGATACAGTAACTCAAAGAACTGCTCATTACAGCCAAGTAGTGGTGCAACGGAACACTCTCCAGGGTTCGGTACGCACATGATCTGCGGATTTGAGGGAGGGAGGGGGGTCTCCAGCTTAAAGCTGGAGAACCGTAACTGGGAGACGTTGGGAACACGTCGGCCATGGCCTCTCATTTGAAACGCCATTTCTTCTTTTAATGATGTGAACATAAGCTAGTTTTTATTTCCCTCTCCAAGAAGCAATGATACCTTAAATTGCATTTTAAGTTGTTGTTCATGGCCTATGTTGCTCCTTATTTTATTTTTTTAATATGATTAAGTGGAATGACTTTTAAGTTGAATGTTTTAATAGGCAAAAATACTTAAATAAATAAATGGAGAGTTAAGTTTGTCTTTTCCTTTTTTCTCTTTTTGCTGATCCAAAATTGATCCGATCCGTGACTCAAAACGCGTGATCCAATCCAAACTGTGAGTTTAGTGATCCGTTGAACCACTACAACCAAGGTATGCAAAAAATACCATCTCTGAATACCCAACACGTCCAACCTTGAAGCAGATAGGCTACAACAGCAGACAACGCTGGGTCGTAAATAACTTAAAGGTCCCATATTATGCACTTTATTCCCAATCTTAAACAATTCTCTGATATATCATTGAAATCTTGGCGCCCTGCTTTGGTCGAATCGGCTCTTAATTTTACTGCAGCCGCTTCTCTCTCACCTACCGAGAACAT
>JBBBVU010000021.1:4964310-4978106 GCA_037177055.1 Atherinosoma microstoma | reverse complement strand
GTGACTTAGAACATTGTAAGAGACTATTCCAAGGACTTATAAAAGTGATTTTTGCATAATATGTCCCCTTTAAAAGCATGGATCCATCCTGCCTTCTATGATTGTATCAATGGTTTATGCTGGTGGTGTGATGATATAAGGGATTTCCTTGACACACTTTGGGTCCTGTCATACCAACTGAGCATGGTTTAAACACCACAGCCAACCTGAGGATTGTTACTGACCGTGTCCATCCCTTTATGACCACACTGTATCATCTTCTGATGGCTACTTCCAGCAGGATAATGCACCATGTCACAAAGCTCAAATCATGAACTGATTTCTTGAACATGACAATGAGCTCTGTACTCCAATGGCCCTCAAAGTCAACAGATCTCAATCCAATAGAGCACCTTTGGGATGTGATGGAATGGGAGATTCTCACCATGGATGTGCAGCAAATCTGCAGCAACTGTGTGATGCTATCATGTCAATATGGACCAAAATCTCTAAGGAATGTTTCCAAAATGTTGTTGAATCGATGCCATGAAGAAGACAGTTCTGAAATCAAAAGGGGGTTCAGTCCAGTAACAAGTAGCAAGGTGGACCCTATAAAGTGGCCAGTGAGTGTATAGCACTCTAACAGATCATAGTTGTTTTATGGTTATGTCTCCTCTCACAGCTTTGCAATTTTCTCCCAGTTTAAGAGACATACTCCTCCCTTGCCACTCATCATCACGTTTAACTGCGTTATGTGTTTGCAATAAGAGAAGAAACCACCTCAGTAAGAGAGACTGCTCCCAGATGTGTGTGTTAAAGTGTATAGATGTCAAGATCCAAACATGCATCAGATTGACGACCTATGTGTCACTCGTTGACCCTGGGCTTAAGAGCCAAGCAGCTGAATGGAGCTGCTCGTGTAGAAGTGAAACCGAGAAATGAATCGACCATTCACTGAAAATAATGGGTGCTGTGTTCACAAGAGGAAGCGGATCCATTTTCAGAACTGCCTGCAAGATTGGGGGGGGGGGTTAGAAAAGCAAAATTAAAATGTAGAATCTCTTTCATTTTTCAATTTAAAACATGTAGACTTTCCTGATAGATTATGATAGCTGCTTTAGTTAACCTTGTTTTCAGCTTTTGCTTTGAAAATACATTCCAGGTAAATGAAATGAGTATACATGATTAACTAATTACATTTGAATGATTTAAATTGATCTTCACAAATAATTTATTGATATGCTCAAATATATACTCAGTATTAGAGTGATATTAAATTGTGCTAGTTAAAATGCATGCCTTCTGCAGGACTGGAGAGTTTTTATTTTCCCCCAAAGTGGGGCTGTGATTGTCTGTGATGGTCTGATGACCTGTCCAGAACTGTTGAGTGTTTTTCTCTCAATCCACTCTCAGATAGCTTCCATCTCCCGCTTTGCTGAATACAGATAAGCAATGGCTGAATATTTTATGTATATTTAAATTCCACAAGGATATTTATGTCCAACAAGGTCAAATAGAGAAGCTAAACTCAACAGAAAGACATTCGGCAAAAAAAAAAAGTTGGGTCCTAAAAACTTTAGTGGAGTTTCACAGCTTTGTTGTCAGAGACTACTGAAAAGTTAGATTTTGTTACTAAAATATTCTGTAATGATTTTTTTCGTGGCCCTTTTTATCGAACTAATTTCTTGAATTACATTTTATTTAAGAGACATGTTGTACTCATGCATATCTTAGTATGTAACTTGAAGGCAAAGAAACTGTGTCGATGTCCATCAGAGGTACTTTATAATGTGCTGTTCAAGATTATAGCCTATAATCAGATATTCTCCTGTTTGACTGACAAGAAACACACACACACACACACCTATACTGCCACAAACTTAATAGCTGACAGGCTGTATGATACATTTGCTTGTCTGACAGTCTGCTATGCATATTCAGTTCAACTGAAGGGAATTTAATTTGCATCAAATGACTTATTCTGTCCTTCTTTGGCATTTTTGTGGACTGTGCTCTCATTTGAAGGCACCCACTGTGACACAGTGGCTGCTTTAATTACTTTATAACAGTCACACTTTGCTTTATTATTCTTCTGCCGAAAGAGTTCCAGGCTACTGGATAGCAATAGAAGGATTTAGACTTGGATTTCTATGACACAGCATCACAGTTAATTGGACCAAGAGAGTGATTGTATGGTTTACTGCACATCAGAAGCATCCGGCGGGATTCATACTTGGCCCTTATGCTCTAAAACAGAACTACTTTCATTGCATTTATTTGTTGTGTGTTTGTAATTAATGCAAGATTTTTTTTTTCTTTTTCCAACAGATGGTCGCTGTGGTTCTTCAAGAATGACAAGAGCAAAACATGGCAGGCCAACCTGCGACTCATCTCCAAATTCGACACAGTTGAAGATTTCTGGGCGTAAGTAGCAAAAAATTCTGCTTTTCAGCTCTTTTATTAGCAGACAGAAAGGATAAATGTCATGACTCCATAGTCTTTTTCAAACGCTGTCAAGTCTGCTGGCAGGCATGTTTTGGTAACGTTACACTCTCTGTTTCAGTCTCTACAACCATATTCAGTTGTCAAGCAACCTCATGTCAGGTTGTGACTACTCCCTTTTTAAGGTATGCTGGATTTGTTTACCATTTTTTGGAAATTTGCAGAGAGAGGGAGAAGGTGCGATGCACACATTGAAGTTTAGTTAAATTATCTTTCTCTCAGTTCTACCTGTCATTATTTTCAGGGTGTTAACAATTGCTGTATAGCATATCTAATTACATATCCTGCCCAGAACAGGAAAGCAAACACTGCCCCAGATTTAGGTTTTCCTTGTGCGTGAGAGTGTGGAGAAATGAGGGATATGCATGTTGCAACCAATGTCATGGGCCAATAACGTAATCATTTTGTCCACTTTAAATGTAATCAAGGCTATAACATAATAACCTGCCAATAATGTAGTTATACCTACTTTATATGAGGAAATTGCACAAAAACTGCCAAAAAAACTTTATGTAATATTACATTATCAGCTGCAGTAATTACATTTTCAAAGGTCAATAACGAACCAATAGCATGATAACTTGTGTTATTAGCAAAATGTTATTACATAATTGTATTTATTACATTTAAAATGGCCAAAAACTATTACCTTGTTGTCTGTTATTACATCACTGGTTGCTACATATGCATTATAGGCGCTGCTCAGTCCTGTGCACTGGATGTGCTAGAAATGTAACAACCACAAATTGTGCTTTTTTTTTTTTTTTTACATTAATCAACAGTAATCAAATGTTTATATTTAGGATAATCTCTGCCAGAAACAAAAAATAGAAATGAATTTAGTTGATCACTATCAGAATAAATGTTTTGCATTAACAAATATCTTTTTTCCCCCTACAAAACACTGCTAGGTTAAAAGCTGAAGTTGTGAATATAGCTTTGTTGCAGGTACTTTGGAAATCATGCTGAAACTAGTGCACGTGTTTTGACTGTGTGTTGGCAATTTGAACCATTGCTGCAGGATGGCATTGAACCAATGTGGGAGGATGAGAGGAACAAGCGTGGTGGACGCTGGCTGTTAACACTCACCAAGCAACAGAGGAGAATGGACCTGGATCGCTTCTGGCTGGAAACTGTAGGTTTCTCTGGAGCTGCTCTTCTTTCTATCTTATTTAACTCAAACCAAATACACGATTTCTCATTTCTGTAGCCTCTCCCCAAAGAAGTATTTATTACCTGCTGGCTGTAATGATTAGAATCACTACTCTATCATCACACTTGTTAGCTGCAGAAATGGGTGATTACATCCTCTTACACCCCTGAGCCACAGATCAGGTGGTTTTATTGTTGCCGCCATCTGTTTTATCTATGAAATCTCCGCCATACCATTACCTTGACTGTGTGCTGAGCTGATGGTGAGGGATCACAGCCCTGTCAAATTAAAGTAGTTGGAAATCAGCTCACTTGCTGCTCTCACAGCGTTATGGTGAGCTCTCTTGCTGCTCTTAAGGTCACTGACAGTGATGCACAGACACTGAGGAAGCTACTGTGCCTTGCATCCAAGCACACAGGTCTTACTGTATTGTCAGAACTGTAGCTGTTAGGGAAACAAGTAATTTTCTTGTACAGTGACATGATTCATGTTAATTGTTTTACATTTTTTAAGCTAGTGACAATTATTTACTGATTTTTTTAGATTTTCATCCAGCACCTGCACATTTTTATCATGGTGAAAGATGTCTTCCATCAAAATCTATTCCAAATACTTGTACAATAAATGGTAGAAAGCCCTCTTAAAGACCCAAACCATCAGATCATTCAATATTCAACGACATCACCAAGTAACACATTTGCATAATGCCTTCTTTTTAGGCCCACCTCAGATGATAAATGAATAGCTGCCTCACATTCTGCTGTATTGGATCCATCAGATGATCTGTCAAGAGTCTAGTGGACTTTGAGAGGGTATTCTTAAGGCCCATTTATGGTCTCTTTAAGTATGTACATAGATAAGTCACTTTCAAATGTCACTGTCCTCAGACTCATGCGTCGTTGGTATGTTATGGTATGTTTGTTAGGCGATATATCCACCAGAGGGCATTGCAGAGTTTAAAGTTCACCTCTGAATAACAACCTTTGTTTCAGACAATAGCAAACATGCCGATAGTGGAGGAGATCATGATGATGTATATTCAGAAACTTACATGGCAGAAACGGAAATAGCCCTGCATTAACCGAGATAAAAATTAGATGAGCGGGTTTTCTTGTTGCTTGTCTGGTCTTTTCCATCAGTACTTCCTGATGCAGCGCCACCTCTGGCAAGGAGGGGAATACAGTATACAAAATGTTTGGTTCATTTGATTAAATGTGAAAGGAAACTTGGACCAAATTAATGTTGAACTGAGACCCCAGTCGTACTGAACCTAGGGAACTATTCGGTATGAATACAACCTTTAAGAACTCATTCATACAAAAGGTGTCAAGGTGCAACAACCTATTTTGGTAGAACCGAAAAATTAATTTCCAAACAATAAAATTAACTCTAATACTTTTTCTCATCTCCTTTTTCCACCTGTTAATGCATGCTTTTGTGCATGTAGAATATCCAAGGTTAAACATCTGCTACTGAAATGATAAAAAGTATCACATTTTGCAGTCTTACTCATCTTAAAGTTCAAACTTGATTTGTGAGAGCAGAACTTTGTCAGTGGCTTCTTTCTTTTCTGAGAATAAGAAGGCTTTACCTTCACTGTCAACTGAGGATGACTTATGATGTCATCACAACATTTTGTTGTGTTTTTTTCCTTTGCTCTCCTTTCACCAGCTCCTGTGCTTAGTCGGAGAGGCTTTTGATGAATACAGCGACGATGTCTGCGGAGCTGTGGTCAACATCCGCAACAAAGGAGATAAAATAGCCGTTTGGACATCAGACTACGAGAACCGGGAGGCTGTAACACACATAGGGTGAGAATCATCTTCTAAGTCTTCAGACTGAACAGGTGATGATAGTCTCTGCCTCCCTCTTAAGTTGTTGTTTTTATGTCAACAGGAGGGTTTACAAGGAGCGCTTGGGACTTCCCATGAAGATGACTATCGGCTACCAGTCTCATGCAGACACAGCTACCAAAAGCGGCTCAACCACCAAGAACAAATTTGTTGTTTGAGAAATGCTTTGTATGCCTCTTTTTCTTTTTCTCGTCTTATTTGTTGTTGGTGCATAAGTTTACTTCGCTGCAAAGACTCTGCGGAATGCAATCTGGAGAAGGAAAGATATTCAAAAGACCACAAGCCAAATTTTCCATAACCAGCCCAGGACGTACACAACAGCGGTGTAAAAACAAAAACACAAATAGAAAAGATAAACAAATCTCCCACAACACTAACAATAAGAGGTATCGATAGAGGATTATATTCAGAGTGTTTCATACTTTACTAAGGAAATTCAGTTGATTTTATGGGTTTTTTTTTATGGCAGGAAATCCTGAAAATGCAAAAACTGTATATTTTCTCCCTTTTTTTTTTCTACAGCATTGTTGGTTTGCTGTAGACCTTAATGACAACAAAAACTTTAATTTATTATATTAATTTGCCTGCATATTCTACATTTAGGCCTTTGTTTTATGCTTTTTGCCTTGAACTGTTGCAAATAATCAACCTTTTTAAAGTATTTCATGACTCGTATTCATTTGAGTGTTAATATAATTAAAACACTGGTTTTGCAATTATGAACTGGGATTGTGGAATACTTTCTTTGCAACCTGTCAGATTGACTTGCAATTTCCAGGAGGCCTGACATCAGCAGGAATGAGAGCTGCCCTAATTTCCTACTTGGAAGAAAAATACTTAACTAGAAATTCTGAAAGAAAAATAAAGTGCCAAATCTAAACCCATTGTGCACCATCCCATCACCCTGAGATCCCTTAAAATGTCAGTATAAAGTTTTTTTTAATGAAAAGGTTACTTTGGGCAACATAACATCCCACTTTAGTTCATCGGCACCAGAACAGCTTTAAAAATGTCACTGCAGCGTGACAAATGTCATCACATTCTCAAGGGTTGGCCCTCTTCCGGCTGGGAGGCGACACAAAACCAAATACTTGTTGATGCAATGAAGCATTCAGTGACTGGAGGGGGTTCATCATTTTCCTTTGAAAGTTCAGTTTATTTCTAAAAGCAGCAACACAACAAAATACACATTGTTGCTTTACAGAGGAAGAAAGTTCAATTCAGTGTAACGGTATTCATGAAATTCCAATCTTTAAGGAAACCAATGGATTCATTGCACTGAATTTTCATTTCGGTTCTTGAGCATGCACAGCTGGTGACAGTGGGAGGAAGAACTCCCTTCTAACAGAAGACACCTCCACCAGACTCGGGGGGGAGGGCAGCCATCTGCCTTGACCAGCTGGGGGGATGAGAGGACAGGCTAGGGATACCTGCTATGGGAAAGAAAAAAAGTTGCATTCATAACCTTTAAAGGGCAGCAGACTTGTCACGCATGATCCTCTGGAAGCACGCTACACATGTTAAACAGTACTAAGTGAAAAGTGTTCTAATCATGTTCTTAGAGTGGATGTCACGGAATGCCTCACCTCTCATTCAGTTATATAAAAAAAAAAAAGGGAAATACCTTTGTTCACGTAGCTTGAAAAGATGAGATGGGTTCAACTTTTCAAACAACAGCCAAACAAATCATCAGGCTTGCCGGCTGTCAGGTGTTCAAGCATCCCATCTATAGGAATCCTATCTTAGTGGCTTTGGTGTAGCTGTGTAATTGGTGGTGGGTGTGCTGTCAACATGGGTGTCTTTCCTGCAGCTTATTTTCCTGTCTGATGAGAACTGTTGAAGCCTGTAGAGCAACTTCTCCCGACAAGGTCTGGGAATTCCAAACTTCTTCCATTTTACAATCAATTAGGAGCAAAAGCCGAGAATGCCGTTTAAATCCATCTCACCTAAGGCCAAATGTCTGTGGACTTCCATTGGTGTTTTTAAAGCCAGAAGGCAACAAAGGGATATATTCGTTTATAGCCTTAGGTCTGCATCCTGCTTGCTTTAATCTTAAAAGGCGATGATTTAGGAGCTCAGTGTCATGTGGATCACACGTATCATCCTGCTGTCTGTGTGGGTCATTTCCAATCTCAGGCTTTAATGGCTGCAGCTCAAAAATCAGAGGAAAGAAGAAATTAAGTTGGGCAGATATTTTGTTAGTGCAGAGGTGAAGAAGAAATTTCTAACAACACAAGCATAAAACTTCAAAAAGCGACTTTTTTTCATGGCTTTCTATGACTGTAGACGCTCTTGCACTGATTATCTGGGGTGGGTGTAGAGAGAAAGCATAGCAGGTGGAGGACATAGCTTCAGAGGACTGCTACATATGGTTTACATATCCACAAGCTATAATTAGGTAATCAAATGGTAATACCCCTGCAACTAGGATCTAAGCGGTGGCCATTTGTTAAACTTAATGCATCATCAGTTTACCATTCTGGAGATGGCTTATCAGTTCCCCCAGGGCCCATTCAGATGCTCATTTTTGTCTTTGTAGTGTAAAGATCAATGGCAGGATTTGTTAACCCGGATTAAATGAATGAAGGGTAATCGGAGAAGAAGCCCTTTGTGTTGCGCTCGGATTACACCAAAAACCTTGGCACACGTGTAAATATGTATTTGAAAAATATATATAGAAGTCCCCATGAGACACTATCCCAGAAACACAAAGAGCACAGTGAAGCAGTCTTTGGCTCATTTTTTCTATTGATCCAAACTCCCCGAACACCTGTTTGAGCCAGCCTCTTGACAGTCAGCTTAGAAGAAGCAGCGTATTATCCCCATGTTAGCTTCCAATGCAGCACAAGGTTGATTTTAACATTATTGATTCTTTTTTATTGATCCTTTTGAAGACACATCTCAGATAAGCACCTGGTTATTTCTCTTGACTGTATGCAAGATCCCACAGGCTGAGTGATCTCGCCCCACTAACTTTAGTTCTTCTTTTAAATCCTACTTACTCTTGTATGGAGGACCGATGCTGCCCAAATCAAAAACAAATAGAGAAATATAAGAATAGTTTTTCCATTAAAAAAAACAATAAAATATGACAAATGTACATTTCTATTGTCATTTTCAACCATTTTAATATATATATGTATATATATATATAATGATACACATCTCATTGAGTAACATGATGTTCCTTTACTGAGTAAGGATAAATCAAAGCATTAGCTCCGTTCAAAACTCAAAGCATATCAAATAACGAAAGAAGAGATAAACATTTCCAAAGGTCTGTATACAATACACCCCTCATGTCTGCATGCTGAAAAAATGGAGGACAGATCCATACACAACAAATTAACAGACAAATGAGTGGATGTAGTAACCTCCCTGCAGGCCTGTAAGGCAAGGCAAGGCGAGTCTATTTATATAGAAAATTTCATGTACAGGACAATTCAAGGTGTTTTACATATAAACATTAGAAACATTAAAGTGGGGTGCAGAAAGCATTAAGAAGAATTAAGAAGAATAGACAAACAAAAATGAATAAAGAAAGAAAGAAAGCCTCAGAGAAAATATCACTTGTTATCATAAAAGGCTGAAAACAGGAACGTTTTTAACAATGATTTAAAACTGCTGAGAGTTTCAGCAGACCTGCAGGTCTCTGGGAGTTTGTTCCACATGTATACACAGTATACAGCACACGCATCGTATCAGGCCAAATCTATTTAAAACGACTCTAAATTCCTCTGCCGTTGCAGGTCGTATTTCACTTAAATCAAAAGCAAGAATGTTAACTAAAATAATTAAAAAGACATATTGGTCTCTGACCAGCTGACCACTGTCATCATCAGGGAAGATGGCAGCATTGTCCCAGGCCACATTGTGGAGGACAGCACAGGCCACCGTGATGTCCCATGTCCTGACTGGGCCTACCCTTAAGTGGTGAAGACATTGAAAGTGTGCCTTGGAGGTTAAAGGTAATTTCTAGCCGTGGCCTTGTCCTGGTATGGGCATTATTATATGCCCGCTGTGCTTCCTGAGGGTCTGCAAACGGTGTCAGGAGAAAAAAGGCTAGCAAACATATTTTTTGTCCATCAGCAATACACCAGAGAATTCACCTGCGAATTCAAAATGTCATCATCACAATCTCATAAATAGTCATGCTGTTAAAAATTATTATTAATAAAGGCTGTGTGGCTCACCTTGTGATAGATTGCAGAGGTCCGAAAGGCTTGGGAGTCATGGACAGAGCCAGGCCACTTTGCCACAACATCACTCATTAGCCAGTCAGCTTTGCCGACTGTCTGAAATGATAAGATGTAGACTATTAAACCAATCAAAGCACATCACATTCGATGAACCCCAATCATTTATCCTGGATATCTGAATCCTACTTTTGTGCAATAGGCCTCTGAGGCACTGGATCCAGACGAAAACGTGTTTATGTCAGGAAGAAATTTGGCCACTGACAGCCACCGTCCATTCACAACTGTCCTTGGCATTGGAAGTCTTTTCTATACCCATCTTTACCACTAGATGCCAGTAATTCTTACACGCTTACACCTTTAAATGATTAACAAAATGTGCTGTTTCCAATTAAATAAATAAAATAAATAAAAAAAATAAAAAAAATCTATCTATCTATATCCAGATTACGATCGTTTTTGACTATTCAAATATCATATTCACCTTGATTATTTAGGAGAAATAAATAAAAAGCAGCAAATGGAAAATAATTTAAATTGCATCATAGTTACAAAAGTATTGAGATTATGATTATTTTCTGCCCTGAGGAGAAATACTTGAAAAGTTGATAAAATACAGGCCTAAAGCAATGGCATGTTAGCATAGGCTATTAGCGCAGAACGGTAGCAGGGCAAGTTGTCCAAAGTAAAAAGAAAAGCTAATCAGTGCTTCTAAAGTGTAATAAAAAGTAATACTTTGTAACTATAGCAAACAGCAATGAACTAATTTATTATTTAATGATCGCCACAAACAACTTCAACCTTTTCCTCTTTCCATTGCTAATTGAAAAACTGACATTTAGTTTAAATCATGTTAATTAGCACAGTGATGGTTTCTTTTTAACAGCGGCTCTCAGTCCTGTCCTCGCGACCCACATGATGCTGGTCATCTGTCTTCCCAAGTGGTTAATTCCAGTTAATTTTATTCACCTGGCATAGCAGGTGTCAATTAGTCCCTTATGAAATGGATGGAATAAAAACCTAGATCTGGAACTACTGGTATGAGAAGACTTACAAATGGAAAAGGTTGTTTCCCTGAAACAAGTGACTCAAGTCAATGAGTTTTAACAGTTTTCAAGCAGTTTCCAAACAACTAATCAATAGAAATTCTCATTAATTTGAGCCTTATGTTCATCTAACTTTCAAAGGCGAGGTCACAAATGGCAGGGTTCACACAAACTGGAGATAATTAGCCTTTTGTGAAGTTTCATGGTGTTTGCACCAGCAGTTCTGTATTAAATTGGCTGGAAACATAACCCATTGTGCACTTCCTGCATCATTCATCTGTAACAAATGAGCCTGAGAGATTCAGCAGTCATATTTCATTTGTCATCTCGGCTCATTGATGTGACTGTTTTCCCTTTAAACCTTTAATTTTGGAACAGGCCTACTTTGTTACGCCCCACCCACAGTCTGCTGGCATAACTGCAGCAGTGATGTGCTTCTCACTGTTGAGGACATTTCAGTTATGGGATTATATGTTGTTAGAAATGTGCCAGAGGCAAGTCTGCTTCTGTTTAGTGTTTTTTTCTTTTTTTTCCCTTCCAACCCATGAAGTAAAGTTGCATTCACTGAATTAACACAAAGCTGTTGTCTAATATCCATTTAACCTGGAAACAATGAAGGTGATGGTAAACACTTGACTACTTATTCATCATTAAGATGGCTTTCCCCTGGATTTGTTGACATGTTCCCACCTGTTGCATCATTACTTTTGACCCTTATTTTCTAGTTAGATTTAATTTTGTTTGGCTAAAACCAGTCAAATCTTATGAAGAAGGAAAGCGTGAAAGAACAAGCGAGAAAGAAAAAGGAGGAAATGGACCTAATGAGAGTTATTGGATCTTTGTTGATTGCAAGATCTGCTTATTAATAAGTCAGTGTGGTGCCAAATCTGATCCCCTGCAAAATCTGACCCCTGTTTTTGGCAAACTGATAAAGTAAAGAATTATAATACTACCAAATGCATTAGACAATGTTTTCATTTTATAGTGGCACAAATTGGTAATAAAGACCTGTTTTGTTTTGGTTTAAAATGCAACATTTTGTTATATAAGGATTCGAAAGGGACTGAGATGATCTTAGAGATTCATCTTACAGCTTAAATGTTGTCCTGAAGTTACTATTCAAGGTCTGAGCATAGAGAAAAAACCTCGGAGCAAGTGAGAGTACAATTTGGCATCTGAACAAACCCACGCGTTTGTAACCCTAACCTAACTTCACATCCTCTGTAGGTAACACAAGATGGCTTTCTGAAAGCCTGTGAGAATACAGCAAAAAAAGAAAAAAAAGGTTGTGGATTGAACTAAAGCAATGAGCTGAAATTTGCTAAGATACTTATAATTCTGTGTGGGCTGAAAGACCCATGTAACCTTGATATACAAAGTATAGTTCATGATCCTTTGTTAAAGAAGTCACTGTGTTTTGATGTTTTCTTTCCTTTGATGTGCTAAATAGGTTTTATTTTTGTGCTTTGAAAAAAAAAGATTTGCATGAGTGAACAAAATGGAAACTACTTTATTAATCCCAGATGGAAATTATAAAAGCATCCAGAAGTCGGTGCTCCTGAACTGCCCGAAACAACTTGTTTCTCACCACCCCACACACACAAACACACATACATTTTCCTGTTTCTTCTCTTTATCACCATATGAATGGCTTCTGCTACAGAAATAAAGTTAGTGTGTGGCTTCAGACTCAAATACTCCAAAGAGTGGAATCTTTTAGATAGCAGCGATTGTGAAAGAGCTTTATCTTATTTACTCACTCCTACCATGCAGACTGAGTAATCCATGTATGTAATCCATGTTCATTCCTCTGTAAACACAGTGCTGTTTTTTTGAGTGTGCTGCTCGTGTTGTGTTGTGTCATATTGTGTTACAGTATAATGCACCTAGGAAACTGGGGGCCAGTCACAGCCATAGAAAATGGCTTGAGCTATTATGGCAACAGATACATAAAAAACAAGATGTTAAAGTCACAAACTAAAAGAAGCATTAACGTTCTTGTTATTCTAAAAACATTCATAAAAAGGGTTGGCTCTTTTATTGTTACTGCAAAAGGGAAAAAAATGGCAGAGGCAATTAGCATTTTATAGATATTTCCTACAGCATGTGTAATATAGAATTAGGGCACAGCGGATATCTTTGGAAGCTTAAAATTAAAGACGACCTTGTGATATGCAATCTAAATAACAATCCTCTCCTTGCACAAGTGGTACACAAGATATTTGCAGTAAATAAACAGAGAGTTGTATGAGTTCTTTAAGGCACGGAGACTGCATGCAATAAAACAGTGGCAAGTATATTATGTTGTCTGCAGTGGCTTTGGAAATTGTTTAACCTACAGGCGACAACTCCCCCTTCAAAGACTTAAACAATGTTATTGCTGCGCTCTTAGAGAAGCAAGGAAATCTCTCAAAGTATACACCAGCCAGCCACCGCTTTTAAACCACTGACAAGTGAAATTAACAATACTTTATAGCTGTGGCACCTGTCAACCAGTGGGGAATATTAGAGAGGAAGGAAACAGTCTGTTGTAGAAGCTGATGTGTTGGAAGCAGGAAAAATGGACAAGAGAGTGACTGCCTGAAATAGTTCAGGAACCAACAGCAAGATTCCACTGAAGATAAACATTAACGCAGGTTATGATAGAAGAATGAAAGAAGACGCAGAGCTTGAGGCTGGGTAACTATGGACCATTCAGAGCGCCCACGCTGACCCTTATCCACCGCTGAGTTCACAATGTGTACCTCAGCAACAGATAGAGGAGGAAGGTGACCCAATCTGATGAATCACACTTTCTTTTATCAAATGCTGTTGAAAAGACAGCAGCTGGATTCATCATGGAAAGAAGACAAGCCAACAGAGGAGGGGTGATACTCTCGCCGATATTGTTCTGTGCAGCCCGATCTTGTGACAGAATGTGAAATAGCTCGATCCGTAGTGTAAAACGTTGTAGTTTCAAAACAAAAGTTCAAACGTTGTACTGTAAAATGTTCGCCTTACTCTGTTCCCTGCAGACATGCAGCTCTAGGTTTGATTCAGCAGTATGTTAATGATCAACATCTCTATA
>JBBBVU010000021.1:4939094-4957921 GCA_037177055.1 Atherinosoma microstoma | reverse complement strand
AGACCTTGTTAGCACTTCGAGCTCGTCCATTTTGTTACCAAGCGACCTCACGTTGCCCATCAGCACGGTTGGAAGAAACGGTTTGAATCTCCTCCGTTTCTGTCGCTGCTTCGCTCCTGCCCTGCATCCTCTTATGACCCAATATATGACAATTAAGGCAGGACTATAGTTTTCTGCACTTTGGGGCCCCCTAACCAAGGCTAATCCAGCATCTGTCTTTTCCTGGCTGGGGGTAGCTCAGAAGAGAGACAGGATGCAAACCAGGAAAAAAATCTGTCTCATTTTAGTCTTATCTTTTTCTCTGTCACTTTCTCTCTTTCTTTTCTTTGCTTCTTCTTATAATGCCCCATTGGCTTACATTGTCGAATCAGCATGGTGCATATCCAAAGAAGCCAGTGTGTTGATACCCAGTTGCTGGCATATGACGTGGTGCCACATGATGCTCTGGGCTGAAATTCAAAGTTATGAAGCCCCGGGATGCTCCAGGGCTCTGACTTTTACAGGAATCTGCATAATGAGTCTGTGAACCATCACAATGAGTGAGAAGCATGGAGTTTTAAGGTCAGAAAGTTATGTAGTGTTGCCTACATGTAATCTGCAATACTACCACCCAATTCAACTTAATCAAACACAAGTGCAACCCAGAACTCTGCATTAATTAGTAGCATTTTGTTGTAATCTATGAATATTATAAAGCAAGCTGTTCTGTATGTGTTTGCAGGTTCACCTCGTTTAATGGTTCAATAGCAGGTAGAGTACACAGACAAAGAAGTATTGCACCATCATGCCATCAATAAAGCTGGTTGCCAATGTGAGCGTTGGGTAGAAAAGCATTTTTTTGTGTGTAGTATGGTTAAAGCTACACTCTGAATACAACAATGGATGATAGCTTTCCCTTTTGTCTTATCTCTGCCATATGTAGAAGGAGGACTGAGATCATTTACTAAAGTCCAAACTACGTTAGGGCTGCATGATGGTGTGGCCGTTGGCGCGGCGGCCTCACAGCAGGAAGGTCACTGGTTTGAGCCGAGGCGACTATAGGGTGAGGTTTGAACAGTGGCTTGTGTGGAGTTTGCATGTTCTCCCCGTGTATGCGTGGGTTCTCTCCAGGGATTTCCAGCTTCCTCCAACCGCCCAAAGACATGCATGTTAGGTTAATTGGTTTCTCTAAATTCTCCTTTAGTGTGAGCGCGAGTGGTTGTGTGTCTCTCTGTGTTGGACCTGTCCAGGGCGTACGCTGCCTTTTGCCTGCTAATTGCTGGGATAGGCTTCATCTTCCCCGCGACCCAGAATTGGAATAAACATTATAGAAAAAGAATGAAAACTACAGTATTGCAGTATTGGTCAGCTCAAGCTGGCTGAGCGGCTAGCACATGTGTGGAAGTTGAAGCCTGTGGGACTTTGATACATGTCTCTCCCCATTTTACTGTGTCTACACTCCTGAAGTAAAGGTCACTGGTTGCAAAAGTCAAAAAGCATTTTTCAATTGAAATACGCCTAAGTTGCATTTTGGCTCCAGGAACATTTCTCTCCTTGACCTCCTCCATCTCCTGCACAGAAACAAGGTGCTAAGTGGGGTTCCTGGGGAGATATTTTACAGTCCAGGTCACATCAGATCGGTGACATATTTCTTACTTCTCTTTTTGTCTCAGTCATCTAATGTTAACTCAGAATGCAGGAATATTTGTTACGGTTTGTGAACCAAAGAGTTAAACTCAGATATCCATGTAATGTCATGTACATTTTTGTTTTAATTGCCGGGGATAGAAGTAGATTGGATGGATAAGCAGGAAAAAATATATTATTTCAAAGTGTCAGCAAGCAAGTTGATGACGTTTGTTGCCTCTCCTTAACAGCATGCCGGAGTCTGCAGTGACACGAGCAGAACAATATTTTTCTTCATGTACAAGAGAGTGCTTTCACTCAATATTAATATCGATGCATGCTTAGAAAGATATTAACTCTATTCAGTCACATGAACATTCACACTTGATAGTCTGTAAGTTCGTCCTACAATTTCAATTATCATATAAAACTAAACTATTGAAACTGCTTTTGTTTTAGGGTTTAATACCAATCAGTATAACAAATAGGTCTAGATCATATATAGCACATTTCAGAGACAATGCAACCCAATGGGCTGTACATAATCAAAAGAAAAAGTCAGGAGTTATTTACCATCACATATAATGCAAGCAAATGTCAACAGGAAATATAAAATTGTGATCACTGTCGTTTATATTCAAGAAAAACTCCCTATTTTTATTAAAAGGTGTTGGCAAATAAAAAAAAGTTTTAAGACCCGAAGACTCTTGGGATGGAGAGCAAACTTGACCCAAATGATCTTAGAACTTCTGGTGGCTCGTTTGGCATCAGCAGATCAAATATGTATTTTAAGATCTTGGTACAGCGGCATCGACATTTACTAATCGATTCTTTGGCACACAGGAAACCGGTGTAAAGATCTGAGAACTGGATTTATATCTTCCTTATTTTGGTCTTTCTAAGGAAGGAGGTAAGGAAGGAAGGAAGGAATGTCTATTTATAGCACCTTTCACAGATAAAAATCACAAAGTGCTCCACAATAAGATAAGACAATAAAACACATATGAACACGTGAACATGAACACAGTCAAGCATCATTCTGAAAAGTTGTCTTAGTGATTTTTGTAAAAACTCCATAACAGTGGTCAAGCCCACTGAAAACAAATGCGAATGGTTTTTCTGTATCATGCTGAACCATCAGTCCCCTCATTTGAGAGATATTCTCCAGTTTGGTTTCTGCATTAATTTGGCTGTTAAAATTTAGCTCAGAGTCCTCTCCTCACTAACAGCTCATTTTGATTTTACCGCACTGAGCTGGCTGCTCCGGCATAAAATTAACTTCACATTGTTTTTATTGTCCGAAGGGCTTTCAGACTCTGACCACTTAGCTGCATTTTGCAGCTATTTTCGGCATCAGTTTGACAGTATTCCACAAACTAGCTGCAACAGTGCAAATTGGAAATAAACCCAGTTACTTTTTAAAACTGTCAACATGTTTATACATCTAATTAAATAGCAGAAGGGATTGAGAAAATGTGCAGCATGTTATTGTGCATGTGTCTTATGTAAAAGACCGGAGAGTCATGGCCATTCCAACAGGTGAGGATAATTAAAGCTGATTGGGTTATCATCTACCCCTTTTTTCACTGTTGCTATGCTTGGTCCTTGAGATGATGATGCATTTTGTAAAAAGAAGTAAATGTTCCAACCTATAACTAGACAGTCCTGAATAGATGATGAGGATAAGATGTGGAATCTGTGGGTGGAATCAGGCGGCTTCTTCTGACATGAAACGGTCGCACAGTCTCTGAATAAAAATGTCACAAACAAAGGCAGCCTCTACATTTCATAAACCACCATCGCTCTGGTCCAATATTAGTGAGGATAACTAGTTTGCTGACTTGACCACAAACTTTAAACATGAAATCTCTCTGAAGAGCAACAGCATGACTCATAAAATATGCAGAGCCAAACACGCTGAACAACTGCAGCATTTTAAACAGAAGGGTCGGCTAATCAGTCTGCTGAAGAGACAGAAATGAAATTCAGAACATTTAACAGTTTTTTAGAGGAAAAGCTGCTGCCAGATCACTTCTTTATAGAAACACCTCTTTGCTCTTTGTCTTCCTTATTTGGTTTGCTGAAAACTGAATAGAGATACTAGAATTTCTACCAGCAGAGTCACAAAGCTATCTTGGAAAATATAAATAAAGAAACATACATGTCATGTTTGTTATAGACATGCATCTGCGTGGCAGGCATACTGGTATGGGCAAGATCTGCCAACTAAAACAGACTTCTCTTCAAACTCACTTATGACTTCTCAATAAGTTTCCATTAAATGCAGTTTTTATGTTTTGTTTGTTTTTGTTTTTTAATGAAATCTGCACATTATTCTGCTGCACAATATTTCCATGATCTTTTCCCAAAGCAATGCTGAAAGATGGATTGTGCATTCATGACATCCAGGATGGACGCCCAAACAAAACATTTAAAATCCATTTATCTAAAACACTGCTGCTGAAAGTACTGTCAGGTGCCACTAAGAGAAACCACATTTCTCCTTTTAGCCTCCCTTCACTGGCTTCCTGTTAAGTTTAGAGTAGAATTTAATTTTTTTTTCATGACTTATAAAACCCTTTTGGCCCAGCACCATCTATTAGTGGTTCCAAGTGGTTTTGATAAAAGCTTAGACTTAATTTAACATCTTGCCTTAAGTTTATTCTAATATGTTTTTATACATTTCACTTCTAACAATAAATAACAGTGATTTGATAGCTGAGCCAGCCATTTAACTTCTTTCTTTCTTTTTTTCTTTCTTTCTTTCTTTCTTAAAATCAAAGTATATTAGTATATTTGTCCTATTTATAGCATGTTCAGTGACTGAAGAAAAAGATGTAGAGTCATACTTGAGCCATTTTTAGGTCATCAGTTTGTTTTTTTTCAGGGACAAAAAATTCATAATTATAATTCTGAGGATTAGAGATGAGTTTTTTAAGGTAATAGCTGCTGGAGTTCACAAACAGCAGGGCTAATCAGTCTGTAAACAGTTAGAACTTCTGGGAAATGCAGGTTCAGATCAATAAAACCTGTTGGTAAAATCATGTGGATTTAGGTTTTTAGCCACTGGGAGACTCTAATTATGTCTATATGTGTGAAAGCAGGCTTTAGCTCAGTGTGATATAGTATCCTAGACTGTTTAAATTTTGTGGAAAATTCTCTTTAATTTTTATTTGTTGGTTATTTGTGGTTTGTCTCTCTTGGGAAGCAAATGAATTCTGAAGGCTTCATCCTCTGGAAACAATTTTCCAGAATTTTCTCCTCAAAATATGGAATTGAAGAGATTAGATGAATAAATGAGAGACTTTGCAACCAAATGAACCAATCGTTTGAATCAATAATGATGGTAAATGTATTAATCATTTAGGCTAAGCTAAAGTCAAGAGAACATTTCTCTGTGAGTCAAGTCAACAGTAAAATAAACATTTATACTTCTGTACTGCTTTTGCTGTTTCATTTGCCAACAGACTGTATGAATCAGTGTCAGGAATCAGAGCATGAACCTGAGAAGGGAAACATGTCCAGTCTTCATTATAAGTAATTGAGGCTTATGAATTATGGAGGAGTAAGAAGCTGCAATGGCTGTAGACATTTTAGGTTACACTTTATGTCTTCCTCAGCATGGTTGCCATAGATGCCAGGACTGTGTCTGATCCCTTTTGGTCTCTGGTTCTATCTTCACTGATTCTATTTTGGTCTCCCTCTCAGTCCAACATGTCAGGCTGCACAGGAGGGGACTGGCAGTCCAGCCTTTCACCACGGGGAGGGAAACGGAGGGTTGGCTTGTCTAGCTGGAACCCCACAGAGACGTTAGCCCCACAGGTACATGCTAATGAAGACAGGGGAATCAATATTCCTACCATCCTCCCCACAGTGACGCACACACACAGACATAAATGGACATCTGTATAATTGTTTCCTCATAGATTTTTTCTCTTTAGTTCTCATGAGCTATCACCTCAATTATCCAATTAACTACAATAATTTCACCCATTTCAGACTAAGTTATTGAGTTTTATTATTTTTTCTTTGCTGTCATATATAAGTTATTGACTCTTTGTATTTACAAGAAAACCATTTGTGAACCACCACAGGTACATAGATTTTATTCATTTATTCATCAACACTGGATTCAAGAAACCAACAACTTTCAAAGAATTGGTTGACATGTTCATGGTAGTTTTGAGGTGTGTAACCCAACAACATTGGATGACATCCTCCTTAGTCTCAGTAATTCATTTCTGTACAGTGTAGTCCACATTTAATCCTTTAAAGATGCATTATGTAACTTTCCGACCTTAAAACTCTGCGTTCCTGACTTGTTTGATGGCACTGTGACTTTTATTATGTGCTGTTTCTGGAGCCCAGCGGCATCCCGAGGCTGATAAAGAGAGGGACAGAGCAAGAGATAAGACAAGAGTCACTGTCTTTTACTGACTAAAAAAGGGGTTGAGTCACTGTAGTGCATCTTTAACATCTGACCCACAAAATATAGGCAGAAAATTCACTCTGAGCCCCTCCCAGATGACTGAGCTTCTCACCCCATCTCTAAGCGAGAGCCCGGCCACCCTGCGGAGGAAACTCATTTCGCCCGCTTGTATTCGCAATCTCGTTCTTTCGGTGACTCACATCAGTATTATTGTAGTGCAAAAGGTGTCCACCAGAGGGCAGAGGACAAATATCAGGCCCACAGACAACAGGGTTTTGAGCAAAGTTTTTACCATAAAGTGATCCAATAAGCCTCAGAATGTGTATGTACCAACCACCATACAAACTTTATTTATAAAGCATTTTAAAACAATCACAGCTGAAACAAAGCGCTGCACACATGTAAAATTGTGATACAAATAAAAAACATCAGACATAAGAACAACTAAAATCCAACACAATAAAACCAATTAAAACAAATAAGATCAAATTTAGAAAAAAAATAAATTCTGAGGTGAAAGCCAAAGATTTAAAATGGGTTTTAAGACAAGTTTTAAAAGTGGACAGTGAAGAGGCCTCTCTAATGTGCAAAAGCAGGTTGTTCCACAGTTGGGGAGCAAGCAAGGACAAAGCCCTGTCCCCTCTGAGCTTCCTCTTGGACCCAGCTACCTGCAGGAGCAGCTGGTCAGCTCACCTGAGGGACCGAGAGGGCGAGTAGGGATGAAAAAGCTCAGAGAAGTAAATCGGAGCAAGATCATTTAAACATTTAAAGATATAAGAAGTTTAAAATGAACTCAAAAATGCCAAGTGAAGCCAGGCCAGGGGGGGATATATTCTCTTTTATAGGTACCTGTTAAAACCTGTGTGTGTCAAATATGATACATTAGGTATTCTATCTCTCCTACTACACATGCAACTCTGCTAAATCCTGATGTCTCTTAGAAAGGACGGCTGCAGCTTTAAAATGATGTCACACGTGCGAGGGTGTGGCCTTGCATTTAAAACATTTTTTTGATATTATATTTGGAGTCATTTTACAAAATGAAATGACTAAAAAGTCATTTCAGTGAGTTTTCAGAACTAAACTTATTTAGTTTCACAGGTAAACAAATTCAATATTGTTTAGTGTGCACATCAAGACTTTGTACTGATGTTTATTTCACTATTTTTAGCAGACAGCTGTCTGACATCAGTAGAGATAATTCTTATCATTGAGGGAGATTCAGGCATAGATCTATCAGGAGAGTCTTATGAGCCAGGCAGATGTGAGATAAATGACATAACTATGTTAATAGTGAATAGTTATGCACTATGTTATTATGCATGTCAGTTCAGGTGGTCAGGCTTACTACACAGATGTGGACATTTGAGATCCATTTGAACTAAAATGACATCCCTGAGATACCAGGTGAGGATCACCGATATGGAGGGCCAGATGGAGGACAAAGACATAGGGTTAGCTGAAATGTGCTGTTGTCTTGTATGGGCTAAAAACAACATGAAGGGATCTGAGATTTTTTTATTTTGGGCAAAAAAACTGTGAAAAAAATAAAATAAAAACATGTCATATCCAGAAAGATGCTCCAGTAAAGTAATTTAACATCTAGATTTTAAGATTTGATTTGTTAATTCTGCTGTGGACTGTTCACACCATAGTTCACTTCTTTGATTTGGCCATCACCAACTTATGGCATCAGTACTGATAAGACACACAGGCCTTGCAACTAGCTGCAAAGAACACCTCCCAATACCTTGATGTCATGCTCCTCTTCAGTGAGGAACTGATAGACAGGTCTTGTTGTCATTTGTCCCTGGGTTGACACAAACAATGAAGAGTTGCTTCTGGGGAATCTCATATTCTCTCATCTCATGAGAAGTGAGAGAATAAGAAAATATGGTGGAGTCCAAGGACTTTCTGGTGCCCGGGTGCAAAAGTAAAACATATGGGATATCGATTCAAATCTTGAGCGCTCAAGTGCACATGTAACATTACAGAGAACATTGTAGGAACATAAACTTCTTCTCAATGAAATTCTCAGATTAATATCATTGACAATCATTTTACTACTTGTTGCACACCTAGTAACCGCTAAATGGCCACACTTTGCTTTAATTCCAAACTCATCTCACTCCGGTTTGTGAAGCAGACATTGAATTAAATTTATTGATTTGTGTATGGATGATGATTTTTTTTTTCATTATCAAAAATGTAATGCTCTGGCAGTAACAAATGGAGCTCAGCTCTATAGATGATGGTGCAGCAGCGTTAATTTCAAAACGGCTCCCAAATGCAACCACGCAAATTAGTTTTTAAAAGTTTTTTGCAACTAGTTAGCAAATGAAGGATTACATCAGTGTTTCCAAATTCTAGTCCAAGGGGCAAACTATTTCAATTTAATCCTTTTGCATTCTTGTTTAATTTACTAAAATGAAAAGTGAATTTAAAGGAGAACAATAAGAAGGAAAGTAGCGCTTGTATTTCCTTCTAAAGGAGTCCCCTCTCCTGCAACAGTCATTGTAAAAGGTCATAGTGATGGGTAGGGATGACCTTCTGCACCAGTCCTTATTGCAGAGAAGCTAAAGAAGCCCACAGCTGAAGAAACGCTGCTGTTTAATCACTGTATTGTGCAGAGGCTCTGCAGCTTTATCCATTGTTCTATTTGAGATGTTTTCTGCTTCAGCACACCTGATTCGGGAATATCTCATTATCATATTTCTGCAACAGCACTTTAAAAGCCATGCTGAGCGGCAAGACAAAAACCCACAATTTGTGTGCATCAGCTGTGGCTGATGATACTTGAACTGGGAAAACTGCAAAGAAATTAGTAAAAGAAAATGACGTGTCTTTTCATGCACTTTTTAAAGCCTCTGTGTAGAATTTTCTACCTACGTAGCTATACAGTTATTCCCTTTAAAAAAAATGTTATCTCTAAGTCCATAAATCTACATGCATCCAAGATAACCGTGTGTAAATGTCAGAAGTGGAGCCTGCTCTCCTCTGTTTTCCCTCATACATGCTTTGTCAGAACATTTTGTCCTCCATAAGGACAGAAGTGTAAGAAAACAGTTTCAGATCTTCATTATGCCACATGCGAGTCGGGAGGTCCCCTGTGACTTAGTTACAGCCGAGAGTGTGTCACAGAGGATTAGAATAGGAGAAAGTGGGATGTGTATGAGTAACAAGGGCAAAGGCTATGAATGGATAAAAGATGAATACAGATTTGAAGTCACACAGAGCAGAAGGAAAGACGAGGGTGAAGGGGAAGAAGAGGCAGATCAATGTCTTGCTCCTCTATTTGAGCCATACTGTGCACTGCTGTTGTCTGGCAGACGTGATTAACGTGAAAGACTGGATTCCCATCATCACAGCTTCAAGAAAGCAGATGTACAAAAATTAAACAAACACAAAGACACCTATTTGTTATTATCCAAGTGACAGGGTTATTGTTTTATGATTAGAGGCGTGCAATCAAACCCTCGTCTTCGTAGTAAAAGCTTAGATCAGGGTGACACAAAAGCCAAATATTGATCTCATTTTAAGACCCTGATAAGCTTATGTGGGAATGTCAGCTTTGTCCACTTCTCATGTAATGATTCATTTGTTTTGAGAGAAACTGATTACAGAATTGATTAGTCGGAGTTGTCTATGAAGCCTTTGAGTTGATGCTAATGTGACATTTTGATGTGATTCCAAACGCTGAAGGATGAATGAGTCTCTGACTGTCTCGTTTCCCTCCTTATTGCATTTAAAAACGAACCAATCCGAGTAGCGATCATACAAACAAACTCTCATTTTGGATGATCTTATAATCAACCGTCAGGCAAATAGATTATTGGGTAATTTATTGAATGAACAGGTGAGCAAGTTTAACTGATGCATCCAGGGTTCCTGAACTGGAAGGCCGAGCTGTGCAGAAGAGGAGCTGAGAGTAGGTCCGGAGGGGCTTTGGCAGGCTAGACGTGGAGGCTGGCTGAACACGGAGGGAGCAGGAGATGAGGGTGAGAGGCGGAGATAACAAGACTTATGAAGAGATGGATCAGGGCTAGCTCAGAGGCAGCAATGAACAGGATGCTGAAAAGCAGAACTGGTAAATAAATAAGATAGAAGTGCCACAGCAAAAAGACTCTGTAGTCTGTGTGTGAAGTCTGTTAATTCCCCATAATCTCCAATAGATATAATGTGGGACTAAGTATACATGAGTATAGGCATACATACAAGTATAAATTTTTTCCCCGTTTATCCGATCATGAAAAGGTTAATCAGATTGGACATTGGATCGGATCAAAAGTGCTCCATGTAAATGCAGCTACTGATATTGTAGATATTATAAATATCATAATTTTTCAGCAAAAAACACGTCATTATCAAAGTGGCCTCACCACCTTGAGCTCCAAATCATGTCTGATCTAAAACCAGCATCACCGGCATCAGGACCCGTGTCGTGTTGAGGGTTTTTCTGTAGCAGTGCATCCCAGAATATGTTCTTACACCTTTAATTCTTAATATAGTTGCCGAGTCACTTGAGTGTAAACATTTAAGGAGTCATTCTAGGTTAGCACCAGCACCATCTTAGCTAGTCTTTCTGTTGCCTTGTAAGCAAAATACAGTGCGCATTTGTGATGTTAATACGAGGAGACAACAATTCACACACATGCTGTACAGTTAGGTTTGGTTAAAATCTTCTAAAAGCTTGTTTTTGGCAAAGCAACCAAAATAACGTTTTCATTTGTTCCTCAATGCTAACTACAAAGAATTCAGTGAGCCGTTGAGTTGTAGTCCTTGACATTTCCAACAAATTTTTGTACACAGCCACATTTAGCAGCTTTTACACTTTATCTTTATTTATCTTTTGACTTCATAATAAGTGATCATTAGTAAAATGCTTTTATTTGACCTGTGTTTCTGATTTAATAGAAAATGCAGTTTTGAGGAGTGTTTGGGCTCATAGGTCGCCACCAAAATGCAAACTAGAAGATGGAGAGATGTTTCTGGAGAACGGAATGCTTCTTCTCCTTGAATGATACCTTAAACGCTTGAGTAAAAATCCTGTCCAAAATATTCCCGTCATTGTGTCTCACTGGGGGTTGGACACACTTTAATTATTGTATGTCCTGTTCCATTTTACTTTCATATAGCCTTACAAATCTCTACCTTCGATTCAACAGCTATTTCTGTTTTAATCATTAACTAAAATGCTGATATTCCCCATAAGTTGGGGCTTGTTTCCCCTCCTGAGAAGTGATTGAGAGACACGATTAATTTTTCAAGACAACTTCTGGCCTTCATTTCGCTCAGCTGACAGAAATCTTGCTTTATTTACAAAGTCCTGTTTCTGCCAAGCTACTTCTCTACCTTCAGTAAACAAAGTTTGATGTATAAGTCACTCTGATTTAGTTTCCAGAAAGACTTTTACACACCACTGCCCATGGAATTACTATTTCACATTTCTGGAAATCACTGATACAGAGTGCTCTGCAGCTCAGTGGGCTAAATGTAAGCCCCATAACCTATATGTGAGCTGGCTGGAGTTCAATTCCAGCCTGGGACATTTATTCAATGTGATCCAAATGCTTTCTGCCCTTCCCTGTCTGTTACTGTTGCTAGCCCTTAAATAACACTAAATGGTCATGTCTTGTGAACCAGCAAAATAGCCTGGATTTGTTGACGTGATGGAAGATGAAGTCGGAGACTCTCTGTTTGGGAAACCCAAGTTCAACTTTCTTGCTACACAAGTAAAACTAGAATTACAGTGATTTAATCCTTGTTGTTCCCAGTTTACATGTTGAGAAATCCTCTGACAAAATATTGAATGTCTGAGTGTGTGCACTAAAAGGATTGTGCAAATCAAAATATGTGCAGCATGGATGTGAATCAGAATGTTTTTGTTTGTTAAAAAGCACAAGATTTTGTTCAAGCAACAAAATGCTTAGATAGGAAAAGATCAGTGTAGAACAGAGTTTCCCAAAACCCTGTATTATCCCCACAAAGCATCACCTGATGAGGCATGACTGATAATATGCTATTGATTACAGAGTATCTTTGAGATCATACATGTCCATGCCTGAAATTATTTTTTTTTGTGTGATTTATGGTTTCTACAACATGGTATAGTTTTATTCCTGAGTTTGGACTGGGATTTAACAAAAAAAAAAAAAACTCAATTTAAATAAATAAATAATCCTACTTATGACATTTTCTCTTCAGAATGATCACCATTCTATTTCAACTATTTCTAGATAAAACTTACCTTTAACCTTCTTTTCAGCGACAGCAAGTGCTCAGCAGCACTCGGATCACAGTGTTATGGGGAATAACAAGCTGGCCAGAAGTCATTTTAAGGTCTGCAAAGTAAAAGCAAAGTACTTAAGGAGCACCAAGGATGCCCAAGCTCTCATTATCTGCCATCACGCTGAGTTAAAAAGAAGCTGAAAAAGTTAAAAGTCCAGCTGCCAACTGATGCGCATTGCACCAAACTTCCACGGAATTCTAAACAGTAAATTATAAACTGAATAAAAAACAAAATCTATGATCCTTTTTCAACCAAGTGACCAATATCATTATAAACTGATATGACAGGAAAACCTTGTGCATGAAATTTCTATAATTTATGTTTAAATTACTGTTTGTGCTGCACAGAATAACTTTCATAATGAATTATTAAAAAGAAAGAACTTGGTGTTATTAAATGGGAGAAGCAATTGAACAAACACAAACTGGTGTTGTATTATATATTCTTGGAAAGCCTGATTGGTCACCTTTACAACGAGGTATAACTTGTTGGGACATTTTTTCAGTTAAATGAATGGGTGGTACCCCCTATAAAATGTGCCAAAATCCCCTGCAATATTCTCCTGTTGGTATTCACTATTGTTTTGAGGTTCAAGTGCTGCCAGGTGTGTGTCAGTCCCAAATGCATGATTGACAGACAGACACATTGGAATGGAGTTCTGGAGTCAGAGACATTCCCATTACAGAATCTGGGACCTAACTCCATCCTCTAGGATGACAATGCTCTCCCCCACAGAGCCAGAATCATCATAGAGTACCTCCAGAATTTGGAAATGTATAGGATAGAATGATCTGCCATGAGTCCAGACCTTAACTCAACTGAACACTTGTGGGATAAACTTGTACATGCTTGACGAACACAACCATGTTAGTTGAACTTTAACAACTCCTGGTTGAGGAATACGTTGCCAACCTTGTGCAAAAAAACACAAAATAAGTAAGGCAGTCATGATAAAAGTGTACTTAAAACACTGGTGGTCCAGAAAGTCTTTTCTGATAGAAAACAAGAGACTCTGCGGTTTCCTTAAATAACATCTATATTTTGCTGGAGATTTCCTTGGCCAACATTATAACTGATGGAGTACAAGAAACTGGCAATGAGAGGTGGAAAGACTGAAACTTAAGAAGCAGAAGAAGCCACATATAAGCCACAGGTGCAGGTATTATGCAAACAGGTCACCATCAGCCTCCATGCCCACCAGGCATGAAAACAGCCAAACCATAGACCTGGACATATGATGACTTGAGGTCTACTGAACAGGTTGTATTTGACCACTGCACGGATTTAAGAAAGTACACTCACTGGCCGCTTTATCGGGTACACCTTCCTAGTATTGGGTTGGCCCCAATCTTGCCTTCAGAACTACCTTATTCAACAAGGTTTTACAAACATTCCTCAGAGATTTTGCTCCATTTCAACATGATAGCATCACACAGTTGTTGTAGGTTTGATGCACATCCATGATGAAAATCTCTCACTGTTGCTCTATCGGATTAAGATCTGATGGCCATTGAAGTACAGTGAACAAATTTTCATGGTTAAGAAACCAGTTGGAGACGAGTTGAGCTTTGTGACATGGTGCATTATCCTGCTGGAAGTAGCCATCAAAAGATGCTACACTCTAGTCATAAAGGGATGGACATGGTCAGTAACTATAATCAGGTAGGCTGTGGTATTTTAAATGATGCTTTATAAGTACTAAGGGATCCAAAGTGTGCCCAAAAAAAAATCCCCCACACCATTACACCAACACCAGCAGTCTGAACCATTGACACAAGGCTAAATGGATCCATGCTTTTATTGGTTATTGTTATTTACACCGAAATTCTGATCCTTCCACCTAAATGTTGCAGCTATAATGGCGACTCAACCAAGTAATGTTTATTTGTTTATTTTTGTCCAATTTTGGAGAGTCTGTGTGAATTGTGGCCTCAGTTTCCTGTTCTTAGTTGACAGAACTGACACCTGATGCGTTCCTCTGCTGCTGTAGCTGTAGATGTGTTGTGCTTTCAGAGATGCTATTCTGCATACCTTGGTTGGAACCAGTGGCTATTTGAGTCACTGTTGCCTTCCTATCATTTCCAACCAGAGTGCCCATTCTCCTCTTACCTCTGACATCAACGAGACATTTTTTTCCAGACCATTGGATTTTATTTTTTTTTTCAAACCATTCTCTGTAAACCCTATGGTTGTGTGTGAAAACCTCAGTAGAACAGCAACATCTGAAATACTCAGACCAGCCTGTCTGGTATCAACAACAATGCCATGTTCAAGGTCTCTTAAATCCCTTCTCTTCTCATTCTGATGCTCAGTTTAAACTTCCGAAAGTCCTCTGGACCCTGTCTCCATATATCTAAAGGCAGGGAGTTGCTGCCATGAGTTTGGCTTATTAGATATTTATGTTAACAAGTAATTACGGCCTACAGGTGTACCTATTGAAGTGATAATGAGTGTATTTCTATTATTAGTTATCTATTTCTTTGGTTTACACTGGCTTTATAAAGTTAAGTGGAGTGCAACAAATTAGATTAAGCGAAAGTTGCTCTTCATTTTCCTCTTGCGTTTTTAAATATCTTGAAATCCTACAACTTCCCCGGCTTTTCTTTGACAGATGCATGATGTGGTCTCAGGTCTTTGTAGCCCCCACTGTTGCGTTATGGAGTTTATTTTCGACCTTTACGCTGAAGGCAGACTCATCCTCCCCTATGCTGGCTTGACGCATCTCTGTCTCCATCTCTCTCTCTCTCTCTCCTTTTCCTCCTATCGCGCTGTCATCCAGCGCCGACACCTCGTTAAACCCGGAGCCGCCGTCAGGAGGGATGCGCGTCCTGCAAACCCTAAAGAAAATCAGATAAGAAAAGAACCCAAAACAAAACAGGAAAGGAACTAAAAAAGAAAAGAAAAATCTATTAGGGTAGTTTTGTCCATGGAAGACAGACAGAGTGGAGGGAGACCAACTCGGAGAGAGGATTGCATTCACAGTCTGTGCAAGTGTGTGTTAGTCAGAGCGCGCGCCTCGGACTCCCACTCTGCGATGTAAAACGTGAAGGTGGATTTTTGGCATGTGGAGAAGCAGGTAAAGAGGTAAGTCTTCGTCGCGCGCTCAGCCGCTTTATAACACTCAAAGGGTTATTTCTTCATTTAAATATATTGAGCTTCTGCAGTTTCAATTTGTTGCTAAGAGAAAGGAAAAATATTTCCTTTCACGACTGACTCGTTAACTGGTTGTCAACTCACAAGACAAGGTATTGACACTTGGTTTCATCAGCTGACTATAGGCGTCGTCCCCATCTGGGAACGAGGTGAGAGGATTTTGGGTGCAGAGGACGCAAGAAACTGAAATAAATGAATGAATACATTGGAACAATGAGACCTGATGAGGTCCCCAGGAGGTCTGTGGTGATGAATGGAGATAAAAGCTCTGCCTCCATTGGGAAGGATTTAAGTGTTGAAGGGAGGGAAAGCTGCTGTAGTGGCAATGCTTTATACACCTTAAAGCTGAAAAGAGTCAGTTAAGTCTTGTTGCCTTTAAAAAAAGAAAAAAAGAAAAAAAAAGATAGTGGATCAGATGATGCATGTGGATGTGTTTGTCTTCCTCCCCCCCCCTCTTTAAGGTGTTGCAGCAAAGAGATTGCATCTGGCTGACACGATGACACCAACACACTTCACACGGTGGATAGATAAAGCCCTCCCTGAGCTGCACAGCAGGGGATGACACAAGCACTGTGTGAAGGTGCTGGCTGGAGCTCTGCTGTGGGTCAAAGTGGCCCTGCAGTAGAGGAACACTGTGCCTTTCTTTTCTTTTATTGCCCCTCATCCACGTCAGAATCTCTAAAAGCCTGGAGGGGTGAAGTATAGTGTAGATATACCCTTTCATGTGGATGAGTGCTTGCACAAAAACCCCAACTTTACACACTCCTATCCTGACCTTAAGTATGAGAAATAGGACTGAATAATAAATGAGTCATAGTCCAGCTAAGGGACTCTCCAGCTCCAGCCTCTTCTGCCTCTGACTTCTGTGGGCATTAATTGAGTTTGGCATGGCTGTGGTAATTGTGTGCAAATTTAATCGGGCCCCTCTTATCTTCAAAATGGGGAGCAAAGTTCAGGGGAAATAGCCAGAGATGTATTGGTAAGCCACTCTAAAAATAAAGGAGGCAGCACTCAGGAACAATAGCCTGGCGAGGACGATGAGAAAATTCTTCTATCTGATTGCCATAAATTGGGGAATATAATAAAAGTAGAATTTCAGCTGAAAGTTTTCTTGTGACAAATGGATTTAGGAGCGGGGGGACAGTTTGGTTGCACCTCTGGGCTTTGGGTGAGTGCCGCCCCTTGCTGCCTCTGAGCAAGAGGGATGCTAATGGAGGGGAGAGAGAGAGAGAGAGAGAGGATACTGGCATTACCGCTGCAAGATCGAGAGACAGAGTTAGTGTGTGTCTGCAAGAGAGAAAATGAGTGTGAGGCGTTTCCATGGCAACGTGTCAGGGGTGTGTTTGGTCCCTGGAGATGCTGAGGAACGCAGGGAAAGAGGGAGATGAGAAGCGAGGAGAAAACTATCCCTCATTAGAAGTGTTTGCAAGGATTGGGAGGGAGGGTTAGAGGAGGTGGTAGAAAGGAAATAATGGAAAAGCGAAAGGTGGGCTTGCCTCTGCCCCTCCCTCCTCTCAATCACTTCGTACTCTTCAACCTTGTATTCTTAGTTTTTTTTCAACCCTGGAAGACTTCCTTTTTTTTTTTTTTTTTTTAGTTGGTTATTGCCAGCTTATCTCAGCTGTAACCGTAACCACCGTTTCCTCCAGCTGATCCAATCTACCGTCGTGTCATTCTCATCGTTCTCATTTTCATGCTCACAGCTCATCGTGCCTGTGTTGGCGGGAGCTTTTCACTGCCAAAGTGAATAGAGGAATTCAGAGGGACATTTCACTCTTTGCTTACTTTTTCTTTCTCTAAATTAACCTTCGAGTTCCCTTGGCATAGTCTTCACTTCATATACTAATTGTGGCCAAAATCCATGACCTCCATAGCCTTGCTGATCAAGCCCAAACTTCAAATATTTGTCCTTCTTTCTTGCTGAGTAAACTGATGAGTTAACGTGCTACCCATGTAGCTGCACACAAACCAGCTGGGTGCTTCTTGGCACTTTTATGTCCCTCAGATGGTGCTAATGATTTGGTTTCATGTGCTGAATGTTCAGCTCTGCATTACTTCTGTTCATTTCATTTACTGGCATTTGGCGAATTAGATTAGAAATCCAACTAAATTCGCAGAAGGAATATGGACACAAACACAAAAGCTTGTGAAAGGGACAAATGCCACATGTTGCAACAAGTGAATTCAAAACCATTGGAAATTTTCTTTATTCTAAGCTGATAAAAATAGAGAAAAGAAATGAGCGTTAGAGATCCCCAAATGGGCTCAAACCGCAGATGTGGTGACAGCACTTCTGTGTAAATGAAGTCAGGAGATATTAAGAAGAGAGAGAAGATAATACAGGTTACATCCACATGGAAATTGAATCGTTTTAAAGATGTTTTCCATAAAGACGTGCGTCCACATAAAACCACCGAAAACGTTGTACTATATATGCCGGGCCTGTAAGTGTCACAATAACGCTTCCACAGAAATACACCAAAAACCGAGAATAAGACTTGGAGCATGCACACAACTATGTGTAATGTTAACTATCATAAGAAGAAGAAGATGGCAGAATATCACACTGAAAAGGAGACATTTGTGTAGATTTTGGACTTTAAACAGATTTTGCTGTAAAAGGCATATCCTGCTTAGCTTCTGTTGCACAAACACATCTCTATAATTCTCCATTGTTGTAGCTGTTATCGGGGTCTGTGCATGCAGGGTAAAGGGAGAAGTGGTGCTGTGACGTCATCAGTTCAGGAAAGATGCATTTGGGCTGTAAACGAGAAAGAAAAAAAGTTGGTGTTTTTTACATTTATTCACTTTGGGGCCTGGTTTAAAAAATGAGCGTTTCATGCCAACAAAACGCCGGTTCCATGTCGATGCAATGTTCAAATATCTGTTTTTAATGGATACAAGTTACTTAGGTCAGGACTTTTTAAGGCAGATCTAACTTCACAAATTCATGATAGTAGGATTGGGCATATAAAGTGAACGAAAGCAACCCTACCACTACCGCTGGAACATTAGCCACGAACAAACAACTTGCTAGCTAATTGCACTGCTTTCACCGTAGAAATGTAACTTCTAGAATGTGCAGAACTTAGGCTGTCTACTTAACTATAGCCTGTGTAACTATAACAACGTGCTGTGCAAGGCCAGAGAGCTGCATTTATCTGAACAGATTAACAAGAATGTCAACAATTCTCGCACTCTGTTTGGTTTGATTGACAAACTTACAAATCTTCCTAAACAGATCAGCCCATTGCTTCTTTCCAATGAGAAATGTAACCAATTTGCCAACTTTTTTAGTGAAAAAATTAAAACAATTAGACAAAATATTAATGCCACACAGTTAAACAAGAA
>JBBBVU010000021.1:4917847-4937139 GCA_037177055.1 Atherinosoma microstoma | reverse complement strand
TATATTGAGGTGAGACTAAGCTGAGACTAAGCTGGAATGGAGAATAAAAATATAACTGCATAATTTCATTCTTTTGCTTAACTGGATAATAACTGATAACTGGTGGTATATTATACTGTAAGTCTTGGCTGGATGCAAAGTCTTATTGATGCAGAAGCTTTCACATCCGCATTATGATGCATTTTTCACATTTTTCACATTGTTCACATTTTTCAAAACTGAGAATTATTCACACTTCCAATGTAATGTGTATTTTCTTGACAATGAATTTTGATTACATTTTGACTTTATAGTTCAATTGTCTCTGTCATATGGTGCCTGTAAGAGTCGAAATATGTTTTTCAGAATTGGAAAGTAAAATTGTGTTCACGAAGACGGAATCCATTCATACGTTTTATTTGCTTGTGCGCTTTTGTGTAGGTGAAATTTGTGGCCAGAAGCATCACATTTTCTTATTCTCAAGACCAATAAAATGTCTTGAAAGAGGATATAAGGATGAAATGATTTAATTTTATATTCACAAGGCAAATTACAAATTTACTGTCTTTCTGCTAAAACACTTTTCCATCCAGAGCACCGAGTCAGAAGAGCAGACTGTGAACAGATGCTGAAACAACCTTTAAAGGCTTGGATGTTAACTACTATTTTATTAAGTCTCTAACTAGCCTTTTCTTATTATATTAGCATATACAGTTAATGCAAATGTTTGATATAAAAATCAGAAGGCTAAAAATAATCATAAAACTCAACTATATGCATTACACCAAGTTCAGTCTACCCTCTTCCCTCTGATAATCATGGGTGTTGATGAATTTAAAATTGAATGTGCCATTAATCATACTGATCACAGGTTTAACCTGTAGTATTTGGATAATTTATTAAACACACACACAAAAGAACACTAAATCATATAGGTGTCAAACATTATCACACTCATTTGACTCACTGTCCTATAATCAGCCATTATAATAACATTAAAACAGCAGATGGCTCCTTTATTAATGCAAAGACTTGGCAAATTCACACAGAGAAACTTTAATTGCTTAATAATTACCATGTGAGTTACATTTTTCTACAACATGAATTATGAATAAAGTGCTCCTCGGATGGCAGTCACATATTCTGTTTGTTGGAATCTCAAACCAACATGCACATGTACAAACTGCAGCTACTGTTCAATGTGCAGTTACCGTAATTTTCCTTGTAATAAATCAACATACATACCTGTTTTTCAGTGTTGATACCTCAACAGGTCTCATGATTTCTTAAAAAGTTTGCACCATGACTTGTACTTGCAAAACACACAAGTTTCTTCAGATATAACATGCACTCTAATATTCACATCAGGAACATTCCTTGAGAGTAAGATTATTTAGTTCAGAGCATGCAGGCCTCTGTGTAGATTGTTGTAATTGGCCTTTGAGTCATTGGGTCTTCAAGTGGCAAAGGACCTTTTGCCTTCGCCGTGTGTCAGAGTTAATAATAAAGACCCTTGTGAACCTTAAAATCCATCCCCTTTGTCTATTTAAAAAAAGGAATTGAAGCATGACTTTTGAGATCCTTTAAAAAAGGATGAATAGTTGTACAAATTGAAGCCACTTGGAATGCATTGACGTAAAATAGCAGAATAGTGGAGCTGCAACAAGTGCGAACAAACAGTGTGGAGTAGGGTTATACAAACGCTCAATGACGGAGATTCAAAATGTGCATCAGAGATGACACAAATAGATGTAAAGGCAGGGTGCATCTCAGCTTCGATAATATACCTTTTTAACTGAATTCCTATGAAAAGTCATTGGCAGATAAAAAGATTCTTGCAGAATGATGAATATAATTGCAAAGGAGAATATGAAGCAACACGGAGAATGGGATGAAAATGATCCCAGACAGAATGGTAGCGAACATCTTCTTCTGAATACAGATTTGTCCAGAGTAAGAGGACAATAAAGGCTCTCTCCAGATGTAACCCAGCAACACATTAGTGATGCACTGAGCTACGAGGCACTCGCCTGTTATGAGACAAATTTTTAGCTTGACAGGGAAGACAAGACTAGTCTACGGGGTCTTTTGCTGAAGTGTGATTAGAATTGCAGATGCTGGTTTCTGTAGGCGTCAGTTTTAACAAACTCAACATTCCCCTGTCTCCAGTGCATGATTAAAATGTAACAGTTGTGCGTGGGAAATTCACAAGAGCAGAATTATGCTCCAACATTCAAAGAGCCTATTTTTTGCTCAGGTATGTTGCGCCTCCTCCTGCACGTGCTCTCTTGCTCTTTTCTCATGCACATAAATACACTCATGGGCTCGACCCACATGGGTTTATCAGCAGAAGAGCCAAACTGGTCTCATAGCTGCCAACAGCTATTATTTTCAGCAGGATTTTGCCATCAAAAATTAATGCGTGAATGTGAAGGAGGACATTGCTGGAAATGAGACTCGTGACTTTCCTGGAGAAACAAAGAAAAAGATCAATGGGTTTCGTCAGAGTGAAAAATAAGCACAAACCAGGAGGATCTGCTCAAGCCTTTAAACTTATCCTGAGATTAAAGTACAATTCATGAAAATTACCATTTTTCATACACACATAAAACCAACATGCTGTAATTTGGACTCATTCAGCTAAAGACTACAAGTATTGATCAGTTTTAAGTTGAATATCTGATCAATCAGACGTCATGTTAATGTTGACAACAGTCAGAAGCTAAATCTTAAGGAAAGCCTGAATTAGAGCTGTTTATCAGAAAATCTATATATCGTACTGGTGTCAACTTACTGTGTTTACACATACACACAACTCTCTCTCTTGTGATGTCCCACCATTGCCATAATTCATTCCCTAACCCCCCACCCACATCCCTCATATCAACTGGATGCCTCATGCTAACCTAAATCCCTTTCGTTCCACAACCATAAAACCAGGTTTTATCCTTTAAAGCTGTAGGATCTACCTCTTTTGGTAGCAACAAAATTGTTATAGTGGGATGTCAGTTTTTGAATCTATCACACAGACACACACACTGATCAAATTCCAGCAACAATAACTTGTTCATATTGGCAACTTTCCTGCTGGATGGGCTACAGCACCTCTTTCCATAAATGTAATGTATGTAACTTTTTAAAATATAGATATTTTTTAATTATATAAACTTAAATTTATCAATCTACTTCAGTCCCTTTTCCTGCACATTTGTGCCCCATAAATTCAATGCCACATAGAAATACCATGGACTGTATATGGATTAACTCGTGATTGCACCTTTTGCTTGGTAAACTCCCACTTTTAAGACCTCAAAATCTCCCACGTTTCCTTTTTTTTTATTGCCTCAAGTGACGTGTAAGAACTGGATCTGTCTCAGAACAGGAGGACATTATGCATTCCTGCTGGGTAGCGGTCATGGCACCCACCTCTTACTCAGAGCAGTCGTGCATGTTACGCATATCATTAGGCCTACTGAAAAGGGGAGGTGTAGACTTTGTATCTGTATGTATTTTGAATTTGGAGCTATTCACCCTCAAATTGAATCAAGTGTTATTGATGGGCTGGTTATAGGACCTGTTCAAAGGTTTTCCAGTTTTAGAACCACCAAAGAAGCATGTTTTTTCATCACTCACGCCATCAACTTCTGATCTAAGTAGTTGAATCTAAAACAACAAAGAGTCGTTTTAGATTCAACTTGGAACCGGTTTACCTGGCCAATAAATGGTTCAAAAAGCTGTTAAATACAAAGAGGCCACTCAGTCAAAAAAAGTGCAAGCTGGATTTAAGTCACTCATTGGCTGCCAAAGACGTCTTTTCAAATCCGATTGTTCATTGGCAAAGACGTCAAAAGACCTCTTTTGTGGTTTTTAACGGAGGGCGGGGGCTGCGGGACACTCTGGTGAAGCAAAGTATGTGTTGCGGCGGTACGGCGAAGGAGAATGTCATAATCGATCAAAGACATTTTCAATGATTTAAGGACCAAACGGTTGTTAAGTGGTCATTCACTTATCAGCAGTTTTTGGGGCTCCAACTAATCTGACTTAGTTTATTTAATTGATATTGGCTTTGATGCATTATTTAAAAAACTCAAGGTCTTTGTTTAGCATTTTGAAAATCCTTTTGCTTGTAGGCCACTATGGTTAATTACTCTGCAATCCACAATGGGTCGTAGTGATGTAAAATATCTAGAACATTACTTTAATTGTACACCAAGATAGAGAAGATCAAAAGAGGTGGGAAGGAAAAAGTGGAGCAAAGTCTGTGCTACAGCTTCTTTTCAATGCAAGAGGACGATCTCCACATTTTATCATTAGCTATTCTAGGTAGTGACGAGCCAATGGAGGCAGTATTGAGAACAGTTTCACTCTAGTTTCTTGCAAAGACTCATAAGAATGTTAGAGGCAAGTCCAAATTGTTCATTTTCAATGTAATTGCGATTCAGTTTTGACAGTTTTAAACTGAACAAACACTGACTAACCACAACTGAAGGGTCTGTGAATCAGTCAGTGTCGGTGAATAAGGGCTCAGCTAACTTGCAGGGATATAACATATCACATGGATTGTCATTGAAGTGATGGTAATGTCTTTTCATGCATAACCAAGAACTGTTGTTAGTGTTGTTGCCGTGACGTCTATTATAGTGCTTTGAAATTAAGTGAGACATATTATTATGCCATTTGGCCATAGGTCCCTATGACAACAAGCAACACCAGTAAACTCTTTTCCATAAGCGTTAGATGATGAAGTTGTCAAATAAATCATGATAAAGGTGGAGACAGCCGCAGGGCATAATAAAGCTATCTTGACTGCTTATATTCAGAAAAACTGTGACTGCTTTACTTCCCTTGTTATTAATGCTCGGCGGTATATTGGTTTATACCAAAAAAAATAAATAAAAAATGTTTGTTTGAATATTAATTTGTCATACACCTCAAACACCAGTTTCTAGAACCTAAACAATGTTGGGAACATTGTTAAACTGTTTGAGGAGGGACCTTTTTCCCTTCTGCACTAGGAAACATCCATGCTGCAGAGCAGCTGTGTTGGACATGTTGAGTGAAACTAGACAGAGAAAGTTCAGAGAAAGAATCTGTAGCAAATGTTGACGTTGAGCATGATGACAGAAGAACTTTTGCAGAAAATAACCATTTCCTGCTAATGTTGAGCTAAAGTTATTATCAGAGGCGGCAACACGAGCAATTTGCTTCACCCCCTTAGCCGCGAGCATGCTTTGGAGTACCAAACTAAGATCAGTCGGCACCCTCCACATCCTCAGGTAAAACTGAAAAAGACACTCAAGTCAGATGTCACTTGTAGACACGCTTGGTAGAGGAATGACAAAAAATCAGGGGTAGCCAAAGATATGCTTCTGCTATGTAGAAAAGTGGATTTAGGGCTGTGATCATGACACTAGAAAATAGAATTTGCTATTGGTGGCCAATCTACTGCAGTAATTCTTTGCTCAATCAGAGAAAACTAGTTCATATCCAGTCATGCATGAGAAAAAAATGATACCGTCAAATAGCGTGCAACCTGTATTATTTTCATCCCTGGTAAAGTCTTCCTGATTTCCTTACATTTTGCTCCATATGGGGTCAAAAATAAACCCACCTGAATGAATTGTTATTGTTTAAATTGCCAATCAGTTTTTTGTTGCAACTTTAGTCTTCTATGAATGAAGAGTAATGGAGGGCAAAGTATTAGAAAAACATTATTTTCAGAGCATTTGATTGAATATTAAACAGATGGCAAAAGATTGGGGGTGAAAATTAGCTCAGAAGACATCAAGATACCGTGCCATATAACTTTGGTCACCTTTTAGAATTTTACCTTTTAAATCTAAACCAGAACCAAAAGCAACACCATGATATCTTCACTGATGTTTTAAAATAGTTGTAACAGTGAGATAGTACCTGTCTGGGCATTTTATGCCACCATTGACCCTGATGTATTATATATGTAAAGTTCAATGATAAAATAGGCTTCATAGTTTAGCAATATGTTACCAAGACAGGTTAATTAAGAACATATTTAGGCCCATAAGTCAAATTTTTTAGGATTCCTTTTGAATTACTGCTATTTGAATTGTTTTGTCGCTGTAAGTCAAGTCATAGTTTACTCTGTTTGCACCGTTTTCTGCCAGAATCTAGTTGAAACTGTTCCTGGTTACTAAGATGACAGACAAAAAAAACACCTCTGAGGTGGGAAAGTCAAAATGTTTTTAAGTGTCTGTCAGTCACACTGCTATATATAAATGTGCTCAGCTCTCAGCAATGTCAAGAGCACATAATGGCACACATCCCTCCAATTGAGAGATGAGGAAACATAGCAACAGGCAGGTCTCTGGAGGACACACTCCTGTTAGAAACACCAGGAAAATGAGGAAAGAGGCTTTCAGCACAATGGAGTTCTCAGGTTAGAGTAGGCTTCCTGAGGTATAAGCAAAAACTAAAGAAAGGTTTGTGTTCAAGATTTTTTTAACTTGTTTATTTTTTTAAGGAACTCGTGTCTCATGTTTGGAATCAGTGCTTTTGTTGACACAGAATTTCCATCATCTACAAGCTGCTAACAAAGCGGTTAGTTGCTTCCACTGAGTGGCAAAAATAAAGATAATTAACTTCATTTGACAGCATTAGGAAAATGATTATTTTTGCTAAACCACTACAATTCTGACTTTAAATTTATATCAATTTATTTGAGATAAAATCTAAAATTAACCAGAAAGTACACCAAAGTGGTTGTAATGAGGCGATTCACAAAATTTGCAAGTCAATTTATTGTTTATTGAATAAACTCTGACAACTAATTTGACAAATTTGATTTATTGCCCTGCTTTTCTCCCAGAAAATCAATTCATTTATTTACGTAGTGACAATAAAATTATGCATGAAGGTTATTTGCATTTAGTGTTTGCCCTAAGTTGGTGCACTGAGTCATATCCAAACATAACGGCCCACATTCTCATGCTTTTTTTACATTATCGCTGGCCTGACACCTTTTCAGGTGTTAAAACAAATTGGCCATATTTTCCTTTTTGCCATTCACTAATGGATAGGATTGAATCAAAGATGAGAAGTGATGAAATTTCTTTTTTTAGGAATTGGCTTGTATGGGCACTGTTAAATTGGACTAATGTGGATTTGTTTTCATGGGATCACAATTAATTCATTTGGATTGATCAAGTCTGTAAAGTGCAAAATTAGAGTTGCATTACTGCAATGGGCATAGATTTAATTGTGATCTTATTTTTAGATCATTTTATTGCCCAACCCTAATGCCAATAGATAACATCACATGCCAATTAGCATGTTCTTGATGTTATCACCTAGCATTTACATTCAAACGTATTCCAAGGTTTTTGGTCTGCTCTCATAAAACTTGTTACTCTTTTTTAAGCATTAAGATTGCCATTATAAATACAGAAGTCACAGCATAGGCATTGTCTTCAACGTAAATAGTTGTCAGAGTGTCTCTAAGTTAGAAGCATTTTTAAGCAGCCATGTGGCAGGTGGTGCTTCCCTGAGATCACACAGCTCCCACACAGCAGACAACCAGATCCCATTCTCAATGAGCAATACCGGCAACTCTTTTCTCTGTGACCAAATTAAAGTTTGACCTAAAAGTTGACAGATTTAGGCTTTTATGGGGGAAAAATATCAGTGAGGGAGTCTGAAAAATGGCTAAATCTGACAACAAGAAGGTTGCAATACTTCTTCACCATTCTGATTTACTGTTCAATGTCTCAATTGAATAGAAATTCATTTGAAAGGGCAGATACAGCGCCAGTCAAAGCCAGCGTGATGTCCAGGGCGAACCTCCTCAAATGGTGCCCTGTAAAATTAATAAGTAGTAATTTATAATAATTAATAATACATTATAGATTATTACGAATAAATTGATTCAACCACATTAGGTATAAATATCTATGTGTAGGAAAATAAACATGTTCATTATTGATTTGAAATTAATTTCATAGTAAACTATAGCATATAATAATTTCCCTGGGGTATTCTTTTTGTTTTAGTAAATTCACATAATTTAAAACTTGAATCAAGTAACATCTGTAAAAGCAACATCAGCAATTTAGATAGAACAGTCGTCTACTAAATAGGAGGTCGGCGGTTCGATTCCCCTGACTACATGTCGAATTGTCCTTGGGCAAGACACTGAACCCCACCTTGCCTCCTGATGTGCCTATCAGGGGTATGAATGTATAGAAGCTCGTTACAGTAAAAGTGCTGTATGAATGTGTGTGTGAATGGGTGAATGAGACATGTAGTGTTAAAGCCCTTTGAGTGATCACCTGACAAATACAGTCCATTTACCATTTAAAAAGGTAATTGTCAATCTGGATAATCTCCAAAATAACTCAAGAAAAACAAGTGATGCATAAAAAAGCTCAGACTTTAACTTCTGTCAGTGTCAGAGAAGAGCTTTGATTGTGGAAACTTTCAGACATGCTATTATTACATATTTTTTTTATAAACGTCTTACCAAAAAAGGAAATTGGTTACATTCCCTCTCCGGGTTTCACAGCAGACAGACACATGAGATCGTGAATTAAATGCGACACAACCCAAGAGCCAGATTTGATATCTGAATTTCACCTGCTGGCCTTCCCGCCCTCGCCCTCATCCCTTTCAATTCTCATACTTATTTCAACAGTGAGGTTCGTAACCCTCCATCTCCAGGAGTTCTGCTTGCATCTGGCCCATATTCTATCATTAGCTCCACCGACCTCTCCCCCGCTGCCTCCTTTCCATCTCTGCTATGGCAGATTTACTTTTTGGTCACATTTACAGTGAAACTGATAGCAGCAGATATGAGTAAAATAGATCACACGCCTTGCAGACGGTAGAAAATAAAGCCCAGAAGGGGTGTTTGAAAATAAAGGAAAAGGAGACAAGAGTGAACAAGACTTTGATGAATTGAATGACGGAACAGAAACGATGCCAAAAGTCAAGAGGGAAGCATTTTGTAATGTCTTTTCAGGTCCTCGAAAGGCTTGAAGTAAAACCTAAATGAACCTAGCACTGAAAATGAAAGCTTGAGGTGTGGCAGGTGAGTGGGAGCGTGATCCAACTCTGATGTTCTGACTTAAATGCATAATGTTAAGACAAGTTACATCCTCAACTGTCCTCAATCATGACTTTTACAATTTCTCAGTGCAGCCTGAAAACTAATTGAGTGTGCAGCTACTGCATGGAGTACTGAGTGTTTTTACTTTTTCTGTTTTCCTCCGTGTGTTTTCTGATGGGTTTGCTCCAAAGATAAATGAAACATCAGGGGGATATCTAACCATAGGTTATCACACAATATGAACGACATTTTATCCAGCAAAACAAAACCTGCTACAAATACACACAATCAGGCTTCCGCAGCCTGCCAAAGTGTAATAAATGACACCAGGTGATAAACGAGCACAAATCAAACTTATTTCCTGACACCATATGCAGAGTAATAAAAACAACTGCTTATTGCCTGTCATCTATAATAGAGGGAGCGAGACGGCCCGCTGTAGCACATTTCAGAACAAATATTGTTCCAATCTGAGATGGTCAATATGATTTTATTCACCTCTGTAACGGGATGCAGGAGGGCTTCGCTGTAGTGCGCCTTAATAGCACAAATAAAGTCATTCCAGATACAAACATGTTGTTTGTTTAGGCATAGGGATTGGAGCAGAGTTTCCTGCTACACTGTAGAAACAACCCAGTCGCTGCAATTGCCTTAAGATGCTGCAGTCCAAGTGTGTTGGCCTCCTCATCATTATAAAGCAGTTCAAATAACATTAAATCCACAGTCTTGCGCTGAGCCCACATGGTTTCCAGTCATAGAGCCCGTGGCCTCTCAGCTGTCCTATCGTGTGGACTCCAACGCTCTGGCTGATCCTCTGTCTGAGAGCACACTCCTTGCCGTGGGGGACAATCGGTTGGTTGATGTCCAAAGCTGCAGCTTCAGTGGCTTTTTATAATGACAACATCAGCGCCACATGCCTTGTAATAGCTGTGTCCTTCTGTGCATCTGAAATAGAGCTGATGTGTACAGCTTGCTCTTTCCACTGGCTCTCTGCAAAATTTCTATGAACGTGGGGTTTATTTAATTTGAGATTATTCCTTTGTTTACAATTATTATCATTGCAAAGGAGGGCTGTTCCCGCCTCTTATCAGTGTTTGCAATATTTTATTCTGATGGAAAAACCTTACTTTTGCTCTATTGTTGCAGAAAATGTCTGTGCCACTGATGTACATTTTGTCTCTGAGTAGATCTAAGGAGCCAGACACAGTTCCAGATGAGTTTTCATAAATAATTATGCCTTTTCTGACTGAGCAGAAAATGTATTTACAGTGCAAGATGAGCAGAGTGGAGAATGACAAAAGAGCAGCAGTCATAATTTCATTCAAATTCCTTTCACCTCCCTTTCTATTGCTCCAGAGGCAGAAATCTCAGCAGCACACGTCTTCAAGCTTCAGCAAATAAAAGTGAAAATGTGACCAGCGACAACTAGAGACTGAGTATTTCACATTTGAATGACATCTGAAGTGTTGCTTTTATATACCTGCCTGGCAGTGATGTCACAATAACTGACACACCCTGGGGAGGACAAATCATCACTCCAGCAATGTAAGATATCCAAGGGTATGAAGGTAGTCTATAAAGTTCTCATGAAGTCTCTGGGTGAGCTTTTGTTTTGCCTACATATTTGCAAAATGTCTCCACTAGCCTGATTTTGGCACCGGTGTCCACGATTCCACATCAGATCTGACATGAAAACTTCAAATAAGTGTTTATACGAATAAAAAAGTACTATACATGCCCGAATATAGGATGTGTCCTTTGCATTTTTAGATTAAAAAAAGATACTACCGACTGATTTTACTCATAGACATATAGACACAGTGTTTTATTTCAAGCTCTGCACATTTTGAGCAATACCTTTTGGCAAAATGAGTGCATGTACTGTTATGCTGTAAGACTCTTGCAATCTGCCTGGCAAACACACTTGAATGAATCAAAACGTTTCACTGTGTAATTTTGGAAGAGCACAGAGTGTTTGGTGAAAGATATGTTTCTGCAGAACAAATATTCTGGAGCTATCCGAATGTCACGCTTTGGAGCGGCTGAGCGAACACAGAGCTGCTGTTGGGACAGTGACAATTTGACGAGAGAGCATCCCAAATTTGTTGCACTTTCTTAATCTTGCAAACTGTGCGAGCACTCCTTCTCGCCGTGTTTGTCAGCTGCTTTAGGGATTAATTAGCATTGCAGAGTTGGAAATGGATCCACTGAAGAAAAAGGAGAGGACTGTCTTTTCTTTCACACACTGTTAGTTTCTTGTCTGATTTGTATCTCACATATGAGTTTGCGCTACTCATACAAGATGCAAACAGGAAAACATGACTTGCACATTTTCGTTGAATAATACAGTGGACTTTCATTTCACTTGTTTAAATTAGTGAATGAATAAAACATTGAAAATATAATTTGAATTATGAAAGACACACTATTGAACTTTGGCAGATATACCCAGTGACGCGCCCCCTATCGATGGCTAATTCGGCATCCATCTTGTATCCTATCTGTACTGTGAGCTCTCTCCAGCCAGTAAAAGCCAATCTAATGTTGACTCTTGTCTTATCTCTTGCTCTGTTCCTTTATCTCTTTCTTTTCCTCTCTTCCTCCAACAATGTCTTCTTGCGTTTCTTTGCAGGAATCAGCAACGGTGCACATTTAAAACAGCCGGTGTGTTTATATCCGCTTGCTGGCATGTGACACGGTGCATAAAGCTAAATTCAGTTCCAGAAATATACATAGTAAATGCCACTGTGCCATCAAACGAGTCAGGAACACAAAGTTTTAAGGTCAGAAAGCTACATAGTGTGTCTTTAAGAGGTAACATGAGTTATGAATTCTAGGTGTCTACACTGAATACAATGAAGCATAAAAACTTGGCAAAAATGCAACTTCCCATACCCTTGACAGATTTCAGTTTCACAATCATAAACTTTTTCTTATTAAATCCTTTGCGGTAGATGAAGCCAGAGTTTTAATAGTTTTGACATTATCTAAAAGTATACTAAATGGTCTAACAGTGCTTTCAGACAGACAACAGCTCGGTTGGCTGCCTCTTCAGATGTAGCCACTGCTTTGTTGGCTGCCCAATAACTCAAAGTATGGACATGTAACTCCACATCCAGCTCCACTTTAGCTCAGGTCTCATGAGAGTGATGATTGTCCATAGGGACACACTTTTGAGGATCACAATGTTAAAAATCTTGGACAGAGAAGACAAGTGGGTTGAGCAGCGAGTGAAATAAGTCATCTTTGTCAAAGTACAGAGGATGAGGATTGAGACATCAACTCTCCTCCTCCTACAGTCCTTTCAGCATCCTTTCAGTTATTCCAGTAAGATTGATAACACCTATTCACACTTAGCCTCAAGTGAAAATATGGACAATGGTCACTCTCATGAGACCTCAGGTGAGTCACAAGACTCCCTGATCTCCATCAGACCCCAAAGAACCTTTTCTGAATTAGAGCAAATTTCAGCCCAGTTGACTACATTGGAGAATCAGAAACAAATCCCCATGAGCAAATCAAGCTAAGTGATGATGAGACCAGGGCCACCACAGGAGCAAATTCTAACCATCCAAAACAACTCAAACCTCTGACTCCCTTCTAGGTACTTCAAACAGCCTGACTTAAAAAGGAGAATACTTCTTATAGAAATAATAATTAGGTTTTAACTTTCATTTACAAGGACAATATGCAGCAGTGATTACAATTTGAATGGAGCATTTACTGTAGAAATGTTAAAAGTAATGTGGACCACATAAAAGCAACTGAACTGACTGTAACAACTTGTGTGAAATAAAACCTCAGCAACACACTTGATGTACTTTGTGCTATAAAACATGCAAATCAACAAAAGTTCCCATTGTGAAAAAAGCAATTACAGTACAGGAATAAAGATACTGGGTCTCCAGTGTAGAAACAGAGTACAACTCCGCTTTGGCCGAAACTGTGTCACAGCAGGACAGGATGAACCTGGTATAGTGCCCATTAGGACCTGGAAAGGTATCCCTTAGCGCGCTACAATATGGGATGACAACTTGGTGACAAGTTGCCAGTAGCTGTCAGAAGCACACTGTCCATATGCTGCTTGTCTGTGTTCTCTGTTGCTTTGCTAAGGGTCTTGCAGGTCATCTTAGCCCAACTGCATCTGAGCTGCCTGGCCTGTTAAAGAATGCCCTCTTGCAATCAGTAGTGTCTCATATTGACCTGCTAATGCAGTCTTCTTGTCTCCGTTGGCATCAGTGCTTATTAATCTCTGTAGACATCCTGACAGTTTTGACAAGTGCAGCACCGCTTTGTGAAGATGTTCTTAAGCAGGATGTGTTGGTGGGCAACTGAAAGACAGTCAGCATCACACCTGGAAGACTTGTGACCTCATCAGGGAAGTTATCTCTGCCTGCACATTGTAAGTCAGCCGATGATGCTGACAGCGATACAGAACACACAGTGCACATTTATAGGGTCAAAACCATTTATTTGCATAATGCTTTCTCATTTGTTTAACATATCCAAATTGTACTGTAAAACCTTATATGTTTTCTTCTCTTCTATTAAGTTAATCACCCTCCAAGAAAATATTTAGGCACTATTTGTTGCAGCAAGTACTTTCTTTATTCTAGCAAAAATAGATTATAGTTGTAGTTAGAGATTTTAATCTGTAACTCAAACAACTACTGAAAAAATAGCAATAAATAACTTTAATTGATTAGTTTACCCTTAGTTTCCAATCAGCAAACAATTATATCAACAGACAATTATACATCAGTTAAGTTTTTTTTTTTTAAATTCTGAAAGGACGTGTTTCTGTAGACAACACGCACCATCTTATGTTTTATTCTCAGTGTATTTACCCTTTGATCTCACAGCTTGCAAACATGGGGAATATTTAAATGTAGCATTATAGGATAAAAATACATCAACAGGTTATGTTACTCTTACTGTCATAAGAACATGAGAGCCACATGCATTAGAATGCAGAGGCTCTTGTCTTCTTTAAAATTTGTGCACAATTAACTGAATCCTTTGTGTTGTGTACATCCAGTTTAAAGTCTCTAATGAAATGTCTCACAGGTCTCTGTTAGTTGCCCATGCAAGTTTCAAAATTCCTGTAAAAACAAGGCGAAGATGCAGCTGCTCTCCATAGAGAGCCTATTGCTCTGATTGGTCATCCAATGTGGCCTGATCATGCTTCACCCAGCATTCAGGGATATTTATTGGAATATAAAAAATATTTTATCCAATTGACATGATAGAATCACACAGTTCATCCATTATCCATGATGAGAATCTCCTGTTCCACCACATCCTGAAGGGTCTCTACTGGGTAGACATCTGGTGACTGCGGAGGCCATTGGAGTACAGTAAACTCATATCATGTTGGAAATGATCTGAGCTTTGTGACATGGTGCATTATCCTGCTGGAAGTAGCCATCAGAAGAAAAGTCAACTTCACTGTGGCTTGGACATGGTCAGAAAGAATACTCAGGTAGGGCTGTGGTGTCAAAACGATTCTCAATTGGTTCTAAGGGGCCCAAAAGGTGCCAAGAAAATATCCCATATTAGTGGTGAATACTGTGGAGAAATCTTTTGAGTTGTCTCATCCTGAGGGTGATGGGGTGACACAACCTGACAATGGCATGTTGCAAGGCTGGTTGAAGAATTCAGAGGCTCTTGGTAATCTGAGTTTTTCTTTGAACATTTGTCAGAAGGCCGTCATGCTGATTTGTCTGAACTTATTTACTGTTACTTGTATGTGTTCAGTGACGTTCCAACTTGTACTCACTTGTTGGAGCATGACAGTGATGTGGGTGCTGGTGCTGTGTGGCTCCAGTCTCACCTTGCTGGGATTCAGCATCCTGTGAGTTTCTTCTCTAGGAAGTTAAATTCATACCAGCTAAATTATTCTGTCATTGAGAAGGAGGCCCTGGCTCTTGTATGGGCATTGAGTATGGTAAAAGTAGTTTCCAGACTTATTTTTTTGATTAGGGGGTGATGGCTCTATCACTAGTACTTTGCTTTGTGGTTATTTGGTTTCTTTTGCAGGTGGCTGATTAGGGGCATGAGCTACACCTTGGCCGGTGTGCCTTGCTCCTATTTGAGAACTCCACCTGAGAGGTCACCTTGATCTGGGCAAGCTCTTCATGTTTTGTTTTGGTTGCTATAGATACATTTCCTTACATCCATGTACACCTTACACCACTGATGTCCACTTTTTACATGTTCCTTTACATTTTGATCAATAACCTATATTATTGTACTATACCACCTTGTGCCCACCTCCCTTTTTGTTGCAGCCTTTGAGCCGGGCTGTAACACATTACACCACCAGGAGTATCCTGAACCATTGACACAAGGCAAGTTTCATGTTGTGAACACCAAATTCTGACCCTGCCATCTGAATGTGACTCATCAGACCAGGCAACATTTTTCCATTTTCTTTGTCCAGTTTTTGTGAGTCTGTCTGAATCGTAGCCTCGGTTTCCTGTTCTTAGCTGACAGGAGTGATACCTGGTGTGGTCTTCTGCTGCTACACCCCCGGTTGGATGTGTTCAGAAATGGTCCTCTGCATTATATTGGTTGGAAACTGGTTATTTGAGTAACCTTTCCTTACCTTTCTATCATCTAAAACCAGTCTGCCCATTTTCCTTTGACCTCTGACATCAAAATATTGGTCCAGACAACTGTTCACTAGATATTTTCTCTTTTTCAGACCATTCTCTGTAAACTCTAATGGTGGTTGTGTGTGTGAAAATCCCAGTAGATCAACAGTTTGTGAAATACTCAGACCAACAATCATGCAATGTTCAAACTCACTTAAATCCCCTTTCTCCCTCATTCTCGTGCTCAGTTTGAACTGCGGCAAGTCATCTTGATCATGTTTACATGTCTAAATGCAATAAGTTGCTACCATGTGGTTGGGTGATTAGATATTTGTGTGAATAAGCAATTGAGCAGGCAAACCTGATAAAGTGAGCATATTTACAGCTAGGTTACCATGTGTTTTCCTTTCTTAGGAGACTCAGTTTGTTGCATAACTCACTGTGGGGTTTATTACACACAGAATTATTACTGGAGTATTTTACTCGTGAAGAATTCAGCTTCAAGAGAATTGTAAGATTCTTCCCTGACACATTGGCTGTTTGTGCTGTATGTCATTAATCTGTTGTAGAGCATAGGCAGGGACATAGTGTTAACTGTTTATCAAACTCCTATTGCCTTGTTTGTTTTGTATCTTTCTACTGTAAGTAAGTCTTGACTTTATTTCCCAGAATGAATTTCCGGTGTTTCCGAGAGACCGAGCAGGTCGTAAAAGTACTCTGCTAAGTCCATAATAGCAAATCAAAGGGAGTTTCATTTTCTTGCACAGGTACTTAGCATTGGGTCTTTATCTTGAAACAGTTTTTGCTGCACTGTATTCCTGTTGTGTGATTCCTGGACAGTCATGGTGAATAATGAGCAAGTAAAACCAGACATTAAAGTTCTTAATGTCTTAAATTGAATCAAATAATCTGCATAACGATCAGCAGCAAACCCACCATGTAAAACTCAGCTTGTTGAGCGACAAAAACGGTTGAAAAAAATTTAATAGGCAATTTGCTGCCCATAGCGCTCTGAAAAGTAAGGACGCTACTTCTGTGAACTGCCAAGAGGTTTAAATGTTTCCGGCCAGTTGTCAGTGTTAATGGATCGTTAATGCGGGTGGAACTGGCAGGTTGTGCCGTGGTTGCCAGGACATGTGCTAAAAGCCACTCAGCCTCTCTATATGCATGTGTATGTGTCTGAGCTTTGCTGTTCTTGGGTTGTACTTTTCTTCTTTTTTTTTTCATCTTTGAGGTAAACTACCTTGCATTTTCAGCTACTCAACATCAAAGAACTGTAAGGTAATGTGTTTTTATAAGTCATGCATCTTATTTATCTTAATAAATAAGAAATAATTACATTCTACTACCTTAGATCTCCTGAACAGTGTCACATTCGGGGCTTATTGGAAATGTAATCTCTGCTAGTTGGAGCAGCTGCCACGATTTACTCTTTTCCTCTGTGTTTTACTGATGGAAAATAGATGAGGTGCAAATGAATGTGTGCCACCCGTAGTCCTCCATCCTGTCAAAGACATGGCCTTTGCTATAGAGACCCCTTTGTCCAGTGTGCCTTTGTATTGATTTTCTGGCTTATGCTTTTTTTTTTCTCTCTCTCTTTAGAATGATACAATTTGCTTGCTTCATAATGCTGCAAGAGCTTTGCTCCTGCATGTACCCAGATTCTGCAGAGGGACAGAAAGGCTTCCTGTTTTTCATAAAAGAGCCAGGCTAAATGGTTTGGATGGTGTAATGCACACTTCATGTTGGTATGAGGTCTGGCCATTGTGCAGAGGTAGAAAATTTCTACTTTTACTTAGTCACAAGGCTTTTATGTGGATTTCAGTCTGTGGATGGGCTTAGCATTGCTGTATATTCATGTGAGTATGAGTTATCGTGGGATTTAAGCACATTAAGCAGTCCAAAACTGCTCCGTTCCCAAAAGGACTCACATTTGCTGTTCTTTGGCTGTCCTTGCAGGCAGCCAATTATGTGGCAGGTGCACAAAGCAAGTAATATCCTGTGAAAGCATTCACTAAGCTTGCACACGCACGCACATTTTATGCTCTTACATTAAGTGTGTGGATTCCAGCACAAATAAATCACAAAAAAGGTGCTTCTGTCCCGGTCACAATGAGCCTTAGGCTTCTGTCACTGTTGAGTTTAAAAATCCACAAACACTGTACTGCAGTCAGTTCTTTTACTTTGAGAGTAATTTATTCTTTTTTTTTCTCCTTTTTTAAAAAAAAAAGGAAAAATAAGGCAGACTTTGATTATTACTGCCGGCCAGGATTATCTGCAGTAATTCTGTGAAACTAGATCTCATTAGTAATACTTGCTTTTTAAAAAAGTCTAATAATAAGGGAAAATAGTCGACAATTTTGCTGTGAAATTCAACATTTATCCAGCCAAATGTAATTGAATATCTTTGGCTTTCGATTTGAAAACATTATAGATGCTACTACAAACATCCTGATGGGTATTTTAGACAATTTTACAAACACATAATGTCCTGTATTTCATAATGTGCTGGTAAAAAAAGATAACCTTTAAGGTCTGAGACATATACCTCAGATGAAGTAGTTCTTAGATGTATTTTGTGGCTGTATTTTAGGACAAAAAACAGTTTGCAAATGGAAATTCATAAATTTTATTCTCATGCTCACACAAAAAAGGGATTTTAAACAGCCGCTGTTCAAAGTCTGCATAATATCTCAGTAAGCACGGAAAATCAAAGGCAAAGTTACAGCTATTATAGTTTCTAGAAAGAACAGAAACATGGTGACGTGGGGTGTGTTTGGAAGTCTTGTGCCTCAGGGTAGTTTCCCACTCTGACTACTGGTGATCATGTCGACTGTGTGTGAAAATACAGACAAATATAGAAAAATCTGCGGGAGTTGGATAATGCTAAACCCTCAGTAAGGGATCTTCTGCTTTGCTTTAAATTTTGAAATTTGATCATTTAATTCTGGCAGTGCTGATTAAAAGAAAAGGTTGAAATGTCCCATTTAAATAGACTTTCAAACCCCTTGTTATAATACTTGCAGTTGAGCTCTTGTGCTTCTAGTTTCTGTCGGTGGTCCTCGGATGCCTCTGTGCCTTGACTTGAGTCTATCTGGGCCTGATAGAATTCATTTGATATAACTGAATTAAAAAAGGCACACACGTGTATTTGTGAAGCCGGGGGAATTAATTTATTTCTGCAGTATTCAAAGTGTACAAATGTGCAGCTCCTCCATTGTTCTAAGAGAAGTAAATCCACGTCCAAGACAGATAACCAACAACCAAATGGTGACTATGGATGAGATTCTCCACCAATCAGATCTTTATGGTGTTGTGATTGAAAATAGATTATTATTATCTACAAACAGACATGACAACCTCCTTGGGAAAAAAAAGACATATGAATCAGTGCTGGATGGTATTCTGGTGATATTTAATGATATTTAAATAACTTAAGCGATGTTGTGAATGTACAGCAGGACTTTTTTCACTGCTCCACTGCTAAACATGCATGCACCAGAGTAACTGTGTTATTGAAGATGTTTTGTAGTAAATAAAATATGGAGAAAGTCCAGAACGTGAAGCTGTAGCAGATGTTGAAGTTGAACATGGCGAGACAGGAAGAAAAGAGCTATGTGTTGTCTGGAGATACCTTT
>JBBBVU010000021.1:4896423-4913980 GCA_037177055.1 Atherinosoma microstoma | reverse complement strand
ATAGATAGATAGATAGATAGATAGATAGATAGATAGATAGATAGATAGATAGATAGATACTTTATTGATCCCGAAGGAAATTTTAATAATTTAATTACTGAGATTTAAGAGGTGTAGAGTTATTATTATTTTAAGTTTTTCTAATCAGATCTTATTCTCTTATAAACACAACATAGGCTAGCTATAGTCAATCATTAACCTTTCATTTTTTCAAATAAAAATGTCCCATTTAGGCTTCTTGGTGTTTTCAAATTAGAGTACCTTCCATAGCCCTAATTTCCTCTGAAATCTTAAGAAGCATCTGTTGAATCTTAAGATCAAGCATGGGCTTAAATCAATATTTAGGATCAATATGAGCACCATATAATTGCAACAGGCTCCTATTAGGACTGTACAAATGTCTCCCCGGAGTTTTGCGGCAAACATAAAGACGTTGACAGCAAAAGAGTATATAACATCTGCCAGCTCCTTTTCCAATTTTATTTTTAGAGAGAAGGATTAGCTGTAAGTTAACACTTGACATATTAAAGAAGGGGCATTTCTGTGTGATCGTGGCATGCCGTAAGCTGAAACTGAAAGTTTAGAAGGTGGCCACAGCGCTTCCTTCTCTTTTTGGAGATTATCTGCGGTTTTGTGTAAAGATTTCCTCCAGTTTAGTACAACCTGTGATGTATGTGTGCTGTAGGGATGATTTTAATATGGTTGTTAGGCTTTCACACAAGCTTAGCTGAGGATAATCCTAACCCCTGCCCCAGCCGCCATAAGCCTATAGCAACCGTACAAACTGCAGAAACTTGGACCAAAATAATAATTTTGATACAAATTACACAGAAATAATTTGCAGGAGATGTGATTACTAAAAAGGAGGCAAGAACAAACTGGTGTAACGAGCTCAGAGAAATCTCATTTTGGTGAATGAGGAAGGGGCCTATGAATCAGTGGTATACGTATACCATGAAAAATGAATGAGATCTACTTTCCGTGACTAAAATTAGACAGAAACCGAATATGGTTAGTGTCCTTCAAGTAACACTGATCTATAAGCAACAACAGCAGACAGAGTAGGAAGGTGTGAACAATGTGCCACTCTAACAGACACTTGGTAGGAATAGAAATAGCCAGGATGACATCATCTTTGTAAACACACTGTAGAAAATCAAGTTTTTTTTCTTTTGTAAGTAGTCACTGAAATGATGCAGCAGCATCTTTTCAAACAGTCGTTTCTTACAGTATGATTAAGATTTGACTGCCCTTCACAGACAACAGCACTGAGGTGAAGTGGTATTAAGACTGATTCACAGTGCAGTTGGAATATGGATGAACACATTCCAGTGGACACGTATTTGAGCATCTTCACATTAATGTGTTTTTTTTTGGGGGGGGGGTTATTTAATGGGATTTCAAGTGGAATCATCAGTGAATGAATTACCTACTTTACTGGTAGATTAATTAATGAGGTAGGGCCATGATGGACATTTGGGTCCATTAGTGTTTTCCGAATGAAGGATGCAGAGTATTACTACCAAAACTCATTCCCAAATTAGCTTGAAGGGAGGATTTATGTCAAGCAATTAAATGTCTTTTTTATATACATACATTTTATATAATACTGTAAATGACAAGAGAGGAGATGTGTACAAGGAGGTTGGTATGGGTGGAGAAAATCGTGAGAAGAGCATCTGCGAAAATGAAAAGTGTATAAGATGGTGCTGACACCAGCGAGGTTTTGAGAACTGGAGGCAGTGATTGAAAGGTTTAGTTTTTCTTTGGGAGTGACATAGATGGATAGGATCAGGAATGAGTACAGCACAGGCAGCACATTTTGGATGTTTTGGAGGCCTGATTAAAGGCTCATTTATACTTCCTTGACGTATGTAAATAGGTACGTCCGTTTCAAACATCGGTTTCTTCATACACTCGTGTCCTTTATATTGGCTGGGTTGTTCGGCGATGTATCCACCAGGAAGAAGTTCTGATTTCAGAGTTCACCTCCTAGTTTCAGACAACAGTAAGCATGGTGACAGTGGAGGAGATCATTCTCAGAAAGAGGCAGCGTAGTTAGCGATGGTTTTTGTAGCCATTCAATACATTGCAGCTGCTCCTTCTTTGTTTCTTTCGCTGGTTGCACATCAGCTATACTGTGCAACACTGCCAAACTGTTTTTAGTGGTACTGCTCCATTTGCAATGTCGGGCTACACATTCATAAGCTCTCTGAAAACTGACCAAATTATGCATGTAAAGGACACGGACTAAAGGCGCTGTATTCTTTAGCGTAGCCATGGAGCATAAATGGTTTGGGCATGCACAGAGGAGGGATAGTTGTAAAAGGATGCTGAGGACCAAAGAGAAGCTTTATGGATGTAGTGAAAGAAGATATGGAGTTAGTTGGTGTAAGAGAAGAAGTTTCTGTTGCATGAATAATTAATATACCTTTTTTAATCATGACATGATCTTAAGGCTGCATGACACTGGAAAATCTCACATTGCATTATCTTTCTGATTATAGGCGTGCATCTCCATTAAAATAAATATATCAAAAAACAATATTACTTATATTTGACATTTTATTTTGTAAAAACTAATTTTACCCTGACAAACAGTGGCAATGAAGCCCCTCTTGTGCCACTTATTTTTACACATTATACTGAAGGCTCATTACTGCTTCCCTCCTCGCAAGGCTCAACTCTTTTGTCTAAGTTGCACCTCTTCGTCTCCTCTCTCCTTTGTCCTCCTGCCTGTGACCCGGAAATCAATCTTAGGAAGTTGATTTCAAGGATGTTTCAATTCCTTAAAGGCAGCTGGAAGGCGGAGGAGGCTTGTGGTTGCAGTCTAAAGGTGATGTGACACATTAATCCCACATTTCAAATTGAGTTAGAAACAGAAACAAATTTAATGGTCATCTGACATAAATGAGGAAAACACTTGTTGTGACGCAGTTGGCACTCATCATACCTGACTGATGTCAGTTCAAAATGACGCTCCAAAGCAAGGACGTCATAATTTGATACTCTTTCCTTGTGCCTGTCCTTGCTTCCTCTGCTTGCATCACTGGTGAGAGGGACTAATAAGCGAAGAGGAGTCAAGGATGTGCAAACTGGGGAATGAGCAAAGGGGATTTTAAAATGTATCCTGTCAGTAGAATTAAGGTGAGCAATACATATAATAAAAGGTGGACTTTTATGCTTTTTCTCAAGTGTTTTGTCCTCTAAGAAAGGCAAGAGACAATCTCCACATAAAAAAACTCATTCAAAGCAGTAGCAATGTGCAGGTAGGCTGGAACACTGACAGAGTCTGAGCCACCTGCCTGCATCCTTTCCCCACATGGTGGGAAGCTTTATCCCAACAGAAGGGATGTGATGATTCCTGCATGTGCAGAAAGGCTTTTGCTTTGTTTGTCCTGGTCTGACAGAAATGAGTCTGATCCAACATAAGCTTAATGTATTGCTTGTATGAAAAAAATCGAGTCACCTCTCCAGTCTGTTGTTTCTTTTTGCAGACAAATATTTATTTTGTGTTCCTCTCATGTTTCTCGTATATGTCACTCGACATCCTGAATCTGTATAACTTAATAACTCTTCTATAAAAAGTTTAAAAGTCAAAGTCTAAGAGTATTTAATTTTCCTAAAAACTCATAACAGTAAATGATGTTATGATGTCATGCAAAATTTAAATTGTAACATGGTATGTTTAGATATGCACATCACAATGTTAGTGCTTCCCTCAGGATGTCTGTCTTTCTCCCCTCAAAAAATGCCCTTTGGTTGTCTGCTCAGGCAGCCAGCAGACCTCACCAGTCACTTTATTAGACACACCATGCTAGTACCAGGTTGGACCCCTTTTGCTTTCAGAACCGCCTTGATTCTTGGTGGTTTAGATTCAACAAGGTGTTGGAAACATCCCTCAGAGATTTTGCTCCTTATTGAGGCTCACACAGTTGCTGCACACTCATGATGAGAATCTCTTGTTCCACTGCATCCCAAAGGTGAAATATTGGATTGAGATCTGGTGTCTGTGGAGGTCATTGGTGTACAGTGACCTCATTGTCATGTTCAAGGAACCAGTTGGAGATGATTAGATCTTTGTGGCATCATGCATTATCCTGCTGGAAGCAGCCATCAAAACATGGAGGTGGTCAACAACAGTAATTACTGTAGGTAGGCTGTGCTCAGTCTTCTAACGTGCCCGAAGTGTGGGAAGAAAATATCCCCCACACCATTACACCATCACCACCATCTTGAACCGTTGATACAAGGCAGGATGGATCCATGATGTCAAGTTTTTATGTCGTATTCTGACTCTACCATCTGAATGTTGCAGCTGATGTTGAGTCATCAGACCAGGTTTCTTAGCTGACAGGAGTGGTACCTACCTGGTGTGGTCTTCTGCTTCCAGGTTCGACGTGTTGTATCCATAGATGGTATTCTGCATACCTTGATTGTAATCAGTGGTTATTTGACTTCCTGTTGCCTTGCTATCATCTCCAGCTAGTCTGCCCATTCTCCTCTGGCATCAACAAGACATTTTGGTCCAGATAACTGCTGCTCACTGGATATTTTTTTCTTTTTCAGACCATTCTCTGTAAACCCTAGAGATGGTTGTGAGTAAAAATCCTAGTAAATCAGCTGTTTCTGAAACCCTTACTATGTGATATTTGCCCAAACCTAACTATGAGGTTACAAAGCTTTTTAGCATGTTTTGTCTACAAGTAACCAAGGAAACTAACAAAATGGCCTACGTGAAGATGATGGCTATGTCATACAACAACAACACTAAAGTCTTTTCTCTTTAGATGTTTTCATCTTTTCACTTTTGGGAAGAATCTGGTTCAGTCAACTGGTTTAACTTAGTTTTAGTTTAACTGTAGTGGCAACCGATGGACAGCTGGTCCATCCAATAACCTGTCACGTGATATTTGACAGTACCTGTCAGCTTCCAAACACTTTCATGCCCTCACAGATGGTTTAGGCGCTTCAGGTTGTAGCTGCTCTTCCCCCAGAAGGCCCTATCAGTGATGGATTTTTAATTATATTTTGCTGATGAGACCTGAATTAATCACCATTGTTCGGCCCCTTTTCTTTTCAGTCATGGATTTCAACATGTAGTAAATGCCACTGCATGTAATTAAAAGAAATGGGCTTGTTTACCAACTCAAACAAACACAGAACCTCCTTTGAACAGCGTTTGGTGAGGAAATGTGTCTATCCATATGATACATATATTTTCAAGATCTATTTCTTCTTCTTCTGTTTTTTTTTTTTTTTTACTGTGCCGCCATAATTAGACCAAAATCTGCTTTATTTGATTCACATTTATCCATGTGATCCATGTGAGACCTGAGGGATTTCTTTGCAATGATCTTTATAAAGCAAACAACATTTATTTACTTTCTGTGTTTGTGTACTTAACCTTGTGCTCCTGCAGCTTTCATCTTAATCTGCATCGGCATTTGATCCAGACTTGTGCTGTCGTGGAAATAAAGGAAAAAAAACAGAAATGTCACAAGATCTGATCCAGTAAAAGGCAGTCACAGGTTTTGCAGAAAATTGCCTGTACACTTTTAAAGAGATCTTATTCAAACATTCAACCAACATGGACATTTGAGCAGGATACCCAACATAAAGAGACTAAAAATGCTATGGTTAAAAATGATAAATAAAGACTAAAATGTAAAGAAATAAAGGAAATAGTATATGAGATATAATAATTTAAATATGTATACATATTACTTAACAAACATCTTTCTTCAGTATTATGGAAATCATGAATGCAGCAAATAAATAAAGCAAATGCAAAAGCACATTTGGTTTCTTTAACTTTAATAAGTGAAAGAAATTATATGAAAATTAAAAAATAAAGAAATTTGTGGAAAAGCATTCAGTTTGACTTCAGGAGATGAACATATTTTAGAAAATTTCCTAAGAAGTAAAAACATGAATAAATCTACAAATTATAGTCATCATTTTTTATTTTTGAGGCCATAAAAAACAAGGAATTGAATAATTGTTGAAATAAAACAAGAAATTAACCCTAAACATTTTATTCAAGTAAAAACAATTAAGTATAAATTATTTGTTTTATTTATTCATTTCTGTATATATTTCTATATATTTTGTAAAGCTATATTGATATATGATGTTGAACTTTTTTGTCCAAATCAGTAAATATTTCTGTATATTATTTTTGCCAATTCATTTTTGTAAAGTTTCATTAAACTTTGCCTGCTGCTGTTTGTCATTTACAAAAAGTCAACATATTTATTATGATACATCAATATTTTATAACAGAAACAGATAAACACAACATAATTACCTTTTTCTTATCAGATTTGATATTTTCACATGGATTCATTGGCTTTTTTGATTTCTTATTTTCATTTTATTTCTTTTTTGGGCCCTCCATCTTCCTGTAGTCTTGTGACTTCACAATGTGACATCTCCAGTACTTTTATGTTTTTTCTTTCCTGTAATGTTTTGGTTTAAAAACTATACTTTGATAATGAAAAGCAAAGTACATTGTGCTTCTTCTTTCGAGAAGACTGCATTTATTCTCCTCATTTCTCTGACTTTCTGAGTTTGAAATTTGACCTACAAAACTGTGTTTTCGGCAGCAGCAGGGTCGAGGCAGCCAAGTTATCTCAATTAATAAGTTCAATCTTTTTTTAGCTAATCTGCTTCAGCACAAAATCTAAATCCTCATTACCAGCAAAGTCAGGAACATCTTGATCTGTAGAACCGTCATCGAAAAATCTATTCTGGATTAAATCTATCGGCCATCTCCTGTGTCATCATAGTAAGATGTTAAACCAAGCAGACACACTCCCGTATCACTGTGTCTGGTTGTAAACACTCCAACATTGAAGCAAGACTGCTGCCATGAGGTCAAATGGTAAATAACATTACATACTAATATTTCAACAAAGCATTTAATTAAACAAAATTCTTCCCTTAAGAACAGTAGAAAGCAGTGATGAGCACTGAGAACTAGAAATATATTTTCCTTGCTATATTGCTGTCTCATTCTTTGCGCCAGTTTGTGACCGTCCTGTCCACATCTGAGGGTTTAATTTCCAATGTAACATCTTCAGAGTGAGAAAAGACATCTGTCATCAGTAGCACATCCAGCTGGTGGAGGAACACAATGTTCATATTATTCATGTCCACAGCATGGAAGCTGTGTTCCAACGCAGGTCATTGTTTCTGCTCTTTGTGTCAGTTTTGAGGTCGTAGACTAGAAGCGTTCCCTTCCTCCAAACCCCATCCCCTCGTCTATCATCCTGAGCAAACACTAAGTATCAGCTGGACTTTTTCAAATCCAGAGATTGCCGGGTGCAGCAACATCCTCTGTGAGTCTGCAGCCCTGCAGGCATACAACAAGCCACGTGGTTGAGGACTGGATACACTGGTGTTGGCTCAACAAGCCATTCTTTTAGAGGAAACGTGACCAGTGGAGCAGAAAGGAACTGTTTAATTGGCAGAGTTTGAATGCACAAGCTCTAATTAGCCCAGAAGAACACGGCTCAGCTTCCGAATCCGAACAGCATCCTGAAAACCCTGCTGACACTTTGCACTCTGCAGGGTGGTCAGAGCAGAGAGCCACCCTTCCTAGAATAGAAAATGCATTTTGCTTGTTAGCATTTGTGGTGAATACAAAGTGAATTATCATTAAACAGATTTCTGGCTGTGCTGAAAGCAGAAAAGAATTAAAAATGCTATTGTGGTGGTTTTGAAAAAGCCCCATCTGAAAACTCACAAGGCTTCTTCTTCTCCAGTCTCTTCTTAATTGTAAAGTTTGAGCGTAAAGGGGAAAAAAAAGCAAAAAACAAGTTTTGTTAGTGTATGACGGTAAAATTAATCTTTGCAATAACATGAAAATGTAATCATTGAAACACACGTCTCACGGCGCTGATGGGTTATCGGCATGTCCTTTCAGGTCAATTATCATGCAAAGTATGTCGTATATTTGTACTGAGGCAGTAATTACCGACATGAGAACTCTCATGTGAAATAATTCCATTATCAATGCCCTTGTATCTGGAAACAAGCAGAACAATTGCGAAAACAAATAAGATGTAATAAAAACCTCTATTGTTTAGGTATCCAGTGATCCAGTGATTTTTTAGAAATGAGCAAACAGGTGTAAAATCTTTGCTCAGCTCCTACAGAGGTTGTTATGGGTGAAAGCAGTGACTTCTTTTCAAGGAGGTGCATGCAAATTGCTTGCAGATGGCGAGAGGAGGAGGGAAGATTTATTGTAAAGATTATCTTGCGCCGCAACTAACACCTGTGGCTTTAAAGGTGTATGCCTACCTTCATCAACATGTGATGCCGTGATAACTGCACGAGCTCAAACCTGCAGACCTGCCAAACACAAAGGATTGATTTACTTCACATCTAGAGGAAATAACAGAAGTGTCAGATATACACACACTGGCCACTTTATTAGGTATAACTGTTCAATTGCTTGTTTACACAGAATATAATCAGCCAATCACATGGCAACAACTCAATGCATTCTGTCACGTATACATGGTCATGATATCTCGCTGACGTTCAACCTGAGCAGCAGAATGAGGAAGAAAGGGGATTTAAGTGACTTTAATCATAGCATGGTTGTTGGTCTGAGTATTTCAGAAACTGCTGATCTACTGGGATTTTCATGCACAAGCATCTCTAAGGTTTACAGAAAACGCTCTGGAAAAAATATGCAGTGATCTTGACTAAAATCTTGTCAATGTCTGAGGTTAGAGGAGAATGAGCAAACCAGTTAGAGATGATAGAAATCCAACTGTAACCCAAATAACCACTGGTCGAACATGTGGAACCTGGAAGCAGATGGGCTACAACAGCAGAAGACCACACATGGTGCCGCTTCTGTCAACAAACAACAGGAAACTCAGGCTACAATTCCCACAGACTTACCAAAACTGGACAAGATACAATTGGAAAAAGATTGCTGGTATGACGAGTCTCCATTTCAGCTCCACATTCAGATGGTGGGGTCAACAGAATTTGGAGTAAACAACATGAAAGCATTGATCATCCTGCCTTGCATCAACAGTTCAGGCTGGTTATGGTAGTGTAATGTGGTGTGGGAGACATCTTATTGGCATACTTTGGGCCACTTCATACTAACTGAGCATAGTTTGAACACCACAGTGGACATGATGGGCACAGTTTTGTCCTTCTCTTTATGACCAACTCGGCACACACATGGTGCATGTGATTAGGTGAGTGCATATTGACAGTAATATTCATGACCAACTCTGACGTACTTCTGTAGTCATCAGTGATGCAAGTCAGTGACGCTCTCAAATCCAGCTGAAAAATCCATCAGCTTTGAGGCCACAAATGTGCTCTGTGGAGTGATAATGAACTGGGGTTTTGTGTTCATCTTCTCAGATTAAAATCAACATATATACCAATCATTGCTTGAGTATTACTTAGATCTTTTAGATGAGCCATAATCAGGTTTTCAAGCTTTGCTCTGTTAAGATCGCATTAGAATATGCAGTCCACTCAAGAAAACAAGGGTTTTATCTTATCTCGAGAGCGTTGCTTTCATCAGTTCTTCATGCAGTTCTGCTTTATCTTCGACTCTCTTACGTTTCCCTTTCACTCTCACTCTGACTCATGCATCACCCTACAGCTGCTTTTCAGCTGCCAGGGTTTTTTTTTTTTTTTTTTCAGTTTTATTGTAATTTGAATCCAATTCAGTAACAAATACGAAAAGCTGAAGCCTTATGGGCTGTCCCTTTCAATGACCCCCCTCCACATTTTACCCAGAATTCAGTGAGACCTTGAATGTTCTCAATCTTTCCAGCAAAACCATTGGCTCTGAGTGTTTCTAAAAAATATAGTTAAGCTGAAAGAGCGTGACAAGACAGTCACTACAGTTCTGTATGTGCACTACTGAAGTCAGTTTGGGATCAGGCAGTCAGGACCACAGCCCTGTAGAGGCCACCCAAATGTCAGTGACAGACAGATTATGTCAAGTCAGGAAGTGCTGTCTTAATACTCTTTTAGAAAATGTAAACATAATGATGGTTAAAATGTGGAAAATAATTGTGGCTTGTGCATTAAATTTGATGGAATTGCAGCTGAGATTTAAAAGAAAAGGCCCGGCAACATCAGTGTTTACTGACTGTGGGGCTGAGTGATTTGGACGTGCAACACATCGGTGAAAAATGGAGCTTAGCCCTCTATTTGACTTGTCATTTGCTGCTTTTCCTCTATATTTCCTGGCTATTTGTACTCTGTAAAATTTAAACATAAAAAAAAGAAGAAATCTTGCAACTTTATCATTCTTTGAGCCTAAGTTTGTTCATTTTACCACTGGAGCTTTGACTGTTTAAATTAGTTATTTTAGATAAAATTTTAATGCTTCACCTTGTTCCTAATGAATCAATTTCAATGTTGAAGTCTTTATGTGTTATCTACCATTTTTACACCAGTATCTGGCCAACCAATGACATGGTAGTTTTTTTTTTGTCTTCTTAATGGGTTTTTTCAATGGACTCCTCCTATGATTGGGGGCTAAAAGGCCAATGAAAGGCTTCTTTCAGATTGGTGGCTGGTCCCTAATCAGGCCAACTAGAGCAGAGTGGGATTTGTTTTTAATGGATTGGTCTTCCAAATTCAGGATTTTTGCCCACACAGTAATCTTTTTTTCCCCCCATCAATTTGCAAGCCATTTCATATGAATATTAGCACATTCAAACCAAATCTATGTTTACAACACTTCTAAAACCTGATAGCTTTTTTCTGAAAAACTCAAAACTTGTAGAACTCAAAAGCAACAATTTTGAGCCCCACAACAGTGTAAATGCTTGCAAGTTATAGCATGATGACGTTAGCATCACCTGTGTTTGCAGATCTGTTGTTTTGTTCATATTTGACTTACTTCATGTATTCACTACTTTAGGTGGCCGGTTCATCTGCGTTTGTTGCTTGTGTCCCTCAGATTGTTGTTTTGACTTGGACTTTGCCTGCCTGCCTCTTGTTTTTGTTGCTTTTCTTAACTTTTTGGGACTCTTCCGTTTTCATCTTCCACTTTTATCTGAACTTTCTTGGCTTATGCCTTCCAATCGATTCCTTTCAGAAGGATTTAAAAATATTTTTGCAACTTTAAATGATTATGAATGTAATTCTATCTTAATAAAAAGTAAGACTAAAAAGTAGGAATGTTCAGAAATCTAATTTCTGAGACATTCCTTCAACTTCAATTTTTTGAAAATATGCAGCCTCCAGCAGTCATGTGAATAAGTGTGTTGAATAGCCTGTGAAAACCAAACATTGTGAAATGTTGTCTTATAATGTGATGAAAATGTCAGGAAAGAATGCGTTTTAGTCCAACCACTGATCTTTTTCCTAATCCTGACCAAGCAGTTATTGACTCCAAAACCTAACTAAGTAGCTTTAGTGTCACAGGACACTGTTGAAGGTAAAGAATGGAGAATGAAATGTTGAGCCAACAAACAGCAGTAGTAGACGATGAGCTAACACAACTTAATAAACTTTCTTAACAAGCGCAAATAGCAAAAAGCAGGAAATCCACATAAAGTGACATAAGCTACGTTCATGCTGCTGAACCGGACTTTTTCCCCGTATGTGACCCATATCTAATTTTCTTATGGCAGTATGAACAGCACAAATCAGTTTTTTTTTTCTTTTTCTTTTTTCAAATCCAACCCAGGCCACTTTCATATGTGGTACTAAATCGGATACATATCCAATGTTTTTTTTCAAAGCAACTTTGTATGAGTATGAAAAAGTCAAGAGCATGATCATCCTAATTAAACCAAAATATAATAACAAACATGACATCAGTCTAAGAAACCAAAAGCAAACACAACCAAACCAAAGACCATTACATTTAGTCCCTGAACTTAACCAAGTAGCTTTTATTCCTCAACCTAACTGAGTAGTTATAGTTCCTAAACATATCCAGAGAAATTAAAGCTGGTATCCTGATTGGCATAACTTTTTTGTAAAACTTCGGCAACAACCATGAAGTGGTTTTGTAGTGCTTTTTGTAGATGGTTTTATTTAATCTATTTCAAATTATAGGGAAAAAAACCCACAATTGTTCAGATTGGAGAACTTGTTAAACTTTCCCTTGAACTTAGTTGTTTTTTCTCTCTTGTCTCTCCCTTTCACTTCCTCCACCTGTCACTGCCAGAATGCCTGAAAAGGGTTTGCTGGGAAAACAAGCTGGTTGAGCTCTGAACAAAGTAGAAACTGCAGACGGTGCCAGTGTTTCAACAAGACTGCTTAAATTTAATTATGGAACAATATGAAGAAGGAGGTTTGCGGAGGTTGAGGGATTTGTTATCTTTCTCTTGGACAATTATCTGTGCCCGAAGTTTCCTGGAAACATATATTGGAAGGATCATATACTATTGTTTTATCTTAGAGTCTGCTATCAGTTATCCATTCAGCCACTCTCTGGAAATAGTAATATCTCTTTAGGGCATGTAAGTAAAAATGCAAAGAAAGACACCAGGAGGAGGACAGTAGACTCTGTGTCAGTTATGGATTGGGACATCAAACAGACCACTGCTCCTCAGTAGAATCAAAGCTAGATCATTTTTCAAGGTTATGCACTGTACAAGTGCTGAAATAGATTTTCAACCCAAGGACATGATTTAAACTCTTTAATTTTGGTATTTCATCATCATCTGCTTTGTAAATTTCAGTCCTGGACAGAATGGTGATATGACTGATTGGCGAAATTTCACCTGACTGTTGCGGCTTTTGAACTTCTGAGAAAGCTGTTTCAGGCTAAAATGACCAAATGTTTTATCACATGCTTTCTCTGATATGAGCTTAAACAGCTTACAAGGCGGTGTGTTTACATTCACACCGACTCTCCGAGCCTGAGACAGAACTTTCTGACACATCATACAATGCTGCAGCAACAGACAACTGGACTGTAATTATTAAGCAGGGAGGAAGAGGAGCTGACGGGTGAAGGCAGACTGATAAATACACAAAGACAGAGGCAGACTAGTGGATGGATAATAAGGTAGAGAGACACAGATAGTTACTAGGGAATCAGATGGATGGGCAACAAGACAGGTCGACAAATAGCAAGGCTGTCAGAATGACAGCTTGGAAACACCTTAAACTAGACTCTGCTACACCAATAAAACTGCATTCCTTGCAGTGTATTGAATTTATAAGTTGTCTCAATGCAACAGCACTAAATAAATGTGGAAAAATGCCATCCTACTTACTCTATTCCTTCTTCTTCCATTAATTTGATTGGCACACTACACAGAGCGGATGGGAGTAAGGGTTTGTAGTTGCTGTGGCAACGGCCTGCTCTTTGTTAAAGGCTACATTCCTGGCATCTGATGTGTCTGCGCTGCGATCGATAAAAACCCCAGCCTGCAGGGACTGATGAACGGACCGGGGCGTTCGCCAGGCCAGGCAGGAGAATTGGGGAAGGCAGAAGGAGTGAGGTAGAAGAAGTGCGAACAGGAGGATGGAGAGATAAAAGAGCAATAGAAAGGAAGAGAGAAAAGAGAGGGAGAGATATGGAGATGCGAGCCGTGTGGCTGATGAGCCGGGCAGAGGGGTGAGTGCTGTGGGAAAAGAGGAAGAGTGAGCGCGCACGGCTCCTTCTGCCTCATCTCAGCTATTTTCTGAATGTCACTCACTCCACTATCAAAGTAAGGTATGTGTCTGTCTGTGTGCTTACCTTGGCAAGATTTAGCATTTCATGCTCTGCAAGCAGTCAAAAAGCTTTCAAAGGCACCTTTATGTAATTTGAACCTTTTTCTTTTCCTTTATGATATTTCCACTGCTCACAGATGTGTCTTAGGCTTTGCATGCTTAACTGGCAAAGATAACCATGAGCAGAATGCAGAATCTATCGGTAATAAGGCAATTATGGTCAGCCTCTCCGTCTACGCCACCATCTGTCAACTCAACAACCTGTGGCTGCTGGAAGGTGTTTATATATTAGGGTCCGTGTCTTTCTGTGCGGTAGAAAGACTTCGCTGTCAGTGACCGTAATGTTTTACTGTTGAACTCTGCATTCGTTTCCTCATTACCCCATGGTTATTGCATTCTTCTCTACAAATCCTGCGCAAAGAAAATGCAAAAACCTGTTGGAAAAAAAAGAAAAACTGGGAGTAAGCAACGTAATTATCACACATTATGCTTGTTGATCACCTCGAAATGCAGTTATACTGTCACAAAATGCAGAAACTGCTGCCACTGTAACAGACTTGTGCTCAAGTATTACTGTACTCTGCTACAAATAGAGCAATTTTTGCCTTAGTGAAATGGATTTTGCATAAGATAAGATTGGTTGCTGACTCGTTTTCTGGAACAAAAGCTAAACAGATAACTTGTACAGAGAAACATGTTTAAACATAATTTCTCGGTGATAATGGAAACTTGAACGAGTTGCCTCAAAATGAAACAATGAGTGAATTAGATAACTCAGGATGTTGACTACATGTTATGGAGTCATATATATTTATTTCCGCTCACCCTGGAGGGGTTTTATTTGCTTACAGATGAACTGTAAACTCTGTGTGATTAATTATAGAAACAAACACGAACTGTCATTTCATTTCAAATGTATTTCTGCTTTAGTCTTTACCATTGCCACATCTTCCTTTCCCTACTACCACCAACACTCACATAGACACACTGCACCAACAAATCCACATGGGCATTTAGTCTCGCCGCGGTCTAACGAGGGTCATTTCTCGCCATCAGCCTGAGACATCTTCCATCCTCGTAAAACATCTCCACTTAGCCTGCAACCTTTTGTTCTAACACAGTGATGAACATTCACATTTTTCCGCAGCTTATATTTCTATTTCTTGCCATGTCTCGCCCTGCTGTGAGTTTAATCCCATTATATCCACTTGGTGAGGGAAAGAGACAGCTCATTAAAAGGTGGAAAAGACCTGGCAGTTTAAGTAGACATAAAGAAGAGGTTGAAAATGTAAGAAGGTGTAGGAGGAGGGGGTTCAGGCAAGCTGAGTTAAGAGCATTTTAACTAATTTCTTGTTCATGTATTGTGTCTTGCAGGGCTTGTTCGGGATGATGCTGTGTATGGGAAAGAAGCTGTGCCGTGACAGAGGGCAACGTGGATAAAAGAGACATGCGACACCCAGCCCTGCACCACTGCCACCTCTTCCTGGGCGGGGGCTTGCTGCTTCTCCTGGTCAGCTCAGCTCTGAGCTGCCCCGCCCGATGTGAGTGCTCTGCCCAAAGCAAGTCGGTCAGTTGCCACCGTAAGCGTCTGCCCAGCATCCCTGAAGGCATCCCCATTGAGACGCGTGTCTTGGACCTCAGCAAGAACAAGCTACGCATCATCACGCCAGACAACTTCTCTTCTTTCCAACAGCTGGAGGACCTGGATCTCAGTGATAACCTCATCAGTGTGGTCGAGCCTGGATCGTTTCACTCTCAGCTTGCTCTACGGTCGCTTAACTTCCGCAGTAACTTGCTTAAGATGGTTCTTGCTGGTGTGCTGTCAGGCCTGACCAACCTTACCCGCCTTGATCTGAGCCACAACCGACTGGTGATTCTCCTGGATCATGCCTTTCAAGATCTGCGGAGGTTGACATCCCTGGAGGTGGGTGATAATGAATTGGTTTATGTCTCTCAGCGGGCCTTCACAGGATTACTTGGACTTCAAAGTCTCACCTTGGAACGTTCCAACCTCACCGAGGTCCCAACTGATGCTTTGGCACATCTGCACAGTCTGGTTAAACTGCGCATGCGCTACCTGAGCATTAGTTTGCTTAAGCCTTTCTCCTTTAAGAGGTTATCTCGTCTGCGCCATCTAGAGATTGACATCTGGCCCTGGCTTGACTCTCTGGCTCCCCTCTCACTGCATGGCCTCAACCTCACAACATTGTTCATAACCAACACTAACCTATCTGCCTTCCCCGGCGCAGCACTGCGCAATCTGCCCTACCTCACACACCTCAACCTGTCCTACTGCCAAATCCAGCACATCCAGCATGGTGATCTGGGCCAACTCCCACACCTGCTGGAGCTCCACCTCCAGGGGGCTTGGCTGGTTTCCATAGAGCCCTTTGCTTTTGTGGGCCTTAAATCTCTGCAGCTACTGGATGTGTCACAGAACCACCTGGACTCTCTAGAGAAGGGGGTGTTTGCCTCACCAGACACCCTGCAGAGGCTTTGTCTCGGTGGAAACCCATTAGTGTGCGACTGCAGATTGCTATGGCTGCTCAACAGCCACAAGCCCACCTCTCTGCAGATTCTGGACATCCAGCCTGAGTGCAGCGCACCTGACCACCTCATAGGGAAAACACTCCGTGACCTTAAGGAGCCTCTGGTCTCTAGGTATATGACCTGCACCAAACCACGGATTGGACCCAACACGACGCAGCTGCTCATGGCTGACGAGGGTCAGCCTGCCCGCCTGAGCTGCATGGCAGAGGGAGCCCCTCGACCCTCTGTAGTCTGGATTACACCACACAGACGCTACGTTACAACCAAAAGCAGTGGTAGAGTGGAGGTCCAGCCTGACGGCACCCTGGAGATCAAGGCAGCAGAGCTGCATGACAGCGGGGTGTACTTGTGTATCGCCAGTAACCCTGCTGGAAACGCTAGTTTGTCGGCATCTTTAGCTGTGAAGAGCATGGGCCTTGGGGACAGATCTCACTATAGCAACAGAAGCTCAAATTATTTGACAGACTCTAACAGTACATGGGGGAATGGAACAGTATTGTATAACATGACAGTCCCTATCGACATGAAGACTATCATTATATCTACAGCTATGGGCTGCTTGTCCTTCCTAGGTGTGGTCGTCTTCTGCTTCCTGCTTCTGTTTGCCTGGAGCCGGGGGAAAGGACGCCACAGGAGCAACTTTGATATCGAGTACGTCCCCCGTAAATCCAACGGGGCAGCTGCAGACGTGGCAGAGACGAGCGGCCCAAGGCGGGTCAACATGAAAATGATTTGAAATTGATGCAGACTGATGCACGCGACAGAAATGACGACATAGTGCACACATATCAGCTGGAAAAAAAAAATTGGGCTTTTTTTTTTTTCTCCTCCTTTTATGACAAAGTGGATTTGTGACAAACGAAAGTGATGTACTAATATAGTGGGTGTCAATATGACGGTGATCTAGTGATAAAGTGGACATGTGAATATAAAAGTGATATATGAAACCGTGGACGTGTTTATATGACATAATGTTCTCATACAGTACACTGAATATAAAACTATAACCAACATATCAATATGGGAGTGATATAGTGTCGCACTAGGCATGTGATTCAGTGGTGATGTGATGAGTAATGATATTGTCGACTCACCGTGACATCAAGGTGAGGGAGGGAGCCGCTGGGAGTGACAGGGACGTCTTTCCGTTGGCACTACAGCTGTCATCACTGCAACACACCAGGACTAAATTGTCTAATACCCCATCTTAGCTGCAGTATGAAAGGTGTGTGCTGGGTGTGTGTGTGTGTGTTTGTGTGTGTTTGTGTGTGTGTTTGTGTGTGTGTGTGTGTGTGTGTGTGTGTGTGTGTGTGTGTGTGTGTGTGTGTGT
>JBBBVU010000021.1:4860020-4895020 GCA_037177055.1 Atherinosoma microstoma | reverse complement strand
CTTAACCCTTCTGAGCCCTGAGCCTATTTTATAGGCCTCTGCTCAAACAATGCATTCTCATAATGAAATGAGTGAGATTTCCCAAGATGTGTTAATATCAGTACACACACTACTCACAAAAAGTTAAGGATATTTGGCTTTTTGTCAGAATGTACTTAAAATGCACCGTAACCTTTACATGTGAACTTAAATGTGACCCTCTCTAAACCTTTGGATGCACATTCACAACTGTTCAGTGCTTAAGTACTTACAACATGCTGTTCTCTAACAAGGTGATTAACCACAAAAAAAGGTGTCTGAACCATGAATTGATAAGATTCCTGATAAATGACAACTTGTATTTAAGAAGTCCTTTTCATCATGCTGTCCACATTTTGACATCACAAGACCAAAATGACACCTAACCCATGACAAGTTAGGAAGACATAAATATTTTATGTTGTGGTATTCCCATCACTGTTGTTAGCTTTTGTTTCACAATGAATAGTTTGAGATGAAGGAATTACCATTGCATGATTCTATGTAAATGCCCTGCATTCATAATGTAACATCAGTGTACCACAAACTTTTAAAAATGTCTATAAATCTCACCTAAAAATAGAATATTCCCATTCTTTTTTATATTTTTTTTGAGTAGTGTATGTATTACTGGTGAAGAATACATGAAGATGGCACAAAGCAAAATGAATTAAGTTTCAGGCTCGCCAAAAAAAACACTTCAGGATGGCAATAAATATCCCCTTGGAATGAAGCAACTGTGGCTCCAAACCTCAATCAAATGATTGTATAATATCAGTGCCATCAGAGACAGACACTGTTCTGGTTCTGGCTTCTGCTCTTTTCTTAAGTTCTCTTTCTTGAGTTCATCAATTATTTGGTCCGACGTTGGTTTTTTCTTTCTTTTTAACTTTATTGAAAAAGAACAAATAATAGAGCAGTCTAATATTTGGGTGAACCCAGCTTTTGCCCACTGATGACATCATGGTTCACACGGAAGAACCACTATTCTTTGTTTCAGCTGAAACGCACTTTTCAGGTTCAAACCCAACGTTTTTCAGTCTGAAAGCACCAGCTGGTTCAAACTTAGGTTCAGGCACTGACATAGGGTCCAAACCTAGTTTCCCCTGCAAAGGCCAACTAAAGTCAAGCAGAACAACATTAGAAAGGTTTTAGAAAAGACAGTTAAGGCAAGGTCTCTAAAATGGCCATTTTGGCACAGTTTGGCACCATCTGTTATCACACAGCTTTTTTTTTTTTTTTTTTTTTTTTAAATGGTAGGAACACAGGAAAACATAATGGGGAAAAAATAAATGAAAATATGAACTGATAACCACATATATTTGAGATTTGTTTGGTAGAAATTGCAAAAAATACCTGTTGTTATCTTAAATGTCATCAGTTTAAAATAGTAGAAAAAGACTATTACACATGAAAATACTTTATAAATTAAACCGAACTATAAATGAGGCATGTAACACACATGAGGCTGGAGTTTATTATCATTTCAGTAAATGAGAAATAAAGATTTAGGACTAAATTAATAAAAGTATATCTGACATAAACCAAACAATCTGAGGTTGGTTGACCCCATAAACACTGAGCATGCCTGACTGGAAATACAGTAATTGAGATAAATGGATTTCATCCACACATTTAATACCCCTTAGTGATAATATTTGCATAAAAGAAAAAAAACTTCAGGAATATGTTAGATGGGATGAGTCGCCACCCAGACTGTAGGAGAAATTATTCATTAAATACTGTATTACATTATCTATTATGTAGTTTGAATAAATAATGATTACCCAGCTTTCATAAAAATGTGATTATTAAGAGTGACTTTATTATTATGTTACTCATTGATCAGTTTTTATTATTACAGAGGGAAAGTGATTTAATACTTGTGTCTTTTTGTATTATTGCAGATTATTTCAGCTGATTAATTACACTTTCACATCAGGGGCATCAAACATTCCCGTGTAGAAGTCTGCTCCAGCTCACAGTGAAAATCACCCACTGCATTTGATCAGCTATAATGTGAATGAAGAAGAAATCTATACTTTGAAATATTTTTGCACAAACTTTTTTTGCACAAACTTGATCCCTTTACCCAAAATCCTTTTAACAAACCTTTTCAATCTGGGACCGATCGATGTGATCTGTGAAAGGCAGAATGAAGGGTCAGAGTTGACCCACCTCTGATGCCACCCCTGAGCCAGCACACGGACACGGGCTTGCTTTATATGAGTTTTCATGAAACAAGCCAGTATCACGGCATAAGAGCGTGAAGTTGCGATGACACATGATGATTAAATCAATCAGCCCCAAATCAAACCTACAACGCCACAAGTCTAAATATTTTAACATCATTTGGTCATATTGGGTAACACTGTGTACAGCTAATTCAGTTTAGCTTTATTTGTATAGCCCCAATTCACAACTAAGTCATGTCTTGATACTTTTGAAGATTAAGTCGAATCTAACCCAATTCATTGTAGTCCAATTATAATCCATTTAAAACAAACCCATTATATGATCCACATGAGTTCAATTTATAAAAGCTGTTCACACAAGTCAATTTATAATATTGAACAAGAGTCATCAAGCATCATAACTCTAAGCCGGGGATACCTGCTGAGATGGAAAAAGAGAGTCACAAATGAATGTCATACATTGATATATAAAGCGAGAAGTGCAGAGAAGAGGTCAGTGCATCAGCAGTTTAAGCTTATGGCAGTGTAACTAAGGGCCAGCCTCAACTATAAGCTTTATCAAAAAGTAAAGTTTTAAACCCAATCTCAGCTAGATAGGGTTTCTGCTCCCTGAGCCTAAATTGAGAGCTGGTTCTATAAAAGAAGGGACTGATAACTGAAGGCTCAGCTGAGTTTATATCAAGCCTCCTTTGATTTTGCAATGGTATAATGACCTGAAAGGACACACCAGTGTAGTATAAAGCTGGCTGTTAGGTTCTTTGTGAGTGAGCAAAGGCAGCTTAGAGAGGGCTTCCTAATTATGGCTAAATGATGGAATTGATCCATAAAAGAGGGTGATATTTAATTGCATCTTAACTCTATTTAATGCACATCAAATGTTTGCAACAAAACTTACTTTTAATTCATTTTAAAGGATTAGCCCCTTCAGATGTCATGGGTTCCAAATAACCACTTCTTCAAAGAATACACTGGTGTATCCTGACTACAGCTCCTACAGCAAGCCTTCTTTCTCATTTTTTTTTTTTGCCCATGTGAGTGCATTTTAGGACTTTTTGTTAAAAAAAAATGTAAATAAAAAAAGATTCAAAATTGCAAAATCCAAATCCTGAGCTCAAGCTTTTTCAAAGAGTAGTTCACTAAAATAATGGCTGACTTTCTGATGACTTCGTCCATCTTTTAATTACAGTCTATGGTCAAAGTTACAATAAAGCAGAGCTTGCTCATATGTGGCCTTGAATTTAGAATTGCTTTACACTGCAAAATTATCAATTGACTATAGGGCAGCCTCAATTTAAAGCAGAAAAACTGAAGTCAGTGCGTACTGACTGGGTCTACTGTAGTAAAATACTAAGCCATTCACTCTGTGTAAATAACATGCAATCTGTTCCCAATGTTTGACTATCTTGTGGGTTAATTTTAATTTATGCTTTCTCACACTGTAGGTAATTAATTGAGTTCATTTGTGAGCATAAATTCACAACAGACGGGCCTCTCACCTCCAAGTCACCATGTGTACTAAAGGAAACTTGGCTCCGCTTTAAAAGACTGGAGCCTCCATAATAACATGATTTGTTAGTTTTTGTGGGAATATGCTATTTTTGCCAAGCATTTTATATTTTGCATAGCTTATGTGTGTGTGCTGCTGAAAATAACCAGCTTTTCCGTCTCTTCCCACGTCTTTGATATGCTTTAAGGGCAAATTTGTGTGAACAGTGAACAAAAGTTGTGAATAAAACCAGAAATGAGGTGAAGCTTTTTTTGTATCCAGCTCACCTGCAACTGTTTTAATGATGGATTTTTTTTTGTTTGGTGCAAATGAAATAACAAATTCACTGATTAGCTTTGGGTTAGCAGACATTAACTTTCTACATTTAAATAATTACCTGCTTATCTTTGATTTGCTAATACCTACAATTCTATGCTAACACCCTGAGTAGAGCTTTTAGGAATAAACAGTGCAGCATCATCAACCCTGGAATTATGATGCCACATGTTTAAAACAAAATAACATTTCTTAACCTAGGCGGCGGCTTCTTTTATGAGACCACCGCTGCGTATACCTCCCTAATTTTTTTCCCTCACAGTTCTCCTACAAAGCCTGTTTTATTATTTGGACTGCCCCCACAGAGACATGACATTCGTTTGTATATTCATTATGGAAGATGCCGGAGGTTGCAACCTTCTGATCTGATTGTGCAGTACGCTTCATGTGGTCCAGATGGGAATTGGGAAAAGTGTGACTCCATGCAGCTTTCTCCTGTTCAGAGCGATCAGAAAACATCAAAACTGGGCCACATGAAAGGGGGGAGAAAACATAAGAAGTGGGACACTTTGAGCTGCTGCATGTTTGTAGCCTAAATAGTTGGTGAGGAAGTGAAATGTGTCACATTATTTGACCTCACACCTGACTGAAAACCTACATGGCTCATCCAAAAGGTCATTTCAGAGTTTTACGATCTGGGCCAAATGTTCACTTAAAACCAGCTCTTAATCACAACCTACTTCACTGTCTTACCTGACTGTCAGATAAAAGTGAATGCTAATTTGTCAGAGAGCTTCTTTTTGCAGAAAACACTTAATGCATCATGCTAATGGTGACGATCTGCCTCTGTGTGAAAGCTCACAGGGAATATTCAGGCTGCTGCTGTGTCGTTATGAGGATGAGATCAAAGTCGCTCCGATGGGATTTTTTATTATTTGCACTTTTCCTTTAACTAAAAGAGCAGTGTAAACAATGTAGAGAAAATGCAATTTATCAAAAGTCTTCTTGTTTTTCTTTTCATCGGACGATTTCTGAATCAGCCTTTGATGATGTGCACTGGAAGTGCTTAAGAGGGTGTAGTTTATATTAAAATGTGAAGGATTTGCCTGCTCAGTGGTCTGTCAGACCTTATTAGTGTCATTTTATGACGCTTATTAAAACCAGGTCCATTGTTTACTGCAGTAAATACAAAATCCAAGCACTTAAAGCAATTGAAAACACTTAAGTGTGTTTGGCATTAAAGGACTCACACTCAGGGTGATGCACCCTCTTCGCAAATGAATAATGTCACACATTATAAAAGATCTTCATGGAGAATCTGTCACCACCCCGCAGCTGCATCAAAGAGCATGAATCAAAGTGAATCCAAGTCAAAGAACCCCACTGCTGCATCGGGGTGAGTTTAGACTGCTTGTTAAAGGAGCTTTGACACACTTGAAATCCAGATATTGAGGGCGAATGAGTCATCTTAGAGTGGGCCCTTCGACCTGCTGGCCAGCGACTGAAATGAAACAATTTGTCCATTTATGATGAGATTATCTCCTCACTCAAAAAACAAAAATGGCAACAGCTGATGTAGAAAATGAGAACATATTTCACCACAATTGTTATTTAGATGCTCTTTACTGTTCTTAGTCATGTAATTAAACATTAATATGTCTAAATTTCACTCCTTCAGATTCTGCTTTGAGGCCTCACGGTAACAGGAATCAATACGACATATTGGAGATAGATGCAGTGGCTGTTCTCCGTGCCCCGTGGTTCACTGATGATGTACAGACTAAAATGAAAGGTCAGTCACTAATCGAGGCCAGCAGACATGGCGGTTTCGCGCCATGCTGGACCCCAGAGGGCCGTCTGACAGGATCTGTAAAAGTGTAACATTATAGCCGGATGGTTCTGATGCTGGTGGTGTACTCATGCAACAAGAAGCTGCTGCTCTATGGCAATGTAGCTGAACTAATTCTCCCCCATTAACTCAAAAGCCTTCTTTGCATTTCCAGTTCATAATTGCAGATGTAGTGGGTACATTAATCACTCATCTAATCACTTTTGAGGTAAAAGAGAGATTAAATACTCCAGTTATTGACCTTTACATTTACAAACAGCTTATAAAAAAAGCAGGGAAAACATGATGAAATTTTATTCTTAATAGATTTCAGATGGCTCGTATTTACAACTGGATTTCATACATTTAATGCTGTAAACTTGGACAAGTATAACAGATGGAGCTCCAGATTAATAGTTGTGTTTATGGCTCCTAAAGTTGCAGCTTGTATTGGCATCATTTGCAGATGGACATGTTTTTATCTGAGGCACCCACATACTGTATCTGTTCAGAAGAGGGAGCAGATTGTTCATTTTAGGAGGAGCATTCAGTCCTATTGACACTGTTCAATCTCATAATTAAGGAATCGATCATTCCCAGGGGCATCAAATGCTGCCATTGTGTCAAATGTGCAGCTGTGTTATACTGGCTGTGGAGATATTATTGAGTGAATGAGTAACAAAATCCAAATGAGGCGCATTAGTTGGAGGACGATGATCCATGAAGAAAATGATTTGACTCCGATATAAAAGCTTTATTTCTTTCCCATAAAGTATCAGACGAAGGTTTGGACACCACAACCCACTCAGTTCAAATGAGTTGGCGTGTTAAAGCACTCGACTACTCCACTGCCTCCTGCTTGAAGCTCTGGTTCAACTACAGATCTTACATGGGTATGATATGCCTCCCCTGTCTTTTCCTAAACACTTTCCCACAATGGAAAACATCATAAGGTTGAAAAAAGATGGTAGAGAGGGATTGATAGGGATTTAGGAAAAAGACAGTCGCACTGTAAAGCTGATCTGTTAACACTTACACGAAGCTGAGACATTTGTTTGCAGACAACAACTTTACAAATCATTCTGGAGGAAAAGAGAGTTTTATACTTTGCAGTGGAGGTGACACTACGTACTGTATGTACACTCACAGGCCACTTTATTAGGTACACATGTTCAGTAACTTGTTCAGTTACTTAAATAGCAAATAAGCCAATCAAATGGCAGCAACTGAGTTCATTCATTTTTTATGTAAACAATAAAAAATAATTAAATAATCTCATAATGAGCACGGCCTGGTCAACATGGCAGCATAAACACAAATGAGAGGGTGTTGCACAGGGCAACACATTAAACAATACCTCACTCAATGCATTTAGGCATGTAGACATGGTCAAGATGACTTTCTGAAGTTTGAACTTAGCATCAGAATGAGGAAGAAAGGAGTCCTAAGTGACTTTGAACGTGGCATGGTTGTTTGTGCCAGATGGGTTGGTCTGAGTATTTCAGATACTGTTGCTCTGTACTGGGATTTTCACACACAACCATCCCTAGGGTTTACAGAGAATGGTCTGATAAAAAGAAAATATAAAGTGAGTGACAGTTGTCTGGATCAAAATTTCTTGTTGATGTCAGAGGTCAGAGGAGAATTGGCAGACTGGTTGGAGATGATGGAAAGGCAACACGAACTCAAATAAACACTGATTCCAACCAAGGTATGTGGAAGAGCATCTCTGAACACACAACAAATTGAGCCTTGAAGGAGATAGGCTACAGCACGAGAACCAAACCAGGTCCACCTCCAGCTAAGAACAGGAAACTGAGACTACAGTTCACACAGTCTCACCAAAATTGAACAATAGAAAATAGAAAATTGTTGCCTGGTCTGATGAGTCTCCATTACAGCAGCAAAATTGAGATGGTAGGGTCAGAATTTGGTGTAAACAACATGAAAGCATGGATCCATCCTGGCTTTTAGTTCAGTTCAGGCTGCTACTGATTTAATATTGTAGAGAATATTTTCCTGGCACATCTTGGGTGCCTTAGTACTAATTGAGCATGGCTAACCATGTAACTACCACAGCCTACCTGAGTATTTTTGCTGGCAATGTCCATCCCTTTATGATCACAGCATCTTCTGATGGCTACTTCCTGCAGGATAATGCACCATGTCACAAAGCTCAGATGATCTCCAGCTGGTTTCTTGAACATAACAATGAGTTCACTGTACTCCAATGGCCTCCACAACCACCACATCTCAATCCAATATTTCCCCTTTGGGATGTTGTGGAATGGGAAAGTCTCATCATGGATGTGCAGCAAATCTGCAGTAACTGTGTGATGCTATATGGAGCAAAATCTCAGAGGAATGATTCCAACACTTTGTTGAATCTATGCCATGAAGAGTCAAGGCAGTCCTGCAGCCACAAAGGGGTCCCGGGAGAAGCAAGGTGCGTAAAATGTCATAATTCCATGTCTAATAGTTCATGCTAAGTGTGGTTCATTAAATGTTAGCAAAGGTAGCATAAAAAAACTCCTTTCATTATAATTGTAGGGAATTCAGCTCATTTCAAATATCCTTCCAGGTTACTTTGCCGTGCACATTAACATCCACAGGAGTCTTTGTTGTTCAAACATGCTAACAATTCATATTCATTCTCAGCACTTCCTACTGAGACTTTTTCCATCATCATCATCATCATTGTGCAATATCAGTTAGAGCTCTTTCTCTGTGTATTGTCAGCAGTGGATTGGGTTCATTTGTAGAGTGCTCATCCAGACTCATTTTCTTATGATGATAATATCCAGGAAACCATTAAAAGAAAATCTTAGTTAATTAGCTTTTCTGCCAGTGATGAGGAAAATATATTGGGGATGGTTATATTTCTCCAATTGAGTCCACGAACCATACCACGAACAAGTATATATAGAAATGTCGTCTAAGCTGTTTTCATGTTGCAGTGAAATCAATTTTGCAAAGCTGCTTTGTTTTTATTATTAACAATTGCATCAGTCAAGTTTGCACTTCTGACCATTTTTATATTTCCGACATTTGTGAAAACTAATTCCAGATATACTGTATAACTGGTACTACCCTTCTAATTTTTACAAAAAATAATAATTATGTTTAATGAGTGTTTTCCTCTGATTGTCAGGGATGGTGAAGCTGCATTCAGTAACACTCCTGCCGTTTAACCCTGCTCCGGTCACCACTCCTCTCATCTCGGTGGAACTGCCCCATTAAAACACAGCTTGTGGCAATTGTCAGCGAGGGGCCCAGTGTGAAAGATGAGCGCAATAACGGAGAAGAAGCACATCACATTGCATCAGTAGTCAACCCTCGGGGGTGTGGACCGAAGTGATATGTCGTCCAAAAGCTCTGTGGGGGGGGGGAGGGTTTAAAATGCTTTGGCCTGACGTCATTTTACAGACTTTGTTCTTGGACTTGTGTAAGCCTGGAAGCTTGTGAAGATGTTTTCCCTGCAGAACTTTACATTTATGAAGAAGATTAGAGCTGGATGCCTGGAGCTATGCTTGTCCAGAGGCCGTGGTGAATTACTGTTACATGTGAGAAGTCCTCTGGGTTTTGCTTTAACCCGTGTGAACACTGGCCCTGCAGGCAGCTAAGTGTTGGAGCAGGCTTACTCTCAGCAGCAGTGCAGTCAAAACCCAGAGCTGTAACTTTATTTGAATGATAAAGGACTGAGAGAAACATGTCATGTACATATCGGCGAATCTTATCAGTGCATGTTAATTGGTTTTTTCACTGTTGTGCCGTCGTTTTGCAGCAAGTGAGATGAATGATTATAAATGATTAATTGGGGAGTTATGATTCTGTGTCCCGTTTTCCTTCCTGCAGATACTAAATCACAGAAGAAGAAAAGCAAAGCTAGGTGCTGATTAATTCAAACATTAATTCTCCCTACAACAAGCCTCCCGGTCAGCTTTAAATAGGCCCATTGTTCAACCGAAATCCTTTCTCTCAAGACACAATTGTCTTTTCGTGGCAGTGTGTTTGTCAGTGAGTCACCAATTACTTTGGTGTCTTCTGGAGGGCTGGCCAATGGCAGTTAGTTTTATACCAATCACTTGTATTACAAGTCTGTTTAAACACAAAGATGTGACCCACATATATGCTTCATGGAGATTTCATGGGGTATAAACAACAAATGTGATAACTTCATGCCTTTAATTTTATCTAGAACACTCTGAGGACAGCAAAGACCTTCCTCTAATTACAAGAAGGATCCACTCTGCGGTTAGTGCCGGTTGCATGTCTGCCAGCAGTCAAAGTGATGAGGCAGAAGTCAGCGCCTTTACTGGATGAAGAGGTCACGGCCATGCTTAGCGGGTCAGGAGAGCTAATTAGACAGAATGAATGACGGGAGGCTGGAGGGGGTAAATGCAATTACTAACAGGATGAAAGTCGTAAAAGATAAATCCAGAACTGGGCAGAAGTCTTGAGCCACCCTCAAATTATTTATGTATTAGCAGGAAAATGGGAAATAGGTGCAGGGATTTATTGAAACATGAACAAGGATTAATGGAATACAGAATATTAGACAAAAAGAAAATTGTCTGATGAGTTTAAAAGACAATATTACAATTTCTTTAAGTTTAAAGTTTAAAATTTCTTTAATGTTTTCCAGCTTTTTAGAAGGCCATTCAAAGCCCTTTTTTGGATATTGGATAAACTTTTGTTCGGTTCTCTGTCAAGATGATCCCACACTGCTTCAGTAACATTGAGGTCCAGGCTCTGGAGAGGATTCATCATACAATAAGACCTGCTGTCATATGGAATCTTTCAGTCTTTATGGTTTGTTGACAGCTATCCTTCCATGGAGACCATTTCTGATGAAGTTTCAGCCAACATCTGGACCCAAATGAGGATCCAGATGCATTCTGTGTAACACTGTCAATTCTAACATTGCCTGTAATAGAATATATTTTGCGCATATAACCTCATTTTTATGTACTTCTTTTAACACTCATCATGAATAAGTCATATTGTACTTTGGAGAACAAAAGGCTGAATGAATTAATGCCTTTAAGTTGAAATCAATGTAGATGAGTATGCAAAAGTGGTGATGGTGGTGATGCACGATGCTGTCGACTTCTTAAAGACAAAAAAGTTTAAAGGTCATTCATTGTTTGAAATTTTGCACTTTTAGTTTAGCTCGGATTTAAGTGGCCTAACAATGAACACCTTCCTCTGAAAATGAGTTAAAAAGCAGCCAATGTCCCAATAAACAAACAAAATCCTGGAGAATTATTGCTTAAGACTATTGCTTTAAAATGATTACAAGAATTTCTGGATCCTTTGAGGTGAAAGAAGAGATAAGGGATAACTCAAAACTTCTGCACAAGACTAAATATCCACAAAGAATATTGAATTTTCTTTTTCTTTTTAGAAAGAAATTTCAATCAGAAAGTAAAATCAAATATGCAATAAAGCTTTGAGGTTGCAGGGCACCAGCTGCACAGACAGCTTTCAGCTCATTACCACGCTGCTCTGATAACAGTTGGTGCATCATAGTAAAAGGACAAAAAAACAAACAAATCTTACCAGAGAATTCATAGACAAAACAATGGTCACATACATTATTAAAAAGAAAACGGTATTCTTGCCACATGAGGTGATGAGTTAAAAAGCTGCAGTAAAAGGATCAGCTGCGCCTAGATTTATGCATCCCCATCTCAGCAGGTGCTGTGAGACGACTTTGACTGTCAGTTCAAGCACATCTGCAGAGAGAAGCAGCCAGAATAATCATTATAGCCTGTTCAGCTCTTTTCCCAAAAATAAGCAGATGAGGTGCCGTTGCAGCATGTTTCATGTTGTCTGTTTGATTGCTCGATCCCGGATAAAAGACACATGGGAAACCCAGACGGCTGTCTCTGCTTGGCTCGTTTCCAAAGGTGGGAGTCTTTGGAAGCGACTGGGAGTCCCTTAATGTCTTAGCATTGCATTTGAGGGATGTCTAGAGGAATTTAAATCTGAGAAGATGAGGACTGATACTTAAGGGTGTCTGTAGGCATGGTGGTAATAAGAACAACAAGGCATAAACAGAACCCTAAAGTAAAATCTCAACACATAAATCATCTTCACATGGAAGCTCATTTGCATTTCCCATTGAGATAATATCTCTAGATTCTGAATTTGAGAACGGTAATCTTTTCATCACAGATGTGGAAATGGGCTTCCATAGTTTTGTGCATGCAAATAAATCAGATTGAAGAGTTTGCGATATAAATTGCACATATGAGTATTTCCACAATAACTGTCTCTTTATCAAGTCAAGGAATAAATCATGTTAAAGACTTGCTTGGGAAAAAAATCAAGTCACGTGATTTGATGCAAGCTAATTATACAGTCAACACCACTGTCACTTAGTTTTGAACTGGAAAGTCTGTCTTCGTGCAGCTTCGTTAGTTTTGCATATTTCATTTTTCCTCATTTACTTGATCCAGGGTCCAACTCCCAGTTTCAAGTAGCTTTAAGGAATCTGTGATGCACCTATACTCAAGCATCCAGTAGCAGCATAATGATACTCAGCATGCAGTAAGTTTAGTCATATAAGCATGAATAAAATAAAGCAAACAAAAAGTGAAATAAGATTTTAAAAAAAGAAATGAAATACAACAAAGCCTATGAGCAAAGGAAAATGTGAAACAAAGGAGGAACAAAACGGACAGCCTCTGTATTCCGGTAAGGCAAAGATGTGGCCACGCAGCTTAAAAATATATAAAGAGTTTCTTGAGTACTTGTGTGTTGCTTTATTTCTCCTTTCTTGTACCTGAGTGGAGTTGTACAGTCTTTTTTGGCCAAGAGGATACACTAGTTTCTGAGTCTTTGTGTCGAGCAGAATTGGACTGAAAATACTTCTCTGCCTCCTCCAGGATGTAAAGCAATTTTTCCAGGGTCCTCCTTTCAGCAGCCATCAACAGTGATACAAGCTATTTGCCTACCACTGGGATAACCCTCCTGACCACTCTGTCCTGCTGTTTTTTTCCCCAAAAGCACCATAGCCTACCATAGTTTTCCACCTTTTTAAAGTCTTAAAGCAAGCTTTTGTACACAGTCAGTTTTTCCACAAGCACAGCATTCATAGACACATAGAAACAAACAGGAAAGAAAAGACAAAAAAACTTGTGAACATTGGTAAAATGTTAGTTATAGATGCAAGAGCTCTGAAAGTTGACATCTAAAAACTACAAACAAACACAAAGGAACTGAGCTACAGAAAAGCTGGATGTTTATCAAGAAATACGGAGGAGGAATTCGATTTTCACTTTTGTATTACCCACCAGCTGTTACATCATTTCAGCTCCTATCTGCAGTGTGAATGCAACCAGAGAACAAGACCTTGAAAACATGTTGTCCTTCTGGGGCCATGTTCATAAGAAGACAAGTATTTTGCAAAAAATGAGTTTTTTTCTCCTACGTTTACCAACATAATCATGTCCACCAAGGTTCGATTACACGGGGGCTTTTGGGGAAGCATTTTCAGGCATAAAACACGGCTTCCCAAATCACGTGCACGTGCATATGTATTGGTGAACAACAGTGCAGTCAAAAAATGGGTAGGCTGCTGCCATTACTGTGCTGGCACAATCAGAATCATCTCATAGAGATGATAACGTGATTAAAATCCCCCACCATTGAAATCATCATTGAATAAAGGTCAGAAAGTTATTTTATTAAGCACAAAAAGCAGGCAAATTAAGTCGCTTGGACACGGTGCTGCTTTTCAAGCAAACAACAGCTCCTGTACTGACAGAATGGATGACTCTTAGTTCAGAAACACACTCACATCATCATGAGTCATAAAATACACCAATGTTAAATAGGGCTAAGGACAGTCCTGTTAGCTTACCCTAGGGTAGCAGCCACAGTGGTCTGGGCTGTTGAACTGCTTTTATTACAGTTATTATCACAGGAACAAACTTATTGCTGATCCTTTCAGAGCTCCGCCTGAAGGTCTCAGGTGAGTGTTTTCAGGGGGAGCCAAACCCCCCTTAGCTCCCCCATAAGTCGAACCATGATGTCCACATTTAAACTCAGACACAAGCGAAACGCTGTTAGGAGCCTAAGGATAGTGACCCAGCGTCCGCTTCTGAAGCCATGTTGTCCAATCAGAAGGCTGACAAAAACAATTGCTGCTTTCAGCAAATCCCCAAAATGTGTCTTATTTTATCTAGCAGTGTCCTCAATATTGCATTATGATGACTTCGTTATAGTTGGTGACATTTTTTAATGCCAACATGTAAAAAGTCTTTAGTGCCAATATAGTCTTGACTATGTCTGCCATTGCCATGTAAGCGATATGTTGTGACGCAAGCCACACAGTCGGTAAAGCACAACCAAAAAACACCTGCTATCCTGTCCACACATAAAACATACAGCTAGATTATCCAAAATTCTCCAATTTGGCAGGCATTGTCCTAAAAGTTTGTTATCATTGCCCCAAAATTGCATTTCTATGTGGAGGAAAGGCAGAAACAAGAAAAAATCTTAATTTGTCAAAATACCCATGTACCTCTGGACCCCATGTTGCTGAGCTCCATTAAAACAGAGATCTAATAAAACAGTTTGGGCCAAATGTGCTTTTTAACAGTCCTGTTTTGTCTATCTGTCTTGTTGTTGTCTACCTGCCTGTGTCTGACCCCTTCTTCAAAGAATAAACTTTGACTTTTGGACCTATCTGTGCGCTGCATCTTCATCATATGAGTTTCTCTTCATTGTCTACCAGATTCACATGTGAGAAATGTGAGGATCCTATCATGTCAGCTTATGGTGTCAGAGATGATGAAGTTAATCCATCACTAGCCAGTCTTTGATATGGTTAACTCTTTATATTCACAAATCCATATTTAATGATTGAACTTATTACTTTTGGTTTTTCTAAATCAAACCGCATTGGTAGGAAAGTGTTTTCACCAAGTTAAAAACAAAATATAGGATGAGAGGGAAATGGACAACAAGGAATGTGGACACCCCCCAGTGATATTATTTTACTCAGTGTCTAATGTTGCAGCAGCTGGTGTGTGGGATAAAGATACAAAGACAGCAAGGAGTCCTGACAAAACAATGGTATTCGACACCCAGAGATGAGAATGGTTTGTTGCTATATTAGTCCCAAAAAGGAAAAGCCATTGGAGATCAAAACAGTATTTAGTGAAAGGAGAACTTTGGAGTTCATATTGTTGTAATTCACATCAAACAGCAATGTGTTCACCTTCAGTGTGTTCATATTATCCAACTGCTCAATCATGTGGAGAATGTTTTTAAAGCCTTTGTCTGACAGAAGGATGGTTGTTTCTGAGATGTTAAAAACAGCCACAGAAAGCTGAGTTAAACATTTTTTACAACAACTCAGGTTTGATCGCAGGTCCACCCATCACCGCCGATCCTTAGGTGAAGGAAACTGGAAAACAAGTTCAAAGGAGTCTGGTAAGCTTTGGTCTTGACCCACGAAAACCTGCAGGGCACAAGGTAGAAGACTAAGAAAACATCAGGCTGTTAGACGGAGTAAATTTCAAGAAAGGTGCAGCTAAGTGTGTCAAATAGATTCCCATGCAGAAACATGCTAGTCTGGGAAAATGTGTAGCTGTGGGTGCCACGTTCAGTCATACCAAAATGACATGAAGAGTGTGGACAGATACTGTTGCTGGAAGGCATTGTAGACTAAACTTGGCTCCATGAAATTTTATTTCTAAGTTAGGATTTTCAGGCCTCATTCATTCCCAGTTCCATTTTTAGCTTTTGCTCAGTTTGGATTTCATACCTAACAAAATCAGCTGAAAATATAGCATGCATTTTGATTTATTTAGTATTTTATTATGTTAAAGATGATCAGCTGAACATAAATGCAAACTTAATCAGTTGTGGGATCAGGATCTAATGGTTGAGCTCGTGAAATAAAAAATGGAGTATGATGGGCGCATGTCAAATGGCAAGATAAACAGGCAAAAGGTTGGTTTTGAGCCAGTTCACACCCTTCCTTTCAAGTAGAAGGTGGAACAACATAGTCGGAAGTTTAACAAAAAGAAAAAGAGTTTTGGTCCTGTGTTTTCAGTAACTATTTGGTTTAGTTTAGTCACTACAACACTACAACTGATTGGTTTTAGCGATGTTGTTGCCTCTATGTGCTGTAGTGTTAAGGATTCCTCCACACGTTACAGGACAAGCTTGTTGATTTCCAACATGCAGTTTTCAATCATCATATGCCAATACAACTTTATGCTGTAACAAAAAACCTGTTCATTCATTACGTCTCTGCAAGTCTAGGTTATAATTATTATAGCAGGTATAGAGTAAGAGAAGCAAAAGCATTCATTGATTTAGAGTGGAAATAATCGATCAAGTATGAGGTCATGAATTAAAAAATCAAGCAAGTGCATAATATTCTTATGGTAACATTTGTTGCTGGTGCAGTTGTTATCCGTGCTGTTGTTATTCAAGTTTGTCTCAGTTTGTCTTGTTCTAGGTTTTTCCCGATGATCATCTGTTAGTTTTCTTGACAAGTTTCGGGAAGTTCCTCAACATGTAGCAGCCGGTTTTCATTTTAGGTCGTACAGTTGTTGCGGTTGACTTTTCTATCTCTTATTTTTCTCCTCATATTCCTCTTTCCCTTGTTTCCCCTCGTCAGCTCCAGCATTAAATATAACTTAGCAATATCCGAAATAAAGAACAATAATCAGGTATCAAGGGGAGTCTTATATCCTCCATCGAGCTTCCCGTGGCAAAGGAAATTTGTTCAGCACAACAAGGTTAAGAAAAAATAAAAATAAAAAAACAAACATTAGGCCTAATTATTTGTTAAATCCAGCTCCACGGGTTATGTTTTCTTTTCAATCATGGCTTTTAATTTTCTGTTTCCTTTTTTATTTTGTGCATAAAATATTTTGTATCAGGCATATTCCTTTCCTGCCCTCCTGTAAGCAGCACCTGCCCCGCCCTAATGTGTTTCACCTGTGTCTCATTGTCTCCCCCTGTCATGAGTCTCTGCCTTCTGTTTGTCTTCCCGTTTTCCCCTTTATGTGTGTTTATTTATCTTTCCCCCGTGCAAGTGGCGGAGTCGGTATGGCCAGTTCCATGTAAGACCGCTTTGGGCGTGGCTGTCTCTGCCTTGGCAGGGTTCCTCGAACACAGCTGTTCCTCATCAGTTCATCAACCCCGCAGCATACTCTGGTCTTTCCTGCACTCAGTGCCGGATCTTAGTGCATTCAGTAGTGGTACATCTGGACTTCTTCTGTTTGTTCAACTTAATTGAGTCATGCCCTGCCTAGTTATGTTTGCTGAAGTCTTCCCAGCTCCATTTCAGAAACTACTGTTGGCATTTCTGGATCGTCCAGCATTGAGCCACACCCACAGTATTCCTGAAACCTGGAATCTCCGTCTATGGTTGTTCAGACCTGATGTCCTAAACCCCATCCTCTCCTCCAAAGTTTTAAAAGTTCTGCCAGATTTAGGGAAATCTGATGAGGGTAGCTCTTTGTTTGTGGTCTTTTGGCCCAGAGTTTCCACTGAGACTGCAGGTACTGTAACTTGTTTCAGCACTAATACCTCCACTAACACTTCAACAGCTTTTTTTCAACATTCAAACCGACTTTTCTCAGTTCAACTGATTATATGCTTTACTTTTCAGCTAACACCTCTCACCCCTATTATGCTATCTGATATTCCTGTAGCGTATATCTTTCTCTCAGGACTCTTTTACATCAAACTGACACGAAGGGCCCCTGCTGTGTCTCCTCACTGGCAAAAAATATAGCTCTTGAACACTTGTCTGCCAACTATAACCTACAAACTAAGCCAAAAGGATTTTACTTTCTATTGCAGAATATACCAGTAGCCTACATAAGGGCTGCTCGATTCAGTCCTATGAGGGCCGCTGTCCTGCAGGTTTTCAGTGTTTCCCCTGTTCCAACACACCTGACTTAAATTAAATGGATCCAACAGCCTATGCAGTTCTGAACAATAACTCATTAATTTGAGTCAGGTGTGTTGGAGTAGGGAAACATTAGCTGTGTCCCAAGTTCCCCAAAAAAACTAAACGGAGCCATAAATGTCCGCTTAAAGTCTCATTTTAAAATCTGCTTCAGTGGCTGGCTTTGTAAAAAGAAATCAAAAATACAGTTTTGACAGATTTGATGAGTTTCTGTCATTATTTTGGTTATCCTTTGTGCTTTGTGTTTCCTGTTGAATTTTTTTCTCTTGAAATTGTTACATTATGTTCACATGTTTATCTTTCCATGTTTTTTGTCTTCCTTTTATTACTTGGTCTGTTCCCCCCCTGTCCTGATGCTCAGGCTGTTTTCATACATCCATCTAATATGTTTCCTTGTGTTTTTATTTGATCCTGAGTGTATTATTTTTTGCCTTTGCTTCTTTTCCTGTTGGGAGGAAACAAAGCTGCCTGTGCATCCCCTTTTGTTTTATTAAAATCATCTTTTTTTTTTTTAATGTGTTTTACTCCCATTTGAATCTTTTTAGTTTTGTTTTTATGCTCATCATGGAGCAGTCACTATATGAACATTTATTTTTTGCTTTCTCACATAAATGCAGGATTTCGTCTTTTTTCTCTTAAACAACTTTAAGAGAGGCCCCAAAACATCTATATTTGGTGGAAAAAGTTGCAATATGCCACATGTTTCTCATTACTTTATGACCACAGTGTACCATCTCCTGACGGCTACTTCCAGCCTGATAATGCACCATGTCACAAAACTCAAATCATCTCAAACTGTATTCTAATGGCCTCCACAGTCACCAGATCTAAATGGAGCACCTTTGGGATGTGATGGAACAGGGGATTCTCATAATGGATGTGCAGCCGACAACTCTGCAGCAACTGTGTATCGCTATCATGTCAATATGGTGCAAAACCTCTTAGGAAAGTTTGATAATGTTAAAAATGTTTTCAAAGGTAATAACACAATTAACATGAAAAGTCTGCTTCCATGAAGGATGCTTGGCTACCTGAAGAAAGCACAAAAACCATTACATCACCCATGCACCCATGAAAAACTACCAAGATTATTCTAAAAAATACACAATAACAAAAAACCAGAACAAAAACTCCCATTAATGCTCCTGGTTTTGATCATTATATCATCACGAGCAGGCTGAGATGTAATTGTGTACAGTAACTTGCACTGTGAGTCTGTTTAGCTGTCTATTCCCAAGTCCTTTTTTTCTTTAGCTCATTATAATGATTGGCCCTCGGCAGAGTGCTGCAGTGCAGCTGGGCAAGTGAAAACAAGGTTCTCTGAAGTTCCCCTCTTTGAATGGCAACATAGATCATTGTTGTTGCGCATGGTTTCAAACCTAGAGCCTGCTTTGAAACCATACAAAGGGATCAGGCTTATTATAGGCCAGCCGCCTGTCCATACTTCCTCCTTCTGAGCAATCAAGGAGTCGTCAGAACTGGCATCATCCGCCTTTACTGTGCATCATGGTTTGGATCTTTGTGATCATATTTATATGATTCATCTGTGTCATTTTTATTCTTTGTCCCGCAGCATTGCAATGTCTGTTCATAACAATGTTTTATGTTGTCTAATCTTACACTTGATTGTGCCCATGTACTCAGTATGAAATGATTTACCATTTATGTGAGCGCAGTTGGGTGGTAGAATGAAAGAAGCTTAGATTCATGAAGGCCCTTAAGGGCTGCTCTCGGGGCAGTTTTGCCCCATTTTGTCACGGCCACGTTGGTTAGTGGGGAAGGATTGATGTTAAACCGATCCTGATGGATGCTGGGGACGGGCGTCTGGCTGCCGGCATGGACAGCAACAGGAGCCTGTATGTCTGTGTAATGTCAGATGAAAAGAGATGCTGTGCTGTCGCTTCTCTCGATCACATCTCCTTGAGCAAAAACAGTAAGCGTAATGAAGCGAGGCCCAAATACAGACACAAAATCCATAACCTTGCACATCACTGCTCAGTCATCCAATTTAGCTCTTTGTACTTAAAATACTCAATTAAATGCATCAGCAATTCATGAGGTGTTTCCAGTGCCAAATACATTGAGGATCCATTTGAAATGACTTATTCAGACGCTATTAAGTGAGACTGTCTTTACCAGGGATACAAAATTAACATTCTGTCCTCAAAGCCAAGATGTGACATTAATCATTGTCATTACTTTAAAATCAAAATTATGATGAAAACTAACTGGATAGTAGTATCACAAAGCTTCTGTTAAACAAAGTACATTGGTTTGTTTGTTAAAAATACCTCATTCGTTTGAGGAAAACTGGCTCACATGAGTATAACATTTCTATCAAAACATGCAAAGCAGCTTCTGAAAAGAAGCCTATGTGTTGTTAGCTTAATGCTAATGTTAGTATCGTACTCATTTGCCCTGACAACGCTTACATACTTCTTGTTAGCAGGCTGACTTTGTTAGAAAAAAATCTAATTTAGCATGTTTGCATAGCATTTGATAACTTTTCATGAAGTGGGAGCATTTGAGTGTTAGAGAAGGTCTCTTTGTATTTAAATGCACTTAAATGTGCCTTAAAGGTGCACCATGTAACAAATCAAAGGTCAATGACAGAAAAATTTGATATATCATTAAAAACTGTGTTTCTATTGGTATCTAATCATTTTACTACATTTCATTCTCTCGGAATGAGCCATTTATATCTACTTGTCGTGGGTCCACATACATGGCAGCTGCCAAATTTGTGCCACCATTTTTACTACAGTGCCTCTGAATGGACAAACAACTGTGTATGAAGTGAGAATTCTGAGCTGCAGTTCCAGCTTTGTTAGCTGCTAGGGCACCATTTGGGATAAGTAGAGCCTGAAGAGGCACAAAGAAGAAGAAAGTATACACGTATAGACAATTTTGAAGTAGTTACCTGTAGTACTGTCAGCACTGCTATTTTTCACAATTGTGCTTGGCATTTATGCCCATCTTTACCACTAGATGTCAGTAGTTCTTACACATTGTACCTTTAAACACTTGCAATTCCTTAAAGTTCAATTCCTTTGAAAGAAATTAGGTGCTGCCTTCAAAACATCTCTGGCCCTAAAAAAGTCCCAAGAAATTATCATGTTCAAGAAACCAGTTGGAGATGTTTAGAACTTTCTGACATCATCTGGCATTATCGTGCTGGAAGTAACCATCAGAAGATGCTCCACTTTGGTCATAAAGGGATGTATATGGTCAGCAACAATACTCAGGAGACTGTGGCATTTAAACCATGCTCAATTTATATTGAAGGACTCGAAATATGACAAGAAAATATTGCCCCCAACATGCCGCCACCACCAGCCTGAACTATTATGTAAAGCAGGATGGATGCATGTTAACAAGCAAGGAAATGTGTACCTATAATAGCTGGTATGTAAGTCACTATAGTATCATTGGCTTGATTTACCCTTTGTGGCCAGTACTGATGATCATTTTGAAAGTAATTCCATGGTCACAGATATTAGGCTATATGGATCTACTTTCATGTCTAGATCTGGTCAGTTATGACAAAAAAAAAAAAAGACAAACACAATGATAGTCAAATAATAGAGGCTTTAAAACTGTTGTTTACTTAGTAGTGGGTGATACCAAACCTGCTATGTCCTCAATTCTTTGAAAATATTTTTCTACAACGAATTCTATTGGAAAAAATTAGATGACTTACTGATGCAAGACCAATATTGATTTTGATTCCATGAGGACTACAATAGGAAATGTGGTGGCTGATATATGTCATGAGTTTTTTTTTTTATTCAATTAGTTCGATTAAAGGGGATTTAATATGTACTTTCAGACTTAGCAGTTCTATGAGCCCACTCAGGCTAATGGGGACTGCTGATCTCTCCGAAGGATTACCTTTATGGGCTTTCTCTGGTTGTATTTGGACAGTATGCATGGGGCAGTGAAATTATGTGACAGCCAGCTGGTGGTTGGTAGGCAAATCAAAATCACATTAACGGTATTAGCAATTCATGAGGTGTTTACAGTGCCTAATATATTAAGGACCTTGCATTACTGTCAGTACATTCCTCTGTGATTTGTTTAATTTGAAAGCTAATGTTAAGAACTGTTGGGCGATGTTTTACAGATGGTGCACACAGAAATCTGTGATCAAGGATTGCCCAAGTTCTTCAGTCACAAAAAGAAGTGATTATGAGGACTATGAACAAGCTTCTGTAGTGCACCAGTTTCACAAATGGAAAGCAACATTTTGCTTGACGAAAAATCTTAGGATCACGAAAACCAACCGGTTTTGGAGATCATAATGTTGAGTGTTCAATCTGAGCCAGCTAATGATAAACATCTGCTGGGTACCCATTTACTATTTCCAGTACATGTTTCTGATGTGTACTGCTTTTTTCTTTCAATAAATAAACATCTACACACTATGTGGATGTTTGAGGCCAACCACAGTCAGTGTTGTGTCAAATGCAGCCCACTGCAGGCTGAACACAGTACATCATTAGCTTGCAGTTCGGAGCATTTTGAATCTTTGGATGCACAATTTTTCTGCTAATAATGTGTGAAGCTGTGAATTATGGATTTCATGCAGTGATTTTTTTTCTTTGATGACATGTTTATTTCGTTGACTGGAGATCTTCTCTTGACACTCATGAGATTGGACTGTGAATGTAAAAAGACATCAAAGGCACATTTTTTGCCTCCCACTCATTACAGCACATATGGATAAAATGGCAGGTGAAGACAATAGTGCTAATGTGCTAAATGTCTGCTCTGTAAGCTGAATTATGAGCTGGGATGAAAATGGAGATAATGTATTTACATTTTGAATAAAAGCTAATAGCAGGCAAATAAAGCAGTCTTTTACTGCACTAGATTTTGAGGGGCTAAAAATGAAAGAAAGGTGGTGTAGTGACATTTTTGCTGACAGAGTAAATCCAGGAGGTATGGCAGTAGTAAATAGTGCACTAAAAGGTTAAGGTTCACGTTGGGTTCATATGTAATAAACACAATGAGCTATCCTTGATTTCTGTTGTGAATTATGTCCTTGACTTTTAATCATCTTTATGGAAATGGGAAGTTTGGTGTGCATTGCTGCAAAAATGCTGTTGTGTGCTTACATACATCTGACCAATCAAAGCTCTAAAGTGTCTCCACCACCATTAAGTATCTGCTTGAAACCCACATGGGCCTCACCTGTGTTCCTCCATGTGGGTTTCAAGTTAGTTCATGGTTATATTTGGGCCATGTGGGTACTGAGTGGGCATTGGATTGAACTGAAGTACAGGGGAGAGAGTCAGGGGGAAGGTCTGGCCCGTTTCCTTCCTAAACCCAGTTTTATAGGCTCTTTCTCTCTCTTGCAGTGTTCTTGTCTTTCCTGTTATACTAACCAAGTAATAATTATTGTCACCTGCTAGAACTAAAAGACCTTGGTTTCATACACTCATCCCACTCATGACTTGAATTGGAAACATCAACAGCTGTTTTGTCTATCATAATCAAAGGTCATTTTAGACTACTGGACACTTATTCCAATCATGACTGCTCTGGAATGCTTTCCAAATCCTACATCCACCGTTTCAGCAACCAAAAAACTAGTATAAATGGTGAGAAGCAGCTGACTGGTAATAAAACATTTTTTACTCTAAACCTGATCTGCTGGTCATTGCTGATCAAGCTAAACAATCAGTCACCTGAAACAATTGTTGCAACCCTATTTAGCTTATTTCCAGATAAAATATTATGAGTGCTGGGTTTTTGGTGCACATCTGCTCAAATATGTGATTTGTGGCTGTTGTTGTAGCAGCTGGTAGATAAGCCTTTCATTGCAGGAACACAAACATTATGGGTGACAAACATGATTGTAAAAGCCTTGGTTCTGTTGAAAGAAAACCTGCAGGGAACAAAGCAATTCCATTACAGAGTGCTAACATTCTCCAGAAAAGTAGTTAGTGGTCAGGTGGGTAGTTAGAGAGCCTGATAGCATCACAATGTGGTCTGCAGTCATTTCGTGCTAAAAAAAAGGTCATCTGTAAAGTGTTTTTACCAATGTTATAGCAACACTCATTTAGTAGCCAGCAAAAGGTGATAAGGTAGGATTTGTGGGGTTTTTTTCAAAACTGAGGCCCAGGAAGCTTAAAGCACTTTTGAAGATGAAACGATTTAAAGCATGAAGGGAAATGATCCTGAGGCACTTTTAAGTAAAGCAAGATACTGAGGTAGAGTATATGAAAATAATTTTAATTGGGCACGATTATGGTCAAATATGAGCTTTTAACCTCACAGAGGACAAATTATAACACCTGATCTGAGCCTAAAAAAAGTTAAAGTTGCTTTAAAATAAAGGCATTATTCAAAATGGCCCTTTTTGTCTGCAAAATTTAAAGAATAAAAGCAAGGAGCTTTTGTTTGATACAGCCTCGGTTGCAGCGTAGGACTCACAGAGTGCAATCGCATTAGTACGGCGGCCAGAGGATACACAATTTGGAGTGAATGTTGATGCTCACTGACCTTGAAAACGTCAGCAGGATGCCCCCCCCCCCCCATTTGGCTGCTGTCCACGCATTGTTCAGGATAGCTGTTGCTCAGCTGAAAAAAACACTTTCAGTCGCTTGTTGCTCATGCAAGTTGCACATATTCAGTCACGGAAGGACAGGCAGTAAAACCAATGCTGACAGGAGTCAGAAATGGTTGGGCAAAGAATTCGTCAAGATAGGAATATTGTCAACACCTGGGCAAGGATGTTGAAAATAAGACACAGGAAGATGTGACAGGATATGTCCTAGATGCCATTTTTTGAATGGATGGAGAGGAGTGTAGTCACTCAAGACCATATTTCTGTACTGGAAATTTAAATTGAAAGATATATTCATTAACAAAAGAATCTGTTGATATTTTAGGTAATACATATTTGTTTTTGTGCAAATAGTCTAACTCCTATTTGGATCACTAGTTAAAAATGAAATAGGGCTTTTTCACTGAGTTCACTGCAGTAACACAACCCTCATCTGGTTCTGACTGGTTCCAACCTATCTGTCTTGTCTTCTTCAAAGGACTAATAACCAGTATACCAGACAGGGACAATCTTTTGAACAGTGCAAGTGTTTCTAATTGTTGCTTAAATCAACTACTTGCGCCTTGATAACCAATCAAATTACTGCACTTTAAAACCTGTTGATCTGTGTGAACTTAAAATTATTGGTTGTTTTAACTCATTGTCATATAATGTACTTTATAGTTGTAACTTTTATTTTTCGTGACGTGTGCTGCTGTCCTCTTGGCCAGGTCACCCTTGCAAAAGAGATCTTGATCTCAATGGGATTTAATCTGGTTTAAATAAAAGTTTAATGAGTGAAAATAAAAAAAAGCATTCTCGGCCCCGGCTCATCACATGACGACATTGATTAGAGCCACCTTGCATCACATTTTAACACCCCAAGCGTCTCTTTAACATAGCTTTCTGCAGGGTGGTAAATTGCATTAATGTCTTGTAGGAAATTAGTGTTAAAAAAGTGACAAATTCTTCATTGAACATGGAACTTCAATTAAATTGAAAAATCTTCAAGGTCTTTATATTGCACACATTCTGCATTTTTATTTTTTATTTTTTATTTTTTTACAGTTTTTAAACAAGATGCATACTATCCCTTGTGGTTCATAGCCTCTCTTTAGTAACTTCTATAGATCAAAGACAATGACTGTAACTTTTGAGTACATGTACGCTGCATAAACCAGTCTGAATCCTATTAAACTTACAATATACATCCAGGAAAATAATTTCCGTCCATAATTCATAGATGTGTTCATCTTAATTTGTGAAATTTAATTGATTTAGCGTGGTTTCATGTGTGCTTAATAATCCCATGCAAAAAAGAGACAGTGAGTGTAACAGTAAGCTTTGAAGCATTCTAAGTGTCAGATCGTCTGAAAAAATGATTGCAATGTTCAAAATATAAAACAAACTGAGACTTCTCTATTTGTCTCTTGTGACTTGTTTTGTTCCTTCTTTGTTGAGGCCAGAAACAGTCTTCCACTCTGTTTACTGCTGCCATGTACAGACCAGTTTATAAGCTTTAAACAATTGGTGGAGCCTCCCTCAATTCCTTTTTTTTTTTTTTTGTCCCTCAGCAGCACTCACTTGACAACAAGGAACCAGTTGTTTTTACTCTCATCTTCCATTGTTTTAAATATTTTTATTTAGCTGTTTGGTCTTTGTTACTCTAAACCTGGGCATCAATCTTTTCCTAAACTTAATTATGTGAATAACAAGGATTTAACAGCAAGATGAGATGATGATGCAATGCAACTGTCTGCATCATATTAACTGAACTTTTTGCAAACTTCATCCAGCGAAAACTTTAGAGTTTGGTTTCGAAAAGTATCTGAATGAGCCCCTGTGTGAAAGCTTTCAAATGTGTGAGAAACAGCCCTAAATAGTCTTTGAATATCATGTTATATCTCCCACTTTCCACAAAAATGAAAAAAAAAGAAGTTGTTCATTGAGATATTTAGAAGATCAGTGTTTTGCTTTAAACAGCCTGCTCCAAAAATCTTCCTAATAATAGAGTTGCATTCATTTTTTGCCTTGTAGCGATGATGGGAGAGTCGGACCTGTGTGTAAAGTCTTCTCCAGCACATCTCAATGATTCTCTGTGCATGTCAATAATTTGATCCCTCTAACATCTTTTCTCCACGACCTCAGGATGTCTTCAGACGTGGTTGTTTAAGAAATGAGAAGCTGCTCACTGCATCAGTTAACATCAAGTAAACATAATCACCCATGCTGGGACGCTCTTACCTATTTGCTTAGTTAAATACAGGTGATGACTTTTTTTGGACAGGCAGTGTATTTCAAGATGTCAAACCATTCGTTTAAGACTCAAGAAAGATGGTTGTTTAGCTTTAATTGAGAAGATCAGTGCAGAATAATCCAATAGACTAATTAGAGGAATAAGGGAAGCTAATGATTTTGAAGTAGTGACACAAATCAGCAAAGAACTACTCATCAGTCCATTGTGGTTAATCAAAACTGTTTACTTCAGGGAGCATCCAATGGGATGAAAGATAGAGTGGGGAATTGGGCTCAGATACCTTAAAAGCCCAAAGATGGTACCTGCTTGATATTTGTAGGCTGTCCATTACTTGTGTCAGTGAGATTTGCAGTCTTGGACTGCAGCAGGCCACAAGAGAACTCTGAAGAAATTGAAGATGGCAGCCAAAGATTGAATAAGGAGAAGACACACCACCTGTGATCCAATGTATGGAAACTATTACAGAGACTGAGGCTGAACGAGACCAAATATGTATTTAGATGGTGGTACAACCAGGCATATCATTTAGAGAGATGTAATTGTTGCTGTTCACAATTTGAGCTTACTATATTATTTGCATGGACAGTTCAGTCTCTGAATTGCTAATGATCCATTTAAAGCAAACGTCGCTGTCCATCTCTTTAGAGACCATTAGGAATGATATTGTCAATTAGTATGTATACAGTGTGTGGATAAAAACACAGTGCAGAGGACTGTTGTGAGGCTGCCTGGAAAACACTCTTCACCCACCACCGTGTTGACTGCTGTGTGGATGCGAAAGGGAGGGATATTTCTATTTTCCTCCTGCAGTGGATGAGCCTGCCATTAATATGTAGGAAGAACAAAGACATTTCAAATTTGAAAATGTCAAATATACCCTCATGGAAAAATAATACCATGAACAAATAAACAAATGTCGACAAAGTTTAAGTGCTCCTTGTGGAGGTATCCACACAGGCCCTCTTGGGGGATATGTTGCAATTTACAGTAGAATAATTTAAGGGGAAGAAAATCAAAAGAAAAATAGCTTCCTGGACTGAATTCATGTGCCATTAATTTAGTCACACCACCATCAGATTATACAATGAAAAGGGATACACAATGTGTTTTTCCCGCAGATAGATCCATTTCTATGACCAGGCTTAATGTAAATGCATTTAGACGGCTAATTCTTCTGCAGGTGGTCGTCTGGAATAAAAAATGACATCATTGACTTGCTGTCCACTGACAAGTCTCAACCGCTAGAGGTCGCTACTCGCAAGTATCGACGGGTGACGTAGGGGTGACGTACAAGGAAGTGTGACGGTCCTTACCATAACAGTAACATAACTGCAGTTGACATATCATTCTTAAATCAGATACTAAGGCATAAAAGCAGGACTAATGCAAGGGTTGCTTATCTGTGAAGTTTGAACATTTAATAGGAGCGCTTTGTGGTGATTCGGGATAAAAAAAATACCGAATACGTAAGTTGTAACGATGTCATTCTTTTGCTCTGACAGCTTTGTAGCGGACTAGCCTGAGCTAGCCCATGAGTGGCTTTGCCCTACCGATATTTATACTCCTTCCCGCTATTTGGCTTCATAAAATTAGCATTCTTGGAATGCTTATGACGTATGTTTACATGTAGTTTTGTCTTGTAACAATGTTATATCATTCGACTGTTGCACACAGCTAATTGGTATCACAACAGCCTCATACTTCAGTTTAATTAACACCTGACACATTACGTACAGCTTAATTACAGTCGATGTATATGCCGAATTCACCAACTAATCATGTCTTTCGAGTAAATTTCTTAAAGACTTGCTAAAATCAAGTTAGGACAGGATTATATTTTCTTTTTAACCAAGTTTGTTTGCATTTCGGACCTACAAGGACGGATTGATTTCTCTGTCTGTCTAGATAGTTACTGAAAAAGAGAAGTTTCTCTCAGGCATGCTGTATAGGTGTCAGCTGACTTGAACATTATCTTTAAAAAAAAATCACTTTCATTTCCTATTCAGAGCTCTTTGCAGTATTTTTATTAGACTCCTTTTGGCTATTATGAACCATTGTGAATTCACTATTGGCAAATTTAAAACTATTTTAATGATATTATTTATCAAGAATAAGCTCAAATAGTTTTCTCTTTTCTTTTTCTGTGTTTATAATGTAGGTTTGTGATCATTTGCTGTTTGGAAGTCTGTGGATTTGTCCAATGTCTTCTGGCTGTCCACCCCAATCACCAGCTGTGGCAAAGTCTGAGGTTTCGGTTGAGGGAGAATGCCCGCTACTGGCTGCAACCTTCGCCTACTGGGATAACATCCTGGGTCCACGTGTGCGCCACATCTGGGTGCCAAAGGGTGACCAGCTGATGTTCCTCAGTGATGGAGAGGTCACGTTTTTGGCTAATCACACACTCAATGGGGAGATCCTGCGAAGTGCAGAATGTGGCGCTGTGGATGTGAAGTTCTTTGTCCTAGCGGAAAAGGGCGTGATCATCGTGTCTCTTATCTTTGATGGCGAGCTGAAGGGGGATAAGAACACTTGTGCCTTGTCTATTATTCTGCCTCAGACAGAGTTGGCCTTCTACCTGCCCCTGCACACCGTCTGCGTGGAGAGGCTAAAGCATGTTATCCGCAAAGGACGCATTTGGATGCAGAAGGTATGCTATCCCCGCTCATCCTTTGGCATTGCACTCTTCCTCCCAGGATTCATATATGATTTAATGTACTATAATACATTATTTTTATTAAAAGGGTATTGAATAATGCATTGCATAGGCCTTTTTTTCATAAAGCATGCCTAACCACCTTTTTGGCTGGTGAGCAACCCAAAATATATCCTTTCATATATTCGGATTTTGAGCATTTTTTTTTTAGATGGCTACTGATCCAAATATTTTCTACCTATAATACATCCCTCAATTCTTGATATTCAATTTCCAAGCATCCAGAATCTTTTAAAGAGGTCTTGAGCAATAGTTGACAAGGCTTTCTTAATATTCCAGTCCTTGCACATTTTCAGAGGAATGTCTTTTTGTTTGTTAAGCCAATCATTCAATCACTAAAAAGGCACCTAACTCAAGGGATGAAGCAGGGTTCTTTCTACACATAGAAAAGAGTACATTTTTAAAATCCACCTTTGCTACTTTGTTACAAACAACCTGTCTGAAACCCCCCCCCCTTTTTTTTTTCTTTTTTGATGCATCTAAAAAAGATGACAGATTGACTGGCAAAATAATATTTTTGTCCAAACAAGGTGATTCTCAAAGAGTCGTTATTTTAAACTGTGACACATTTCAGTATGCAGTGTGTCCTTGGAGGACAAAAGAAGACATGGCAGGCTTATAAAGAAGAACAGTATCTAAAAGTGACATGCATCTGGTCCTTCGATTGATCCATCTTCTATTCACTGAAGCTATCAGAAATGATGACTTGCAAGAAGTCATCTTGCAAGGAATGAAAACAGGGAGAAAAGGCTGAGTTTTGCCAAATGTGACAAGAACTGCACTTAGAATGAGTGGCAACAGGTCTTGTGAAGTCATGAATCCTTTCAAGATAAGGAGGAAATTACTGAAGCAGTGTGGGATCATCTTGATAGAAAATTGAACAAAAGGTTGCTAACATCTAAAGAAGTGCTTTGGGAAGTGTGTTCATGCAAATTGTTGAGTTTTTTTTACTTTATTTACTGTATTTTAGTTCATGCTTGCATGCTTTTCAATAAATTGTAGCACCTATTTTTTTTTCCTGACAAAATACAAAGAAATGAGAGGGTAACTGAAACCTTTGCACAGTGCTGTATTTTTTTTCTTTTTTACAGAACATAAAACAGAATAAAGGATCTTGAGGTAATTTGTTGGACTGCAGTAAATGTGCCAGAGCATATCGCCACAGAGCAGACTGTCGTATGGAGACAAAATGTCCCTGCTCAGTAAACTACCAACCAGCTTCTGAAATGGATTATTCAAAAGTAAATACATGATGGCTCTGTCATTTAGCGTTTTTTCCCAGTTATTTAGAAAGTTTTCAATAATACAATCCAAGTTGAAGTGGTGTTGATGTCCACTTTGAGTTGATCTTTAATATACTCTAATTATGAAGAGTATAATTTTGGTTTCTAATGGCTATCTTGGATGGAAATTTGGTTTGATAATTCATGACTACTTTAACTTTTTTTCCTAATTAAGAGATCAGATTTTGTAATTGAGAGACGAAGTGAGTCAAATAACATATTTCAAATAAAGAGGGGCTTTTTTAATGATGCAATGTCCTTTTCTTTAATTTTGCCCTCTCCTTTCATATGTATCTTACAAAATTCTGTACCTCGTGTCTTTGACAAACTGTACTGTGACTAATGAAAAGCAGCTACAGAAATGGGTTAGGAAATCAAGAAACAGTTGCAGAAAACCATCTCCTTTGTTGTTCTCACCTCTGTCACCTGTCTGTAATTATTTAAACCTGTAATTTCTTCTGTTTTCTAACTTCAGGGCTATAATATCATCTCAGTGCTGGGTTTGGAGATTGTCCCTATTATGGAGCTGTTGGCCTCAATGAAATCACACAGTGTGCCTGAAGACATAGATGTAAGGAACACAGACAAAACACAGCAACAAAAAACAGATTCATTTATGTTTTACATTCATTGAAACTGCTTGGAAATAAAATTAATGGCCGACTTGGTTAACATTTCCATTTTAAATCTCATGAACTGCAATGATCTAGTCAACTAAAATGTCAGGCTGAATTAATGGTTTGGCATCCATACATCATGTTGGCAATGACTGAAAGTAACTAGAAAGTGTTTTGCACCTACTGCTGCATGTGAAATTTATGGACAAAACCTTTGGAAAGCTTCCATCTCTTAATTTTTTTGCTTCTTTAAAAGCCTTTTTCTTTCCAAGTGGTTTATCTGCCTAGATTACCACCCACTGTGATTCAACACATTTGTTCCCTTTCAATATGCAAATGCACAGGCACAAAAAGCTCCCCTGAATCTTTTTTTTTTTTTAAATGCATCAAATTTTCATGACATTGCTTTCAAATGTGCTTATCAGCACTTAAAAAAAAAAAGCAGACTAATTTAAACAGTGATTCAATGGTTTCGCTCCTTCTGTGCAGATAAAAGATACCGTGCTAAATGACGATGACATCGGGGACAGCTGCCACGAGGATTTCCTCCACAAGTAAGCAATCAAATCGAGTCAAATGGAGATGGATGATGAACAATGGCCGTTTAACACCTGTCGCCCGTCCAATGATGAGTGATGGCTTCTCCGCTTTGCTGAAGTCATCTCCAGAGAAAGTTTGAAGGCTAAATCGCTGTTTAGTGTGGAGAGTTTGGAAGGTCCATTTCGGTTGTAAAGCTTTAATGTGTTAATCGGGATTTGTTAGGTTAGCATCTTGTGATGATGACAAGACATCTAGAAAACTGGATCTTACAATGGAATTTATAGATATTTGGTTTAAAAACATTAGTCCAAAAAATTTGCACAAAAGGCAAGAAAATGAGCCAAACTATTGGAATGAATATGATTTAGGAACTCTTTTCAATGACTTTGAGTCATTTACCTTCTTAATTCCCTTTCTGTGTTCATCCTGTGTTATTTGAATACAGTTTTCTCTGTCTCAGCCATATTATATAAAAGCTGTCATCAATAATGAGAGGAATGCTTTTGAAACTTAACTGGCTCTAATTGTGTTTGTCTGTACTCCAGAGCCATTAGCTCTCATCTGCAGACGTGCGGCTGCTCAATAGTGGTTGGAAGCAACCCTGACAAAGTAAATAAGGTAAATTTACTGTATCAGTTGCTGCATGCAGACATATTTGTTATGCATTGTCATTATTTCAGATATTCAAGGAATTTTAATGTTAGTCTCAAATTGGAAGCACAGTTGGTGCTCTGACTTTTAATTCTGCATGCACCAAGTTGCTTTTTCTAATTAAAGCTGAAACTGATGATCAGTTGAAATGAATTTTGTGTTGTGCATCCGCTGATCCAGCAAAATCAAGTTGAAGACAAAAGGGCCAGTTAGCCGTGGGAGCCTAAATTTGCAAATGCAGTCACTGTATGTGGCAAATTGGTGTGAATATGAAATGGTTTTCGGAGCAGAACCTATCATAAATCATTAAAACAAGCATTCTGAGACTCTGATCATCTTCTTGCAGATTGTGCGGACTCTTTGCCTATTCCTCACCCCAGCTGAGAGGAAGTGCTCTCGCCTCTGCAGGGCGGACTCTTCCTTCAAATACGACACTGGCATGTTCGTTCAGGGTCTGTTAAAGGTAACTAGCAGCTGGAATTAGCTTTCTCTGCATGTTTGACATCGCTTTGTGTGCAATTCTGACCTGGTTTCTGTTGTAGACTGTTGTAAATTATTGGACTGGGTGCTTTATTGTCACACTCCAAAGAATTTTGATCCGTTTCATCACCTGGATATCTGCTTATGGCAAAGCCTAAGCGCAGTTACAATAAACATGGTTTAAGTTGATTAAAGACAGCAACTGTACAGATTTTGATAGGATGACGGCATCAGATGCAAAAATAAACCAGTATGAAAAGCTTTCAGGCCATTTATGATGGTTGAAAGACAAAGGATTTACACAACAACTGTCGTAAATTGGACCTTTAAAAAAAATCTAATCAGTGCTCTTGACTTAAAATCTTTTATTAAATTTTATGTATCCAATTTTTGTTCCTATCTCTTTCTGTTTGCTTCGGGGCAAACAGAAAAGCTAACCACCCTATAATAGCTAATTAGCCTCCTCTATAATGGATTTCCTGTAATTGAGCTACCTGATGTTAAGAGCCACGGATTGAATTGTGACCAGAATTCTGGGAACAGCAGTTATTTGCTCTCCTGTTTTTCTTGACAAATATTTGAACAACTTTGGTGAAAAACTAAATCTGTAAAATAGTAAAAGGAAAAAAAAATTGAATATATTTGTTTTTCTCCACTTGTTCTTAGATCACAGCAGCACAAGTCTGCTGCTGTTTTCACCTCTGAACATTGGGGGGTTTTCTAGAGAGCGTGCAGACTATTCAGTCTGCAATTTGTTGTTCACACATGCACTTCTCAGCAGGAGATTATGTGCTGAAGATGCCTTCTCACAGCTGGAAATGCAAAGAAGGGGTTCTGTTACAGCGCAGAGGATGCCAGACATGATGCAAAAAAATGCTATGGAAATATTTTTTGTTCCCAGCAGCATGAAAACCATGGATAGGGCTCCTTTGAGCATGCATAATTGATTTGCTGTGGAAGATCTTCCAAAGATATTATTAGCTGGCTGAAAAATTTATAAAAGAAGTCCAGAGTAAATAATGAGGTCATGTATGTACTGACATGTTAACTTTAGTAAAAGAAATAAAAGAAAATAATGGAAAACCAAAAGGTTATAGGCAGAAGCTAGTAGCTTATACAATGCCTACCCATTACCAATATATAGAAGAAAAAAGAGTGAAAAAAATTAACATCACCACCATTTATAATTAGAACCACTTGTGAAGTCAACTGTTACCACTATGTGATATTTAAAATCCATAATTCATTATGATGTTACTTCTGTATTTTCTTTTAAATAATTTCAAAGTAGCACACAGTTTTAAATCATCAGAACAATTATTCCACAGTTTGACACCAATGACAGATATACAATGCATTTTTGAGTTTGTCCGGACCTTGGGTTCGCAAAACATTTGATTTCCTCTGAGTATGTAACAGTTTTCCCTTTTTTTAAACAGCCTCTGGACAGAAAATACCATTTGAGTTTGATTAATTTTATACATCATTTGAATTGTATTGTAAATTACTAAGTCTCTACATTTCAAAGTGTGTAATTTTAAAAAGGGATTTTTGACAAAGAAAATCCTTTTACTTTGTACAATATTGCAATTGATTTAGACATTTTAGTTTTAACATAATTTACATGTGATTTCCAGTTAAAATTGTGGTCTACTAAAACTCCCAAAAACTTAGTTTCAGTTACTATATCAATTTCATGATGATTAATTAAATCTATTAAAAGTACATTTAGAAAATATAATAATGCATTTGGTTTTCTCAAAATGAATAGATAATTTGTTGACAACAAACCATTTGTTAATTAATCTGAACTAATTTTCCACTGTACCCAGAAGCTGTTTTAAATTATCCCCACTACAAAAAAAAAGGTAGTATCATAAATGAAAGGCACTTTAACAACTGTGAAACAAGACAAAGGTCATTAATGAACAATATGAAAAGTAAAGGACCTAATATAGAACGCTGTGGCACCCCGCATGATACCTTTAAAAAATCTGAATCTTTATTTGCATGAACGAATTGACATTGATTCTCTAAATAGCTCTTTAACCAATCAAGTGCAACTCCTCTAATTCTGTTGTCATATAAGATAGATAGATAGATAGATAGATAGATAGATAGATAGATAGATAGATAGATAGATAGATAGATAGATAGAT
>JBBBVU010000021.1:4847889-4859920 GCA_037177055.1 Atherinosoma microstoma | reverse complement strand
CAGTGAGAGTTTCATCCAGGGTTACATGATTAAAGTCCCCAGAAATGACAATAAATGCCTCTGGGTTCTGAGTCTGTAATCCCGCGCTAGTTGAGTGGATGGACTCACAAACTGCCTCCTCATTGGCCCGTGGGGGAATGTAAACACACACCGCTATCACGTGTGTAAACTCTCTCGGGAGATAATATGGTCTCAGGCTAACGGCTAAAAGTTCGAGATCACAGCAGCAAAGGGTCGTTTTAACCGTTACATGACCAGGACTGCACCATCTGTTGTTTACATACAGTATAAGACCTCCACCTTTACTTTTGCCGCATGCCTTCATGACCCTGTCGGCTCTCACAGCAGTGAAACCCGGTAGCTCCACATTAACATCCGGCGTGAGGCTGGTTAACCACGTCTCAATCAGGACACATAAGCTGCTCTCTCTAGCTCATTACGGGCTTGATCAGCGCCGACAGTTAGTCCAGCTTGTTCGCCAACGAGTTGATGTTCCCCATCAGTACCGATGAAATCTCCGCCTGATGTTGTGTGGTAGCCGAATTTTAAGTTTAATTCCAGCCCGGCAACCTCGGTACGCCCTCTGAGGGTCAAAATATCTTCCCTCGAGTAAACAAGAGGGATCCGACTCGTTATGTGATTATCCATAGTAAAAAGATAACCAACAAGTATAAGAATAAATTAATAAATAGACAACGTTGGCATAAAACCAGCAAAACAGAAACAGGTTAAAAAAAAAACGTAAAAAAACCCCTCAAGAAACATGGAGCTACTGAAAAGGCTGCCTGCTCGCTTCAGGCGCCATGGCAACTGAAGCGAGCCATAATTTGTCAACATGTAAATTATGATCGACTGTATGTCATCCCTCCTTGCAGGGCATGCAACATTTTTGGGCTCTTTGTTAAATCAGCTTGTCTTAACCTGAAAAATGATGCAATGCCAGCATGATCTGACAATATTCCAAAGAAATTAGGAATGTTTGGCTTTCTCAAGCTTCGACTTTCTCATTAATATCAATTGGGTTCGTGGTCAGCTGACTGTGGATGAGAGTTTAGGACGGCCAGCAGCCTTCAGGTGTTTTTAGGCTCATTATCCTGATGCCGAATGAATCCTTTTTCCACAAAGATGCAAACCAGGAGTGGAGCATGTCTGAACAAAGTGCTTCACTGTGGGTTTGATGGGCTCTGGTGTCAACACCAACCTTCTGTGTTCCTTCTGTTCTCAAATGCAGAGAAAGCTCCTATTTGCTCTGTAGACTTTTACTTAGTTCTGATGCCATGTTTCCAGCTACTATAGTGCCTCTGGAAACTCAAGCTTGAGTTTATTTAAACAGTGACCTAAAAATGATTCAGAGGCTTAAATACTTATGTAACTTTTTGAAAAATGGCTTCTTATTTGAATAAGAGGTGATCAAAACAACAAGTAATTCCTGTTTGTTTGGTCTTTATAAGCTATGTTGCGTCTCTGTGGAACACATGCAAGATCTATTTAAAGATTTCTCCATCAGATGAGCAGTTGAACATGGGAAACTGGTCCAGGGAGAAACACGAGAAGCGAAAACAAGAAACTCTTTTTTTTGTACAAACTATCTGATATTTTGGTAGAAGCTCCTTGAGGTAAAGTTTGTTAGTGTGTTGTATTTAATTATGTCTGTGCATAAAAAGTTCTTGTAAATATTACTGCGTGTTCTTGTAAAACTGTTTTAATTGGTTCAGAATGATAGAGGGGAAATTCCCTTGAGTTGAATCTAACAAAGTGGGAATGTGTTTTGTCTGATGACATGTGTGTTTCACCACTTTTGTCCTCCCTTTTGATTATCTTTAGGACTCCACAGGCAGCTTCGTCCTGCCGTTCCGCCAGGTGCTCTATTCGCCTTACCCAACCACGCACATCGACGTCGACATCAACACAGTCAAACAGATGCCACCGTGCCACGAGCATACGTACAACCAGCGGCGCTACATGCGGTGTGAGCTGAGCGCGTTGTGGAAGACAGACAGCGAGGAAGACATCCTGCCCGACACAGTTATTCACACCGATGAGACCTTCACTCCTGACCTGTAAACACATAAACTGTTGTTGTTCTGCCATGTGAAAACTGTAGCCTTTTATATTTTTTATTTTATTTTGTTTTTTTTTAACAGTGAATCTTCTAAAACTAAGAATGTTGATGTCATGGATGGGTCTAATGCTTTTTCTCACTTTTCCTTAGGAATATATTCCAAGATGTCATGCATAAAGACACTTTGGTCAAGTCTTTCATATATGAGGTAAGAATATAACAATACTCATTTAATTTGGATTTCTAAATATGCTTAATTGTTAAATGTAAAAAGAGAACCTATCCACTATGTTAAGTAATAATAAGAATAATGATAATAGGATATTTATCCTTAAAACCATAAAGAGCAGAAATAATCAATTAAAGAAGGTTATAAATATGCCAACAAAATATTGTTTTAGAAACCAATTTTCCTTTTTAAGTCAATACTTTATAATATATGTATGAATAATTATTTTTATCAGATTTTTTATATGTATTATTCATTTTCTATATTTGCATTTTATTGGTTATATTTATCGCCATATTTTTTTCCCCTTTTCTTTGGCTTTTTTTACGTCTTTTTTGTTTTTTAACTTAAAGCTGTCAAATAGAGAAACACGTGGGTTTAAGGAATTCACCCTCCTCTTTTTTTCTTGTTTTTTTTCTTTTCCTGTATCTATATTAGGGATGCAACGGTACTCGGTAAAATTCTGGACCGTTTGGTACGCAGTGCACGGGACAGTCCGCCCTCTCGTCCCGCGGGTTTTCGGTTCTGCAATAGATTCTGTGTTGCCGCTTTATTTACTGCTTACAGGCTTCAAGCCACTATGTGTGCAGGCCTCTCCATCTGCTCTCCGTGCAGGCGAAACCCCGTCCCTGCAAGTCAATGTCCAATCACTGTGGTGCCCCCACTCCACTCTGTGGGACTCTGGGGCTCACACAGAGACGCATGAAAACGGCTTGTTCCCAGCGAAGTTGAGAGACAAAAGTTTTAAGATGCAACAGCTTCATTCAAATCTTCAGTGTGTGTTTATTTCAGTTTTGCTGTCAGGTACGATGACGAGGGAGTGAAAACAGTAAAAATGTCTCCAAACATTTGAAACGTGTCCCGTTCGCTAAAGGAAACACAAGTAATATGTCGAACATCTCCAGCGTAAATGTCCAGATATAACCCTACATGAAAACAGTCGAGTGATCCGAACAGACATCAGCAGCAGAGCAGCTGTTAATGAACAGATATACCGTCCTCTAACCGATGCAGTGGGAGTGCTCATTACTAAAGTTCTGTAGCCCTTTTCTGTGTCGAAGATGTGGGGCTTCCAGACGTGATTAAAATGCTAGGTTATGCTGTGCCCTGCCATATACCTTTTAGTGATGTTGTTATCCCTAGCCTCTACAACAAAACATTTAAAAAATGTAAGTAATAAAAGTAAAAGTATTAAGATGAAAGCTAAGTATTTGAAAGTATTAATTAAAAAGTAAGGCTATGATCCAATTGAAAATTAATTAATTAATTGTTTTTGTTTATATTTTGTATCTTTAAAAATTTTATTCATAATTTATACAACTATACAAGTGGTCAAAGAATGATAAAGTGCTGTATTATTCAGTGTTATATAGTTCATTAAAGTGTTCATTTAGTTTGTGCAGTGATATGTTTTGTTCCTGCTGTGCAATTCTGTTTTTGCTGACAAGCAAAATAAAAATCCATTTTGTTATAGAACAAAAAGAAAATCTCAATTTGTACTTAGATATGTACCGAAACCGTGCCCCAAAAACCAAGGTACGGACAGTACCATGGGCTACCTGTACTGTTGCACCCCTATATGCACTTACTACGTGAAATGAAAAATAATTAAAGATAACATGTATATTATTTATTTTTAAACTGTTAATTTGAAATGAAATACTAATATTCAATGAAAATAAAGTTGTCCTCCGAAGAGGGGGGTGGTGGCGGGTGAAATTAAAAGAGAAAAAAAAAATTATTTTGTGGGTTAGGTTAAAGGAGCACTACTGATATCTAAGACAGATTTTCTCAGTAAGGGGCTCCCTTACAACTGCTAAATTTGGCATCTGTCTTGTTCCAGGCTGGAAAAATAGCTCCAGGAATGTGCTTAATAAATTTCACTGTACCCTCAAAACGAGTCACAAACACATATTTTTGTTTTTGTTTTTACTCAAAAATAGTGTTATATTTAACTTTAAAGCAACACTTAATAACTTTTCAACCTTAAGATTCTGTACTTCTGAATTGTTTTGATGGTACGCTGACAATCATTATGTAGACTCCTGGAGCCTTGATTGCCCTGCATCATGCTGGGGCTGAGAAACCACACTAAGCAGCTTTTTCATATCAACACACTGGCTGTTTTGAATGTGCACCATAGCTGATTTAGCAAAGAAATGAAGAGGACATTATTGGAGGAAGTGAGGAAAGGAAAGAGAGAAAGGGAAAGAGCACAAAATAAGACAAGAGTCAACATCAGACTGACTTTTAGTAGCCAGAGAGAGCTCTGAGAAGAGACAGAATGCAAGACGGTTGCTGAATTAGCTTTTCCGTGAGAAAATCTGCCAATGTTCAGTAGTGGGGCTTAAAAGTATTGTCAAATAGAAATAAATTTGATTTCTGCCATGCATTTATATTTTAGTGTCATGATGGAGATGTTGAAGCATGTCAGTGATTTCTAATGCAAACCACAATCCCAATGTGGAACATTTACTTTTTCATTTACCCACAAAAATGTGTGAATAAGGTGACATTGAAGCACAGGCTTGTATTTGAATCTTTCTTATTCAACAAATACTTATGTGCTCCATACAAATGTTGTAATTACTTGATGCAAAATAGTTTAATTCATCCCCAAGGTTCACAGCCCACCATTTCTCACAACAGTGGCGACATGTAGTTTTCTCAAGGTTAGCACAAAAGAGGGAGGGGGGAAGGTGTTAGTCCACTTATATCCCAAGCAGAGCCGCGGCCTGGACTACTAATTGACATCCTGTGTCGTACCCAGGTGTTCATGCTGAAGCCTGGCCTGTCCCTGCGGAGCACCTATCTGGCCCAGTTTCTGCTGCTGCTCCACAGGAAGGCCCTCACGCTGCTCAAGTACATCGAGGACGAAACGTAAGAGATGTCACTAATAAGACTTAAATCAAAACAACAAGGTGTTTAACATGTGGCTGTCAACCCAAATACACACACTGCACCACAGACACCATCAGAGCTTCTGATTTCTGCATTTGTTTATGTTTTTGATTGTGACTTTTTCATCAGACCCCCAACAGAAAACACAGCAAGCGGCACCTTGAGGCCTTTTAACTGAATTCACTAGGTAGATGGACAGATTTGCATTTTGAACCGACAATCCCTTCCCAGTCATGTTGGATTGAGATGCACAAAAATATAGACGTGTGAGATCCAGCTGACTGCAGATGTAAGCAGACGATTAAATCAAGATGAAGAGCGGTATGTCAGGAAACACACCGAGTGGAACACTGTAAGGAGGCCGTGAGGGTTGGCTTTTTGCAGGAGAAGTAGTGCAAAGAGGCACCGTTCTGCTGAAGTCCCGATCTGAGGAGTTATCCTTCACACTGCCCTGAACAGGCAGACAAGTATGACTGTGGAGGAAGAAATCTATACTGTACATCTGAGGGATTATTTTCCAAAGGCTTGTTTTAGAGGGCAGCAGAGCTTTCCTTTGAAAAGTTGTGTTGACTGTACTTCTTTGGAGTTGAAAATAGAAACATTACTTCTGTTGGCTTTGCAGATTACAACACTGAGTCATCTGCATACATGTAAACATCTCCTGCCATATGGGATGAATTTACAATGGAGGTTTAGGTCTCAGTTTCTAAACCGTTCCAGTGAACATTGGTGCTGAGTGAGCAGCTGCTATCTGTCCTCTCTGAATAACATAAATTCTACATATTTATAACACCAGCAATCTGTTCCCACAATCAGACCTGTAATGTCCCATGTCATGGTGTCACCTACAAAACAATAACTTTATGTGATACCAGGGACTTTATGTAGAATACCAGAGATTATCTGAGGTGAATAAGAACGTCATATTGACATGATAGCATCACCAGTTGCCGCACATCCATGATAAGAATCCCCCGTTCCACCACATCCCAAAGGTGCTCTATGGGATTGAAATCAATGGGTGAGGAAAAAATAGATTCACATAAGTATTGCGATTTGTTTGTTTTATGATTTTTAAATAGATTTTTTTTTGTTCAAAAGTCGATTTTTTTTTTCTTCTATTTTTTCCAAATTTAAATGCTTCATTTTCAGCTGGTTCAACAATATTGCTGCTGGAAAAAATCTTAAAAACAGACTCACATGTGATTTGGGGATTTTTTGGGGTAATATGGTTCCTGATGTAGTCTGTAGACGTCGTCATCATTCAACTTTTTCACATGGTCTGGTGTTAAAAAAGCAAACTAAAAATAAAAAGAATCTGAAACATTGAAGGATCGCAATTTAAACTAAAATCATAAAAGAACAAATTGGGAAAAAAGCTTATCGTCCCAGCCTCATTGAGATCTGATGACTGTGGAGGCCACTGGAGTACAGTGAACTCGTTATGTTCAAGAAACCAGTTGCAGATGATCTGAGCTTTGTGACATGGTGCATTTTCCTGCTGGAAGTAGCCATCAGAAGATGCTACACTGTGGTCATAAAGGGATGGACATGGTCAGCAACAATACTTGGGTAGGCTGTGGTGTTAAAATGATGCTCAGTTGGTACTAATGGGCACAAAGTATGACAACAAAATATCATTCCTAACGTTATGCCACCAGCATGAATTGTTGAGACAAAGCAGGATGGATCCATGCTTTCATATTGTTTCTGCCAGATTCCTACCTTACCATCCTAATTTGCAGCTGAAATGGGGACTCGTCAGACCAGACTGTTTTTCTATCTTCTACCTTGGTTGTAACCAAGTGGCTATTTTAGTTACGGTTGCCCTTCTATCATCTCCAACCAGTCTGCTCATTCTCCTCTAATCTCTAACATCAACGAGCCATTTTAGTCCAGACAACTTTCACTCACTGGATATTTTCTCTACTTCAGACAATTCTCAGTGAACTCTAGTGATGGTTATTACATATGAAAATCCCAGTTGATCAGAACTTTCTGAAATACTCAGACCAGCCCTGTCTGCTACCAACAACCACGCCACATTCAAACTCACTTAAATCCCCTTTCTTCTTCATTCTGATGTTCAGTTTGAGCTTCAGCAAGTCGTCTTGACCATTGCCTTACTGAATGCATTGAGTTGCTGCCATGTGGCCGCCTAATTATTAGTTATTTGTGTTATCAATCAATTAAATAGGTGAACCAAATAAAGTGGTTGGTGAATGTATATAAAAGCTTTCAATGAGAAGGTGCATTCATGAGAAAAAATGGTATCTGGACACACACTCCATATCTGTTACAGTGAGGTGATTCATGAATCTCTTTGTTAAAGTTGAAGATCATTACTGATAAAGAAGGAAAACATTTTCACTCCTAATTTTTGTTGGATGTGGCAAGGAACTGGGAAGAGATGCCCAGTTGTGTAGCTGCACGGGGAGTTGAATTAATCGCCCCACAATGGCTGTTTTCCCCTTTTTATAGCACAAGAAAAATGTGTTGAGCAAGAAAATGATGCACAGCATGTGTCACAGCCTTCACCAGCTCAGCTTCTCGGGGCTGGCTCATCATCATCATCATCATCATCATCATCATACTAAATTGTGTTTTTATGATCATCATTTTATCACTGACAGGAAATTCTAATTTCTCTGCGCACTCCCACAGAAATTAGACTGTTGGCCAGGTTGAAAGGTGACCTCGAGGCATATGATGCCACACTTTGTATTGATGTGTTTTTAATTTGAGCAATGCATGTTGGAAACCTGCTTCATGCTCCAACATCTCCATTTAAAAACTTTTTCCTATAGTGAATAAAAGCAAACAGTTGTATTTCTATCGATGCATTAATCTCTGTCTTAGCTCCAGGAGCACCTTCTTAGACTCCTTCAGTTTATCTGTAAATCTTCTGTCCACCTTGTCTTCCCTGAATGTTTTTACACCCCCTCCCTTCCTGGGGCGACCTGGTCATCGCTCCATCTGGGCCTGACTCACCTCCCTCTGTGCTCTACAAAAGTTCACTGACCTTCCAACCATTATCGCCTCAACAAATCCTTACTGTGATTTTTCTTTTCCTCCCGTCAAACATGGTTAAAATGATTTCATATTAATTATTTTGCCATGCATAAATAGATTCCTGAGCATACCTCACTCCCGAGACCATTATTCCTGTGCTCGTGTGAAAGCATTAAAGCAGTGTTATTTATTGTGCTGCCAGCAGCCTGAGGTCTAAGGGCATACTATTTTACAGGTGCCTTGACAGGATTGTTTATGCTCACTTACCATCCTGTAGCAGCATACATAATTTATCATGACTTGGCATTCCCATGCACAGATGCAACCCAACTAAATGCTAATGCAAAGTTGTCTGACCCTGAATTTTATAGGTTGTCATACAATAGTACAATACCCCACCTTTCTCCACAGGCAAAAAGGGAAGAAGCCATTTCGATCGTTACGTAACTTAAAGACGGACCTGGATCTGATGGTGGAAGGAGACCTGAATATCATAATGGCATTCGCTGAGAAGCTGAGAGCCGGACTTCACTCGTTCGTGTTTGGGAAGCCGTTCTACACCAGCGTGCAGGAGCGAGACGTCCTCATGAGCTTTTGACTTCTGTTGCTCTTCCGCTCTTCTATGTTTTAAATGTTTTGTCATTTTCTGTCAGATTTGTTTTATCGTTGCATCAAAGTCTGTGTGTTGATTCGAGGCTGTCGTGGACTAAAGTTTTTTTTTTTTTTTTTCTGCCTTCAGTTTTGATTCGATCGATACAAGACACGATTTCACAAACTGTTTGTTATTCCTGTTATGAGCCATTAGAGTCATATAAATATTTTCTTTATCAAGAGTAAGCATAATGTGAGTGGAACACTTTTAGAGGGCTTATTTTGAGCTTGATAAATTATTCATGCACTCGATGCCTTCTGTTAATTGTGGGTCTGGCTTAATTTATGGTGTTTAAAATTGGCTGAGGTGCCCAGTCAGGCATTTTCAGTTTAATTTAAAATATGTATTAAAAGATGAGGTATTAGTTTCTACACTGCCTGCATTTTACAAAAACTTAAGCTGGCCTTTTAACCTCTTAAACTTGTGGATGGCTTTTGGGGTATTATTTTTAATTAATTAGCGTGTCCAGAATGTTAATGGTGCAGCTTCCTGGTGCCAATAAAAAGTTGAAGCACTTTTATTTAAGAGAAGAAGAAAAACACACAGTTAGTGAAATGTTGTGATGAGCCTTCCTCCCAGAGCAGAAATGAGAGTTATCATTAAATACATTAGCTTTCATATGCAAAAAACAAAGCAGCAAAACAAAGCAATTTGTTTTTGGATTATCCCATTTTTACAGCAACCATAAATTTGCTTTGATCCTTTGATTTTTACTGGATATTGTGTTATGTTAGATTTGCATTTTTTTTTCAACCTATAACATTTTGCCTGTTAAAATCAAAGCTTATTTATTACATATTCCTGTATACTTTTACCCGTCTTATGCTGTATGGTATTTTTTTTTAAACCAGACAATACATAATAAACACTGTGTTGACAAATCTCTCATATCTTGCACTGGTTTACTCTTCATATGACTTGTATTAACAGAAATATTTCTAACAGTGAAGACTGGAACACTTGTCAGTCAGCCATAAATCCTTAAGGGAGGTCTAAAATCTGAGGACCTGATAAGAAAAACACCTTCACGTTTCAAGATAAATTGATATCTGACTCTTACAGTTAAAAACCTATAATCTTTTAAAATTAAACAGCATATCAGCAAAACTCCTCATACCAACCGCCAAGCACAGTGGAGGTGGGCTGATGATTTGGGCTTGGCAGACATCAGAACTGTCCACCTTGCACTACAGTCTCTGCAAAGTATTCCAAAATAAAATGAGAGGCAATCTGACGGCTTAACGCTTGGTTGTAATTAGGTTGTGCAACAGTGGGACCTTAAGAGAGCTGTGGATAAAAGAGTGCTGCCAACCTCAATGAACTGAAGCAACGTTGGACAGAAATGTGGGCCAAGATTCCTCCACTACAATGTTGGAGAAAAGAATTACTTCGGGGTTATTTTCCACACATTGCTTCAGAATTTTGGTTTAGGTTTTGCTAAAATATGCCATGATCTAAAGTGTTATAACGTGTTCATCTGACGTATCTTACAAATTGCGAGACATGAAAAGGATTAGATGAATTTTCATTATGTCCATAAATGTAAAACCAATTAATTGATCTACTGAAGCCCCCATGGGATCTGTGGAGCATGTACAAAGGGTGCAAATAAAACATGGACTTGCAGGAGATATTTAGTCCTGTTGCCACCAATGGGTCCGGCTCAGGATGGCTAAGTACGTATTTATTTTCCTTTTACCTACACTATCCTGCTTACACTCTGCCTACCAGGTAAGAGTACGGTTGGCTGTGGAAAAGCAACAGATAACAGGGTTCACCGCACCGAACTGTCCTGTTCTGAGCCAGACCTCTTGGTGGAAACGGGGCTGGATTTGTTGGTCCTACTCATAGAAGTCAGACTATGATGTTCATATTTATTTTTGAAGTCCAGTTTTGGTCAAGCTAACATCATTATTTGAGGTTTTTCTAACTTTTTCTCAACATTTGCAACATGAATGGTCAACATCCAATAAAAGCAACTCTAGGAGCCTGAAACTAAAAACAAAACAAAACTATTCTGATCAATCAGATACGCCACTAATCATCAGGTCTGTTTGGGAGCTGTATCTGTGTCTACAATTTAAAGATTATTAAATTAAACCTGCAAATTCACCATTAAGGCCTGAACAACCTGCAGTTTCTCTTACTGTAGATATCTAAAAAAAATGACATTTCCCTAAAGCACTGCATGGGGGGAAAAAAGGCAGCTTTAAGATCTTAGTCTGTCTATAACTGCCTCAAGCAAGAATATAATTATATGTCCTCTGGAGAACCTTGAAGTGCTGCATATTCAAAACAAGATGAGAATGAAGCAGAAGTGAAGGAGCTTTTAATTACTAACAGAATAATATCTATAAGAAATACACCAAGGACGTCCTTCAGGAATTTAGTTAAAAGAATATTCACAAGACAGGAAAACTAATTCAAGTTAGATAAGGAGCCTTTTAAGGACAAAGCCAAAATAGGTTGGTCTTAAGGGGAAAGCTTGACTGGCAAGCTTTGAGACAGATATTTGAAGTTCTGCATGTTCTTTGGGGAGGCTTTGTTGTTGTGACTGGACAAGTGCATAGAAACTTCATATTGAACAGTACCCTAGAGCTTTGTTGATTATAGGAGACAACATATATGAGACCTGTACAATGCAGTGTTTTCTGTACTTTGACATTGATTTGTTTTTTTTAAACAGTGTGATGGTTCCTCGGGGGGCTGAACATAAAAGTAAGATGCAAGCTGTTAAGAAATGTCAATGTTTAATAAATGAATTGAGGTTGAATATGGGGAGGCAATCAGTGTGGCAAACTGAAACAGGCAAGAGGCAGGTAAAAGTCCCAAAATCCAAATGATCTGCTAAAGAAAAGAATTTAAAAAAAAAAGCTGGAACAGAAAACACAAGAAGCAGAAGTACAGAGTGAATGCCTCAGGCAGTAGAAACCCAGCGAGAGGGGAGTAGGGAAAGGAACCACTATAGAATAAGCCCCAGCACAGCATATACCATCCCACTGAGAGATTGAAGAAATAGCTGACATTGACCAACGGCTTGAAAAGGTTGGTCTGTAAGACAGCACATACTAATCATGGCTTCACAAGAACAGTAAAGGCAAGGCAGGGGTCTACCACACCAGGCAGGAGCAAGTGCAGATTGTACAAAGAGGCCTCTGAGACTGTATAGCTCAAG
>JBBBVU010000021.1:4815159-4833746 GCA_037177055.1 Atherinosoma microstoma | reverse complement strand
CTAGAAACCTAAAATTTTAACCAGGTGTAGTTGACAAAGTATAGACTAGAGGATGAGGAGTAAATATTCAGTGTCGGGCATGAAGCATCTTCGAGTTATATTTATTCTATAATGGGTACAAAAAAAAACACATGGAAAAAAATTGTTCAGCTAAATTCTACCCGATGTGGGTCAGGTAATATTTCAACCACATACTGATAGAGGTCATTTTCTGAAACTAAAGCTTATTACCTTTCCAATGAGGGGTCATTGAATAGTTTTCACCTTGTTGTTCTTGAGTTATAATTTCTTTATTGTTTACTCTAGATTACCCTGTAGTATCGATATGAGTATTGATAAATACCGGTATTGATAAGGAGTATCGGTATCAGTAAAATCATAACAATATACATCCCTAGTTACTGGTGAAGTGAAGATGGCACATGACACAAGAGGAAAAAAGACAAATGGTCTAATTTCCAAAATCTACAATGATCTGACGTTTCTATTTTGTTTAAATGAAATAAAAAAATTGGCTGGTAATCAGAAATGTTGGTCTAAAACCCTGCCCATGACAGTCAGATTTTCCACTAGCCATTTGTTTTTTACTTTAATTAATTAATTGATTGATTTTTTTTTTTTTTTGGGGGGGGGACTATTCCAGGCTCTAAGTACAGCAGGATGCATTCAGTTATATGGTTCTTTGAAATGGTTTGTATTGGTGTTTTTCATTTTTGATTCATTTTCATTCTCTATCAGCTCCACTTTGTTCGGGCAAGAAATGACACTGCACGTGCTGAAGTTCATGCAGCCAATGGATTAATAATACATCATGAAATAGTAGTGTTCTCAGAAATGTCCTAATAGCACTGCCAAGACAGATATTTGATTCATTCATAACTTGCCAATCTGGCCAATTCTTTTTTATACCTACCCACCAAAATTAATTCTAACTGGTATTTGGTGGGTTGGTGGGTCTTTTGTTGTATTTTTTTAAGAGCCCCGGTCATAGGGTTGAGTGGTCATGTTGTGTCCGTTTCTACACCCTCATTTGTAATGTTAATGTTCACCCGCTCAGTGCTTCGGCTGCTGTTGTTCTGTGTCCTCTTGAATATTCTGCTTGAGACTCTGGCTCCAAATGAGTTTGATAAGATGTCATGTTGATTAAGAAGAAGAAAAAAAATACTAAAGCAGGCTTTGGTTTTGTAGCCTGTGGGGCTGCCAGAAGTCTGCTGAGAGGCAGATTTCAGCTGCTCGCCAAGCAAAACAGAGTGCGTTCATGAGGAGGGGAACACTGACACTAAAAGGAGCAAAAAAGAGAGTATTTAGAGGGCTAGTATAAGATAGATACAGAGTTTTCTTCACTGTAATCCAGCTGAGACTTAATGAAAGTCCTAGTCACACTTTCTCAGCTTTCAATTGATCTGTTTGCAGCTGAACACACATCAATTGATCTGTTTGCAGCTGAACACACAGCACATAGTAGCCATGGGTTAATTGGATATATGATCTGTTTAGAGGAATCGGACATGTCATGATATTAAATAGATAATAACAGTAGTAATAATAATAATAATAATAATAATAATTATAATAATAATGTTTCTGCCTCCATCCACAAAGCCAAAATTGGGAAGTTAATATGAAATGTTTATGGCAATATAGTGTGATTAAATGTTCAATTTATATTCTATTTCATTTAATGTGCTGTCAAGTCTTGTGCAAATCGTGCACGGTGGCTCATTTTACAGGCTTGTGTGAATGAAAGGTGAGGAAGTTTAATGGGAAGGTAATGAATGTGTGAATGAATGAATGCAATCACTTTAACAAACGGACAAATTATGCAAATCTCATCTGTGTAAAAGGCTGGAGATGCGCACAAAACTGCCCAATACAGAAGTTTGAATATTTTGTCTTTCTTAGGGACTGTCTTTGGAAGTTCTTCCTGCCAGCTGACTACCAGGACATGAAAGTGACCGAGGTCTCCCAGCCTGGAAAACCGAGGCAGATCCAGGCTTTCGAGCTCCGCATGAACATCATCGCTGACGCCACCATCGATCTGCTTTTCACCAAAAACAGGGTGACTCTTTCTCTCTCTTCACTGTTCTTACTCTTTCAAGCCTTTTTTGATCTTCCTTCACATCCCCACAGTGTCCCTCATCTTTGTCTTTATGCCTCTCCATGTTTCAGTTACTGATTTCGGTTCATGTTTTATGCTTTTTCAAATAATCTTCCTCGGGCAGTGCAGGGATTTTCAAGCTAAGTATGTGAGGGGCATACTAAATAACAACATGTATGCATGTTGAGTAAGAGCAGAAAATGTCTCGAGCGAGATAAGATTGTTAGTTTCTTTCCTCTTTTAAACATATTTTTGCTCAGATTAGGTGACTCTTTTATTTTAGGTCGTAAAGCGGTCCCTCGTAATCAGGTCACTTGAGTGATATTTCTGTTCCCTTCTGTGCTCCCGATCTCTAGGAAACCAATGCCATCCATGTGAATGTAGGGGCAGGCTCTTACCTGGAAGTCAACATCCCCATGACGGTTGGAGAGAACGGTAAGAGAAAGCGTGTTTCACTGAAGTAAGATGAGTGGACTGAAATGTCAGCTCTCAGATCTGCAAATGTCTCTCTGGCTCAAGTTCAAATCTTGTGAGTGTAGAAGTATCTCATCATCTGGCATTAATCTTTTACGCTGACTCCATCACCATTGGCTTAAACAAATGTCACGATGAACACGTATTTTGAGTTGTTAGAAAGTGCTTATTAAAATGCAATGACTGATTCTTCAAACTGGCCTAGTTAGATTTAGGTTTTTATTCATTGGAAACATTTTACTCATTCCACATGAGAGGAGCATTTTGTTAGTGTGACATTTAAATACATCGTTTATCTGTAAATAACATTTTTAGTACCCCGAAAGATGACTTAAGTGCAGGTATTTCTCTATTATTGAATTTATTTATGACATTACTCACAGTACTACAGCTGATACTGTGCATGCTGTTGCAATGTCTTTAGATTAGTCAGTTTACAAAGTGCTAGTTAGTTCTCCTCTGTCTTTTTTTAAAAACACTGACAAAAGTTTTCATTCACAGTTCAGCGCTTTATCCCCCTTCATGAGCTTTTCTCTCAAACTGCCGACCCATATAGTGTGCCCTCATCCCCACACTTTCACGCTTGTTTCATACAGCCAGCTTCGGCCAAGCCCCTAGTCTCTGATCCAGCCACTCGGGGCCTCATGACACAAAATCCCCGCATGGAGCAAGGCAATAAGCATTTAGCCCCCCCCCAAAACCCACTTGGCAGCTTCTTTTGTTGTCGGCAGAACCCTTCTGTATTTGCTGCAGTGCCCTGCTCATAGTTTTCATTAATATCTATGCAATGCTTTGGAAAGACAGTGAAACAAGTTGGAGAGCACAGGTCTGGCACTGCGTCTGTCGATCAGAAGAAGTGTATTTTTTTCTTTTTTTTCTTGGCTCTTAAAACGCACTCAAACAGAAATGGTGGACACTGCAAGCTGTGAGTAAGCTTTGTCCCACAGGACAGAGCATGTCACTGCAGTCAAACAGTACAGAAGCCATTTTGGATCATCTAAAGTTTAAAGTTAATGCTTTAAAAGAACAAATTAAAACCATTATACCTGATCATGACAACACATATGTAATGATTTATCACTCTGAATACCATGTCAGCCATGTCAGTCAATGCTCTCCTCTGTCCCCACATATGCAGTTTATATAAGCGGATTTTCACATTTTGCTGCTAAATTACATCATTTCCAGGAGCTAAGTTGTCCGTCTTGGTTTAGAGAAGTTTTTTTTTTTTTCTGCCCTCAGGCTACTCTCCGACTATCAAAGGTCAGCTGCTTCACGTGGACACCACCAGCAGCATGCAGTATAGGACTCTTCTGGAGGCTGAGATGTTGGCTGTGAGTAGCAGCCAGATGTAGAGGAAGCCTATCGCCTGCCATTTTGAAGACGGATAGAAGTTTTCTCTTTGAGCAAATGCAGCATGCTCCTGAATGTAAATGTCTGTCCTGCCTTTTGTTTTTCTTATTTTTAGTTCCATGTGATAGCAAGCTATCCCCGAGTGTGGAACATGCCGCAGTCCTGGCAGTGTGAGATTGAGGTTTACAAAGCCACCTATCACTTCATTTATGCCCAGAAAAACTTCTTTACCGGTGAGTGAAGCAAATAAAACTACAAATAAGGGGGAATGAAATTCTGTCTTTGGCACAGTTTTCATTATGTCTTTATGATATGACAAGTTCCAGTTATTAAGATGTAGCATTTGAAGAGTTGAATGTGTGAATCTAAAAGAAGTTCTGTTTGTTCCTACTATATAGATTTGATTAAGGACTGGGCGAGTGACAGTGCCCCTGATATTTACTCCTTTGTGCCGTATTCATGGAAGTTCAAGATACTCTTCCACCAGTTTGAAATGATCTGGGCGGCAAACCAACACAACTGGATTGACTGTTCCACCAAGCAGCAAGAGAATGGTAATTTTGCATCAAAATATCCACACAAATAGTAAATGTACAGAATACTGAGGTTAAGCATATAAACACAACCCATTTCAGTTTAGCAACAAAGGAGTTTTCCCCATGCTTTTACACTTAGTCATAGATTTGTATAACTTTCCTCAGCTACTTTTTTTCTTCATTGTTCAATTTAGATTTTTATGTTGCAGCTCTCAGATTTTCCTTTTTTATTTTAATCTAAGTTTCTCATTATTTGTTATTTTAGATTGGATTTTTTTATTTTGATTTAGTTGTTTTTTTTAACTCTTATTTTATTTTTTTAATTTTAATATAAATGTTATCCACCTTTGTTAGCAAAATAGTTTTAAGTTAAGTGACCAGTCATTGCTCATTCATGTGGAGCTGCTGATATATAGTGGCAGTCAATGACTGAAACTGGTTCTTTTAAACTTAAATAAATGCATAAAAAATTAAACAAAAGCAACAACCATTTTTTAAATAGTTTTTTAAACGTATCTTTTTACTATAGAATAAGAAATCTCCGTTATGCTGTTTGAAATAAGATTAATGATGAAGCTTTGTGGTTTTCCTATGTTTCAGATAAAAATCTTCTTCTCTATGTGTTGAGTTTTAGCTTAAATAAAGGGGAAAAATAAATAAATAATCCAAACACTGCCATGAAATCGATCAATACTTTAATGCCTCTTTAACTCTGGACGCTAGTGTGCGTGACAGGATACTTTAATTCTATGAAGTGATATATTGTACAGTATACTGTATGTATGCTACTTCATCCTCAGACAGGCAGACTAATCAATTGCATTATTGATTGTCTATAGTGTACCTGGCAGCCTGTGGCGAGACGCTCAATATCGACTTCACTCTGCCTTTCAATGAGTTTGTTCCAACCACCTGCCATACCCGCTTCAGCCTGAGGGTAAGACCAGCCTTAAGAGGATTTGTTTTGTTCCAAAAATAGAAAAAAGTGTTGATTTTTAATTAGTTTTTCCTGTTTGGGGGATACAGCTGAAGAGGTGTGACTGCTCTCACTGAATTTTTCATACTGCTTTAACACCTTTTTTTGTTTTTTTTTAGATTTTTCAGATGCAGCTGTATTTGCTGTGCACCCACAACTGTTAGGACTTTGACACTATCTATGAATATTTGTAGGTTCATTGGTGTTTGCGATTTTTTTTTTTCTCCTCAGGCAGAAGATACAGACATGCGACTGTCACTGCCAGAGTGCCACCTGAGCCGCTACCCCCTCCTTACCCTGGCCAAAGACTACCAGAACATCAAGCTGCCCCCTGACATGTTCATGTCAGGGGAGAGTCACGGAGCTCCCCCTCCAAAACCCAAGTCCCGCTGGAGGAACATCACCCACGCAGAGTGAGATAAACCTTCAAGCTATTTTCTTTCTTGTTTTGGGCAAAATGTGAGTGTGTTAGGAGAGAGCAGGATGACTCATCGTTACAGCACACATCACTGCTGAAGTAGAGGAGAAACGTCGCCAAGGGAGCGTGTGGCTGTTTCGACAAAACGAACCTTCAGTTTGCTACCTCTGTTGGTTTTACAGGAGATATGATCAACAAGTTTTAAGTGTGTTTAAAACATAAATGGGTTCTGTTAAGTAACCCAGGTATTTTTAAATGTTTAATTATCTTCCGGCAGTAATTGCTGCATTTCTTCCAAATGCTTCCTGTAGTTTTTCTTTTCCTGTCTTTGACATTTTCATTCACTATTTGCATCAGATCACTTAATGTTTGGAGATATTTTAGGATGTCATGCCCCGACATGTTTAAGATGTATACACAGGTGCAAAGGTTCTGCAATGATGAGAGCTTCAGGTTGTGTTTCGTCATGTTTCCTTTTAATAGCGTAGTTTGGATGAGTGTTCTGTTGCAGAAGCAAAGATCTTTTCCTTTTTTATCTGATCAACACTCAACATAACGGTTCAGAGATTCGATGATATTTATTTCACTCCCCCCAGTATATAACATTCCTTGTGATGTAGGCTGCCACAACAACGGTAAAGGTTTTGTTTTCATCCAACGCTGCTTCTTTTGGGATGAATTCTGGCTTATAAAGATGTTTTATGTTCATTTTTACAAATGGGTATTCATAACGAGAGCTCAAACTAAAAAGTGCCCAGTTAAATTTTAAGCTAAATTTTGTAGATTATTTTGCTGAAAACAATCAAATTTTGATGCACATCTCGGTTTGTTTAGCTGTTAAAGCACCACGACTGGACATCAACACTGATTCAGCAAAGAAATGCATTATGGGAGGAATAACTGGAGAGCGCTCAGAAGAGACGGGATGCAAGAATTATGCCGAGTTAGCTGTCATTAGGGGGCGCCATAGTGTGAAAATCTGCCAAAGTTCAGAAGCGAGGCTTTAATGTAACACATCAAATCTTGAAACGAGATTAACAAGAACACATTTTAGATTATCTGGTGGAGTCTAGATTATGCAAGAGACATGATAATTTTTTTCCTTTAAAAAACAAACAAACTTGAGGCAAAGTTTTTAACTAACAATAAATGTAAGTAACACTTGATTTGGTAAAAAGGATCTTGCTTTGAAACCACTAGATTATTCTATGTACTGTACATGTAACATTATTAAGCTGCACTTCAGGCTAATTCTTAGTGAACCTTCATGGAGTAACTGTTTGTGAATTTGGAACCATTCTGCAACTCCCTTCCAGTCATTTATTAATTTTACCATAAAAACATGGAGTTTTATTGTCAATAATGTTTTCAATTATCATCAGATTACAGTTACTCAAGAAGATTTACAACCTTACCAGTTTTTGTTAGAGAGAGATTTTCCAAGCCTTTTTTCCCTCTGTTTTTTAAGTGTAATAAATAATAACTTGTATAAATTGCATGAGTATTTGAAGAAAGAGACATTTTCTAATAACAGGGGCTGCATTTCTTCCCTTTCACATAACAACCTAACAGACTGTGGTGACCTTTTTCCCATGAGATTAGGCTGATAAGATCTCACCACTCCTTAATGATTTCGATTAAAGCCGTTGCAATCAAGAAATCTTTGATGATGATTAATTTCCACAATAACAATTGCATTTAGCCTTTTATTTATCTTTTTCTATTAATTTTAGATGAGTGGTATTAGCTCCTTTGCCACTTTTCTCCAGAAAAATGACAAATAACTTTCCCTTTTTATGAGGCTTTTCTTAATTCTTCTTAAATCCAGAATGTTCTCACAGTGATTATTTGCTGTTTAATAAATGTTAATACATGCTCGTCAAAATTTTGTTGAATATTTGCAATGAAAGACCTTGAGAGAAATAGTTTGTGCTGTGAAATGATAGTAGAAAAAGAGGCAGAAAGAAGTGGAAATAACTGAAATATTTGTTGGGTTTATCCAGCTCTCTCTTTACATCGTAATTTTATTACTGCAGTATCAGCACCCCTGTGAGGATCACTGAAAATGGAAAGGAATTCATTGTAAATGCAGTGCATTATGACTCAACATTGAGATGATATATTATGTATAAAGCCCCGAGCCTGAGAATCCCGATGTGAGAGACCCTCTTACCTCCTGGGAGGTTAGGATCGAATACCTCGTGGACCAGCGCGCTCTGTGCTGCAGAGAAATTAGGTGTGACCTATTTGCTGTCTGTTGGCTCTACTGAATGTCCTCCATTTGAACGGGCCATAAAGCAAACGATGAGGCGGAAAACCCACTTGAAATTATGATACACCATTATGACTGTTTGCTGAGTGTGCGTCTTCCTCATCCTTACATCAGAGATGGCTGGGTGGATTGCTGGAGCGTAACAAACTTCTTGCTCATCATCGACTACACCTGGCATCCCATTTATCCCCAGAAGGCTGATGAGCAACTCAAACAGTCATGTGAGCTCATTGTTCTATTCCTTTTGTAAACTATAGATACTCTGAAAGAAAATAAAGCTCACCGCTTTTTCATCTTCCCAATGTTTTTAAACTCAGCAGTGTCTGAAATGGAGGAGTCCATGCTGTCAGCTTTGCGACCCCCAGAGCACGCCTCGGCACCCCACAACGCCCCGCCACGCTACACCTCCACGTCTGCTTCAGCTGCCAACAGCCGGGCTCCCACTGACCCCTCGGAGCTGCCTCCTGACAGACTTCATGTGGAGATGGAAATGTCCCCAGATTCTCAAATCCTTCTCTACGGGCCTTTGCTCCGAGCCCTGATATCCATCAAGGTGCAGAAATCCTTTTGATCTTTCAGGAAGAATATTCAAAAGTTTCCAGCCTACCAAAGATTTTCCTCAACATCCTTCCCCTTTTTTTCCCCAACAGGAAAATTATTTCGGTGAGGATGACATGTACACAGACTTTGAGGAGGCAGTGTCCAGCCCGGTGTTGTCTACATCAACCTCCTCAGGCCTCGGCTGGTCTCCCCTCGGGATGGAAGACGGTGAACAGAAAGAAAGCTCAAACATCCATCCCCTAGACCTGCGACCCTGGGACATCACAGTGCTCATCAACCTCTACAAAGTCCACGGCCGGCTGCCGATAGTAAGACATATATTTTCTTTAAATCGCTCCCCTGTCATTCCAGCATTGATATGTTTATTCAGCAATAAACAAAGCTTGAGAATAAAGAATATTACTTAAGTTTCAAGAAGAGACACATGTCCATAAAGCTCCTCTTGGCTAAGCAGAATTGTTCGGCACAACACGACAGCCAGACCATCATTCTGTCATCACGATGCTGGACAGGTTTAAGTAAATTTTTGCTCTAAAGAACAATTGTTTTATTTAGAAATTAAGAGAAATATTTTCAGTGCAAAAAATGAGGCAAAGCTTTTCAGTTCACTAATACTTTTACCTATAAAAGCTCAAACTTGAAAAGCTGATATTTTTGCAGTGGTCTTTTATTTTTCTCGGAGCTGTATGTTTACTACAATAACTAACTCTTTCTCTGTGGGCTCCAGCACTGCAGCAGTGAAGGTCCCGAGGGTCCGTCGGGCTTCTTGGAGAGGCTGTGCTTTGAAATGAAAAAGGGTTACAAAGAAACCAAGCTTCAGATGCTCTTGTCTCCCATTCACATCTTCATCAGTGACAACTACCAGGTACTAAACACAAGCTACACAGTTGCCTGATGGTGCTCAGCTTAATACCAAACTATCAATTATTACTTAGATTTATAGTTAATTTTGTCAGATCTTTTTTTCTATACAAAAAATGTCTATTTTTATTTGTTATTTATGACAACAATGACAACCTTTTTGATCATAAAGACATGTTGGTGTCTGTTGTACACGACGCTGGTAAAGCACCAGCATACTGTGTAAAAGGATGAATAATACATGCAGTGTGGACTAGATCAACAGACTCGACAATGAATACACAAACAATGGCTCTTTAATCTGAAAGCTGGAATGATGATTCAGTCCTAAGAAAAAAACCTAAATAAAAACTGTAGCAAGTTTTGCATAATGAGAAAAATGCTGGCAGGAGCCACATTTTTGAAGAAGCAAAACCCAGAATTTTTCCTTTTTAGTGATGACATTTCATTTGATGCTGAGTGAATAACTTTCCTTAATCCCTGACAGAGAATGTGCACATTCTCCATTCCCCTCCTCCAGCTGGATAATAAGATATTAGAGAGAAAAATCACAGCTTGTGCTTGATGAAATGATTATTTTATTTTATTTTTTAATGAGGATCACATTTTCTTCATGCAGGTTTTGTGATCTGAAAACAATTACGCGTTAATCTGCGCTTTAACTTTCAGCGTCCCACGGCGGATGGAGTGTTGAGGGATGGACACCTGAGTCTGTCTGGCCTGCAGATGAGGGCGCACGCCATGTTCTCCGCTCAGGGCCTTCCTCTTGGTAGTGACACACTGGAGTACGCCTGGCTCATCGACATGCAGGCTGGGGGGCTCACCGGCAGGGTCACTGTACCTCAGGTTTGTGGATGTCTCTTTTTTTTTAAATATTATTTGTTTATTTGCTGGAGTTATAAGAGTATGAGTTAAAAAATCTGAACTTGTTAAGATCATGATTTCATTACAGATCTTGATTTCAACTGACATATAACCTAAATAGACCTGGTGAAATAAAATTAGCTAGTTTTATATTTTGTATTTCTTCTTGCTTTATCTTGTTAATTATTCTGTAGATTATTTTCTTGAAAATGTTAATGTAACTGTGTTTGTGTCTATAAGGTGGCCAGTATGATCGAATGGGGCGAGTCTTTCCTTTTCCACGTTGTGTCTCGAGAGTTCCAGCTCGAACAACCCAAACCTTCTGTCATCTGCCAGCATGGCGTCGATCGTCGCATCTGTGATGCCAAGGTACTCTCTGGCAATAAACCACAAAATGCTGCATTTCTTCACTCACTTTGACTTTCTCTGATGTAGCTGTCAGGCTTTGGTTTGAACTAGTTTGCGGCTATGTGTCTGCATCTCACTCTGGAAGCCGCTAAATTAGATCATTATGGCCGGAGGCTATTTTTGTGCGATTTGAATGTTGGTCAGATCTGTCCTGTGTGAAATGAAATGTTGAGCTGAGATCAGATACTAAACAGAAACCACTGACAACTTTGCTCTAATGAAGCATGACTCAGAAAGGACACTTTTTTCCCACCAGTATGAGAAACGGAATAGTCTAAAACACATGTATTCCTACACATACAGCAGATGTACATAGCTGACATACACACCACAATGAAATTTTCATTGATCTTTACAGGAACAAGTCTTTTTCTCAAGACGTCTGCCTCGTAGGTGAAAACTAACAAGAATATTTTTAAAAGCTTTACCTGAGAGCCCCTCATTAGTGTCTGACAGCTGAGCAGCTGTGGCCACGGGCGCTGTAGCAAAAAATAAATAAATAAATAAAGCGAAGTCTGAGACCAAACAAGAGCTTGCCCTCAGAGCATTGCTGAAAAGTTTCTAAACAGTGCTTGTCTTTCAGATGAGCTGCCTGCCAGGTCACTGTCGCACATCAGAGGAGCTGAAGTACACCATGACACGGCTGGCCATGGATGGAGTCGACCTCTTCTTCGTGGAACATGGCTGTGCTGCTAATGTCAAGGTATTTAAGCAGCGAGCACTTGTAAAATGTGAAAGGTACTTTCTTTATCAAAGAATTTTTGCAGATATTTTATTTCTTACCAGTTTTTTCCCCCTCTCTGCAGACGGGTATTATCCGTGTAGCCAACTGTAACCTGCACAACCAGGCAGTGGGAGAGGGCATCAGCGCCGTGGTGCAGGACGTAAACATCCGTCAGTACATTGAACAGCAGCAGCAGCACAGCGAGGCGGCCAGGCTGCTGCTGGCCGGGCAAGGTCCGGGTCAGCCGTTGGGTATCGGCCAGCCCCCTTTGCTGCGGCGTTCTGTCTGGCTGGAGGCAGGCTCAGTCAACCTGAACCTCATCACAGCAGATATCGCCCTGGCTGCTGACCACCCAGCCAAATGTGAAGTCCAGAGGCATTTTTTGGAACTGCATGATGCTCAGACCAAAAGGTAAAAAAAACCGCAGACAACTTTGTAGAATTGTAAATATTCTTGTTTCAGCCACTGATTGCTTTGATTTTCAATTTCATCTCTGACTTTGAAATTGTAGCTCAAATGAGTTAAAATAAGGGAGACAGGTGATGGTCAAAACATATTTTAGAGAAATGTAAATGTAGAAAGTTGTGTTCAGAGAGGAGCTGACTCACCCTTTGAATCACACACACGTCTGTAGAGTGAGTCACTGATGCAGTCAGCGGTGTTCAACCCATAATGTACTGCAGATATTTAAAGCAAATTGAGGTGATTCTTTTCCTGGCATTTGCAGTCATCTGGCTCATGGTACATAATAACCACTGACTGCAAATGGATGCTTCTTATTGCTGTAGTTAAATGCGAGATGAAAGAAGAGGTGAAATGTTTATATTTATGACTCTTGTGTCGAGTGCAGTGCCAAACTCAGTCTGGAAATTGAATAGAACTAAGTGAATGATTCTCAGATGATGCTTAAGGATATTTGCCAGGCCTTTTGTCCATAGCACCACCTCTCCTTGAAGTTATAGTGTCTTCCTTTGCAGAAACCCCAACCTTTAAACTCATATTAATTCCCTTTGTGTCCCCTCCCTTTGCAGACTTTGGTTCCTGTGGCCTGAAGAGGCAAGCATTCGCAACAAGAAAAGCAGGAACCGGTGCGGCTGCCTGGGAGGCTGCAGGTTCTTCGGAGGTACCAACATGGGCTTGGACTTCTTCAAGCTGGAGGAGCTGACACCCTCCTCCTCATCTGCATTCTCCTCTTCCAGCACTGAGTCAGACATGTGCTATGGCCAATCATTGTTGCAGCCTGGGGAGTGGATCATTACAAAGGAAACTCCAAAAGTGGATGGTATGAATTTGCACAGATTTTCTCTACATTCCCCGATAATCAGGGCAGTTATACGCCCAGAATCCTATATAACAATGCAAGCCTTGTGAGGAGCATATCTTGAGTATTTTATCAAAGCTTTATCTACCAGTTTCATGAAATTCATCTGAAGCAAGAGTTGAAAACATTTAGAAAACACCATAATCAAGCCTGTCTGTTGTATCCATGTCATGCCAGGGAGGGTCGTAGGACTGAAGACAGAGACACATTCTCCCTGTTTGCCTCCTGAGCTGCCCGAGAGGCGTGGTCAGCAACACCTCAGCCTCCAGGTGCCCCAGCGCTCCCACAGCTCTGCCTCTTCCTCAGAAGAAAACAGCTCCTCCAGTGCAGCCTTACCCCTGCTGGCTGGAGAGAGAGATTCCCCGTCACCGAGCCATGAGGAACGCTTGTATCCCATGAATGGAAAAAGCCCTGCTGAGTGAGTAATGAGCAACACCTCCATCATGATAAATAATCAAAACACAATTAGGATTATCAGCCTGGTTGTAGTTACTCATTGATTGTAAACTCATGATTTAAATGTCCACACACCCTGCAGTGATTTCTGAGTGGTACATTTGCTCTTTGTACCTTGCAGCACTCTTGGGGAGGTCCCTGAGGTCTCTCCAGTCTCACCCAACAGTTCCCAGGATCGCTCCTCAGTGCGCTCACCCCTCTGCTCCCCTCTTAAACGCCAGTCATCCGTTCACTCTGGTCGGCTGGGCAGCACCAAGAGCCTGTCGGCTGCAGTTTTCACTGACAAACCTCCTCCAGTGCTCTCTGGAGGCGTGCAATTCAGCAGCGAGGTTTCCCGCAGCGACGAGAACGTCCTGGATTCTCCTCGTCAGCGGAGAAGCTACGGCTCCTTTCCCTTCACCCCTTCGGCGGATTCAAACACTTTCCATCAGTACCGCTCAGCCGACTCCAGCATGTCAGTGGCCGACAGCGAGGCCTACTTCTCTGCCGCCGAAGACTTTGAGCCCATCAGCAGCGCAGACGAGGGTCCGGGGACGTACCCAGGCCGCAAGAAGAAGAGGAGGCAGCAGATGCAGCAGCCGCAGCAGCCTCCGTATCACATGGAGAACTACAGGTCAGATATTTTAGAAAATAGATTACGGCATATTTCGTTTCAGTGAAGCTTAGAAAAGTTCTCAAAGAGTTAGAAGTTCTAATAGGAGACTGGGGTGGTCAAGTACAAGACTGAGATGGGATTAAAGTGATAGTAGATTCAAGACAGCCCACAGCAACATCAAAAGAGTCTTCTTATTTTTCATCTGTAAGCGCAGATGAATTAATGATCTGTCGAGCAAAATTAATGATCTGTCAGATTCTGACCTTGCCAGATTTCCCAAAGTGTTACCCCTTAGAAAAAATATTAAGGAACCATTCTGAAGAATGAATTATTTATGTGTTAAGATTGTGATGAGCACAGAAATTGGTGTCATCAAATTTTAAATCCCAATTTTACAATTTTACTGCATTGCATTACTGCAGTCAAATGACTTTAAATAGAGAAGTAAACAGTTTGTTTTGAGCTCAGATTTAACAGTTGCTTGAGGTTGAAGCAAATACAGCAGAAGCCTTTTAACAAGGACTTCAACACTGAAGGAAAGGAAATAACAGGAAACGATCAGCTGCGTCAGTGGTTGCAAAACGTCTTGATGGAACACCGTGCTCGGCAAATCACGAATTTCATTGTCAAGAATAACTTTCTCCGAGGCTAAACACATTACAGCTTTAATTTATTTCTTTGATTGGATCATACATGCATGCACGAACGTGATGTACAGGGGTTGAAGCAAATGAGATGTTTGATCCGAGGGTTGCCACTTACTGCTAGAATGTTTGGCAAATTGGATTTCGCTCTAGATGTACAGCTACCTCGTCATTTTTCCGTCAGCATAAATTGTTTTTGCATTGATTTCAGCATGCTCTTTGATTGATACAGCCTGAACCAAAACAAATAATTTAGTCTGATTCAAGAAGTTTTATATAACAAACATGAGGCTGACGTCAGGAGGATAAAGCTACAGGCAATCAGATTTATTTGTGTGGCACATTGATATTTACGTAAAGCCCTCTGGGTTGTCTTGTACATAAACTGTCTGAAGCTGACTTTTAATCTTTCTTCCTTGGCTCCAAAAACTATTATTTTAGTTTTGTCTTCATTTAACTGAAGAAAATTCTGACGCATTCAATCTTTAAATTGGGCTATAGTCTCCTGGTGAGATGGTTATGTAAATTTATGGTAACATATTTTGTTGTACAAATGACATCCTCAACCTTGTGGATCGCTACTAAATTAAAAAAAGAGAGAGCAAAATAAGAAAACATAAGGGACTGTAATGAGAATTGGTGCTATAATGACACGTAAGACCCTTTCCCTCAGCTGAAAATGCATCGGTTTACTATATATTTGTTCTAAATGTAAAATAATTTATTTGATGCCTTTCTTTTTATATAGCCGAAGCTCCATCTACCACAGCGTTGAAGGTCCCCTCACCTATGTTCTTAATGGGGAGCTGATCACCGAGCCCCGTCCTCTGCCGCCACCCCCAATGCTCCCCCCACTGCCGCCCCATCCATTACCGAGCCACACATCCCAGGCATCCTTTGTCTCAGCTCTGGCCATGGAGGAAGAGAGCTCGGTGGACACTGAAAAGACAGCCGAACCGGGTCCTGTAACTCGACAGCCCCACGTCATGGCATGCTACCAGAACTACATGGCCCATTATCAGGTACCTTCACACTTCCTGGACCACTTTTGTACTGGTCACTTATGAAGCTTGGAAAGTTTGCACAATTTGTCTGGTATATTTTCACTTTGTCATCTTTCTACATCACCTGTGCCAGGTCTCAAATTGGTCTGTCAAGCAGCCAACCAATAAACGGACCTCAAAGTCTTCTTTGCATCGGCCTCTTGATCTGGACACGCCTACCAGTGAGGAGAGCTCCGCCTCTTTTGACCAGCTCTCCGTCCCCAGCTTCAAGGTGTCTGACTTCAACTTTACAGTATTTATTCTGCATGTAACTAGGTTTATAGCTCACTTATCATGTAAATCTTTAGTAATGTTAGAGGTTGAATTATATGTACTCATCATTGATACACCAGTCACATTGACTTCTATGTTGCAGGTGATAAAGCAGGGCCTCTCAGCCAGCTCTCTTCTAGATAGAGGACTGCAACTGATGGGAGAAAACAACAGGTATTAAAGCCACACAAAATATGTAATTCAAGTCATCAAACAGATTCAACATTAAAAAATCATTATCATGACTCTTTCAAACCAAAAAGAAAAAGAAGAAAATTTCATAAGTTTTTACAGAAATGATGGAATATTGCAACATTGAGCCTTGATGGAGTAGAATTTCTGTATTTGCATTCACTCTTTCAGAACAAATACAGAACAACTAAGGGTTTATTTGCAATGTGGAATGCCTACTAAATGCTTTAATATCATAATATAATAAATGATCACAGTCATACTTTTTATTAATCATAATATTTTAGGCTAACACAGAATTAAGATTTCAATTTTAGTCCACAATGTGAAATCTCATGGGTGAGAGTTGCTTTACATATACCGCTGTATGCTTCGGAAATCCTCTTAAATGGAATCATCATCTCACAATATACTAGAAGGAACCCCAAGACCACTTACATTCTCATAGTCCGGAACATTGTATCATAAAGACACATACAAATAAAGGAGGGTGTACTGGATTGGGATGCACATAAGCTGCTGAATCTCTGCTTTGTCCACATGCACAAAGAAGCACACGTTCTGGAAACTAGTTCCTGAAATACTGCGTTCATATCACAGAGTTTCTGTGGATAGTGTGATATTGTTCACTGTGATTAGAAGGAATGGAGGTTCACGCAGCTTTGAAATTCAACCTGCTGACTTTTAATCTATTTAACAAATAAATCCTAAAATTTTCGTCCTCCTTTGCCATACATATTTGAATTTATTACATTGATATTTAATTTGATATTTATAAATATTTAAACTTTTACTGTATGAAGGGAATACTGCTTTTTGCAATCATTTGCAATTATCGTTTGCAATACAGCGTTTTTTAAATCATTATTGAATTTTGCATCTAACAATGCGATTAATCAGAGAAAATTATGCAATTAACTTTATCTGTATATTTACACATTTACCATTCAATGGCATTGCAAGACTAAAAATAGGAGCTACTGACTATGTAAATGTGTTGTTTTAAAAATTTAAACATTAACCCCGAAACAAATCTGACCAAAGTGATTTTACAACAGTGGGCCTTACATCCTCTTCAGATAAGCAGTCTCTCCTGGGTTTTTGATATGATTGTCTCGTCTCTCCTCCACAGCACACCTTATACTCCCTTGGATAAGAGGGCCATGGAGAACACGGATGAGGACACGACAGATGATTGGACTCTGGAGCAGCCTTTGGCCCAGACCAGAACCACTGCCATTGTGGAGGTTAAAGGGGCAATCAATGTGGTGCTCACACCTCTCGTGGCTGAATCCCTGGACAGGTAGCAACCACTCTTTTTCGAGTGTTTTATGTGTCCTGACTTGTGTTGGCCACATATCCCCTAGTGTTTCTCACACTGCACTTTCATAGTTTAGGGTTATTTTTAGCCCAAGGCTAAGATTTGAACTTAAGCCAATTTAATCCCTATGCAGACAGCAACTTGGATGTAAAATTCTGCTGACAGTGGTTCAAGGTCTGATCTCATTGTTGATGGTCTAGTGGGGAGAATCTTAAATTTGTCAGTGACCATCAACATTTGGTTGTAAATGTTATTAAATTGTCTTGGCTTGTGCAATTTGGAATTTAGAAGCTCAAAGGCTGAAAAGTGGCCAGTATCCAAGTAATGACCCAGTACAAGCGGTCAAATATATAATTCATGTACAAGTCATTTTATGTTTTAGAAGAGATGGGAATTTGAAATATGCCAGTATCAGTGTTGTTCTTTATGAACTCCCCTATCAAGTCTTTATCCAGTTTTCTGATGAAACATGCCCACAAATGCCTTCTGTAAAATACAAAACTGATTTAAACTTTGAATTTAGTGTCTTTGTCAACTGCATTTAGATAATATGAAAAAATTACTAGATAATATCAACTTTAAATTGAGTGTTTTGAAGTAGCTTAACCTTCTGAATTTAAAACCCAACTATCAACTGCTCACTTTACAGCAGAATTTCGCTTTACGGTGCTACGTCACACGCTAGCAACTGGATATCAATGGGAAAAGGAAAGAAAGGGACAGAGCAAGAGATAAGTGTCAACATCAGACAGACTTTTACAGGCTGAAGAGAGCTCAGAGAAGAGACGGGATGCAAGATGGATGCTGAATTAGCAATTGTTATGGAGTGTCTGAGAGAAAATTTGCCAAAATTCGGGAGTGTGGTTTCAGAAAAACTTAGACACCATCTTGGAAAACTTTTTATTTTTACACCAGATTATAAAAGAATATGTTACCTAACCTGTAAGAAATGCAGGTCTAATACTGTTGGGAAACGGTTCAAGTCTTTAAACAAGAAATTGTGTGACCACTCAGTGATTTTTGTTCAATCTTCTCATCACTTTCCCTTACCTGTGCAGCAGGTTTCATCTGAGTAATCAGTGGCTTAAGAAAGGACATTAGCTGTAGCAACAGTTACTCAGGCAGCATCTGCAATGAAGGAAATTATGTTTTCATTTAAGCTTTGTTAGTTAAAGGAGCTGATGTTTTCATAGCACT
>JBBBVU010000021.1:4786645-4814892 GCA_037177055.1 Atherinosoma microstoma | reverse complement strand
AAAAAGCTGGAAACTGTTTCAATAAATTCAGATTGAAAGAAAATGTTGGAGTGAAACGAGTTAGACCTGGTTCTAGAGAATCAGTGAGACCTCTCCAGGTGTGAAATCTTTGACCTGCAGCTCAAGTTCAGTGGGAGGAAAACCGGCAGCATGTCTCCCTCTGCACCGGTGGATCAGCGGAGAGTCAAATAAACAGCACTTGCATTCTGCTTTCTGCTTTCTTCTCCTTGTCCCTGCATATACAGTACATTAGCACAGCTGAATTCCCAATAAAGCTGCCCTCATTCATTTATCTTTGTTTCTTTTTATCACATGGTAATGCAGTTCTGAAAATGAAACTTAAAAAGCGGCCCATGAGATTACATGTCAACTTGAGGCCACTAGAGAAACATTGTGAGGCAGCTAATCTGTGTCCTAAAGGAAAAAAATGTCACATGTGCTTTGATTTTGGCTGCACTTGTATTTACAATGATGTCCCAGAGATAGAAACTATTCTGTTCAAGCACCTCACAGGTGCTACTACGTTTTGGCAGAGCAGCAAGTTGGAGGCAGAAAGAGGGGCTCATGGCTCATGCTGTGGGGAATAGATCTCACTCTGTTGGGGAAGAAAGACAGAAAGTCTGGCACACTGGCAGTGTCAGTCTTTTTGCACTGCAGCTTGACAAGTTTTAAATTTGTGAGAATTAAATTTTTTGGGGAATTTTGCATGCATGACATTGCTTATTAATCTACATCGGTGGAACCGGCTGCCAGCATCAATAAAGGAAGCTCAAAGGAGCATGATTTTGATTTTTTTGGGAAAAATTGGAATCTGTTGTCAGTTTCCAAACCTAGGTTATATTTCTATTCACAATTCAGCAGCATATTTAGTATATGAAGAAGTAGAGATGTAATTTTATTCATAAAGAGCACAGTCTCTCTTCTTGTGTGCGCCCCATAATTCCTGCTCATGTGAGCTGTGCAGTAATTTCCACAGTTTTCCTCCATTAAACAAGCCGAGTTCTTCAGCTACAAATCTTGTCCAAGAGAGAGAGTTCAACATTAATGAGAAGTAATCTCTACAAGCAGCCTGTTAGGTTAGTTTTTGACTGAGATTCTGTTCTCAAAGACTGACATGTTTTGGTTTTCTAAGGCTATACAGAGGATTAGACCTTTAACAAAATATAATCTTCACAAAACAACATTTATAATATTTGTTTGTGCATTCGGTCTGTTTCAGGTACATTGAGTCCATGGTCCACTTTGCCAGCATCCGACATCCAGCAACCATTGTGGACGACCTGCATGGCAAAGTTCTGAATGAAGCCTATCAGATCAGCAAGTCCACAGTCACTGAGTCTGTACGTATAAACCTTTAGAGAATAGAGCATCATACACCAAGTTAATACATTTCTAATTAAAATCTTCTAAGATTCAATCAAATCAGCTTTAGTTTTAAAGTGAATTTGAAGATCAATTAATTGCCCATTGATTGATGTATGTCTCAATGTTTTGGATCCACACAGAGCCAAACAGGCAAGCAGGAGCACAAGCTGTCTAAGACGGAGGGCACGACCCCTGGCTCGCTCAACATCTCCCAGGGACAGACCGAGCTGTCTATCAAACCGGATAATGTCAAAATCAAGGGCCTTCAAGCCAACGTCTCAATTCCCAAGGTCAGACCCGTGACACAGAATAATGAGAGGCCAACAGTGTTCTCAGATTTAGCTCTGACCACCTGAGGTTCATGAGCAAGCTGATATCAGTCATTTGGATCCTTTAAACAAGCTTCTTAATGTTTAGATGCTGCATTAAATGTGCCAAAAGTCAGATAGTCCCAAATACAGGATTCTATTCCTTACATTCATCTTCATAGTATCATAATTAATCATTTCTGACATGTTCTTCCAACATAGTTCAGTATTGATTCGTTGTCTTTATTTGTCTTTACTGCAGGTGAACCTCTGCCTCCTGCAGGCCTCTGTAGAGGAGGGGTCACCGTCTTGCTCCAGTAAGTGTGTCACACACGTGTCTCTGGTGGCGCTGTGCTTTGACAGGATTGCCACCCAGTTCAGAATGAACAGGTAAGACCTCCACAGCTCATTTTTTGTGGTTGTGTTGGATAATTATCCTTGTTTTGGGGTTGTAAGTGAACAATTTCCAAAGAGATGCCATCTTTGGTCCAATTTAAAAAAGAAATGTTCAATCTTTAGTACCTTAAAACTAATGATGATTGCCAAAAAAGTGCCTATTGTGCAATATCAGTGAGTTGTCTTTTATTATGAATAAGAATTAAAATGTGAGAACAGGCAAGTCCAGACATCAACACTCAGTTTCCTTCTTTTCCATTCAGGGGTATTGTAGAAGAGACTCCAAACACCACAGAGCATGGCCGACCCTCAGTCATGTTGGAGAAGTATGCATCAGCCACAAAGATGCAGCCTCAGTCTTCTGGCTCATTGCGCTCCAACGCCGGCATTGAAAAAGGCAAAGAGATCGCCGCAAGGCTCAATATCCATCGAATCCACAGCCAGCTGCGAGGCCTGGACTCTACAGGTCAGATCCAGATTTTTAATCTACAACTTATGTTTTTTAATTTGTGTATGAACATATAAAGTAAAAAGGTTTCTTTTTTCTGTTAAAATGCTAAAATCTACAAGTTTTATGTGGTGCTCTCTAACAGCTATGTTTCTCCCTCTCCCTCTGCAGATATTGGCACCTGTGCTATCACAGCTATCCCTTTTGAGAAGTCCAAAGTGCTGTTTGGCCTGGAGGAAATGGAGGAGTTTTCATTAGTTGATGAGACGGATGCCCAGGGTGCAGCAAGCGATTTGGGCCGTTCTGCCGCATCTCTTGAGAAATGGGGCTGGATCATGTTCGAATGTGGCATAGAGAACCTCACCGTCAAAGGTAAACCAATCCAGACATTTTGAGCAGCAGCTATGCCCACATTTAGGATGAGGAATGTTTTGATTCTGGAAGTGAGGGCTTCTGTATATTTAGATAAGTGAATACTTTCCACACTGTGTTGCAGGGGGCCGTCAGTCAGGAGCCATTCTTTACAATGCGTTTGGTGTGATGGGTCGCTCGGATACTGGAGGGAAGACTGGTATGTCCAAGTCTAATGGGTCAACCGGCTCTCAGACAGGAAGTGGTTACAGCACTGACGTATCTGATGACAACCTGCCTCCCGATGCTGTCAGTCCTGCATCAGATGGCAACGAGCACTCTGACTCAGACGACCAGGTGAGAGACTGAAAACTCTCTGTGCTGCTGTACAGTAGCTGGAAATTCAACCCTCCTTGAAATCTTGTACTGTACGTACTGAGCTTAAACCAGATTTTTCTATATTTTTGCTGGCTATTGAGCGCTTCAGAGTTGAGCTCTCAATCCTCTTACTTTGTTAGGTTTTGCAAGGCCAGCTTACATACAGTACTGTGCAAAGGTGTTGAGATTTGCCAGCAGAATTATTTTTTCTTGACGGATACTATACCCGTGTTTCAAAAATGAATGTCCTGTTTTAGATTTTAAATCATTCCTTTTGCAAAACGAAATATTACTTTGTTACTTTAAAGGTGAGCAACAAAATTAGAGACTATAACCAGTGTTTCCCAACCTGGGTGTATCATTCACATGGAACCAGTGTCGAGGGGCTGGAAACACTTTGCACCATTTCAGTAATGAGACATGTCTGAGAAATGCCACAGTGCAGATGATTTGTCCTTATTTTAGCAAAAAGAAAAAAGGTAATTACCTTAACTTTGGTTTTATCAAAGGAAAAGAGTCAGCCAGAATACATCATTTATGGTGAGAGGCAGCTAATGGAAGCATAAAACTAAGCATGGTTTCAACACGGGTCAGGCGGGGGGTCCACAGCATTTTGGTAGTTGCATAAAGGGGGTCCTCAGGAAAAATAGGTGGGGAACCATTGATTTTGTCCATTGCATGATGAAACAGTTGTGAAACTGGTGCCAATAAACAACAGAATGCCAAACAGGAAAGTAAGGCTAGCAGATGAACAACCATACATAATTGTTTTCTGAACAAGCAACATTTTTTTCCAAGGCAGAAGTGAGCAAAGCAACAGAAACACACAGTGGTCATCTTGCACCAGCAGCTGGGCAGAAACTTGATGGAAGACAGGTGTTTCCAGATGTGTTGTCATAAGCTCAAAATGTCAGTCAGAGGATTTGTAACTGAGCTAAGCTGAGAACTGGCAGAAACCAGTGGGACAGTGGTACCCCTGTTTATAGTTGTATTGGCTTGTCGGAGATGTGTTGCAGCTGCACTCGCTTAGCAAAGCAAGCAGTTCTTTTCTGCTAAATCCTCTCCTATTCTGCTTCTGCAGGACGAAGGAGTCGAATCTGACGACCTGAAGAAAGACCTCCCTCTCATGCCTCCTCCACCTGATTCCAGTAGCATGAAGCTGACCATCAGAGAGATCTGGTTCAGTTTCGCTGCTCCCACTAACGTGCGTTCACCTTCACAGGCCATATCCAGGTATGACGTCACCAATTACTAAAACGCCTTCGGAGAAAATTTTCATACTATTACAGTAAGCCTATGATTGATTGTAAAACTATGCAAGTGAACTCATGCTTCCAAATGTAAGCATAATAAGCTTGAAAGTTAATGTAAGTGGTGTTGCAACAACACAAAGTATGATAATGAAATGAAAACTACTCCATTAGTCCCAGGGAGAAATTGGAAAGAGATAAAGGATGAGTACAGTATGAAACTCCTCTTGTTGCAGATGTTGTCTGTCACTGTCAGCACTGATCTGTCACTCTCACTGGTCCACAAACAGAAAAAATTGGCATTTTAATCCTGAATTTTACACTTTATTCTCACTCTGGTGCAGCAGAGAATAATACTGCAAAATCAGTGTGTTGATCAAGAGTCAAAAAGCAGAGTAAAAAAATATCCTTTTTATTTAATTGTGTGTTTAGACAGTTGAATCTGCTCAGCACAGCCACACCAGCCATTGGAGCATGGCTGGTTCCCATTGACCAGCTTAAATCTTCCCTCCGTAAACTGGACATGGAGGGTACACTGCGCGTGTGTGCCGTTATGGGCTGCATCATGACAGAAGCTCTCGAGGTGAGCAGTACATGTATTGGTAGAAATAAACATATAATTGCACAGAAATAATTTGTTGCGCAAACTTTCTACAACATCAACTACATTTTTGTGCTTTTTGCATTTTTAACTGTGCATTAAATTCGGTTGTTTCCTAACAGAAAAAGAGCATCCACATCCCGATTCGCAGCAAGTACAACCGCGTGACGAAACGAGCCCGCTACCTGCATGAAAATCCCTCTTGTATGCTTTGCAACATCCTCCACCGCTATCTGCAGCAAGCTGACTACTCTGTCATAGAAGAGGCCACCATGGTTGGTTACATGGTTGCAAAAACACAACTGTTGATAAATGCTATTCTGCCTTCTTTTCCTGGCGTAATAAGTTATTTCTTTTTCTTTTTTTTCATCCCAGAATGATGGAGTCCCAGCCCTGGTGACTCTAAAGAAGGGCCTGGTAGCTTTGGCCAGGCAGTGGATGAAATTCATCGTCGTAACTCAGGGTTTTAAGGCCATCGGTCTGATTAAACCCAACCAGTTGAACAAACCCAAAGAGCCTCAGCAGAACTTAGGCGACACAATCCTGGGCCTGGACAATGGAGCTGCCCTGCAGAGTGACACCAGCGCTGATGGAGCGGAATTTGAATTTGATGCAGGTGCAAACGTACAGATGTTACCAATTCTTAATTAATCAAAATTGAAAAAAATGTTGCATGTAGAGATGGATTATGGTTTTCAAAAGTTTTTTCTGGGAGTTTTATGTTATCTAATTATTGTGAAGCCACAGTGAGTGAACACACCATGTTGCTGGAGGGAGCAGGCGGTCGTCCCCCACCTAAAGAAGCAAACTCGGGTCCCGTCAGCGGAGTGGAGATCATGAGGAAACTCTCCAAGTCCCACGCACACAGCGAGTCTGCACTCAGAATAAAGGTAAAAGCTCAAAACTTCACCCATCCACATGTCTGATTAATCTAATAAATCCCAGAGGAAAGCTTCAATTTTTAAACATGTATATATTTAGTTACATACTAAATCATACAAACCCAACATACAGATGGCAGTACGCAGGTTTAGTAGATCCATCCTGCTCATGCTGTGATGCACAGATAGCTGTGGAAGGCTGCCTCTAAGGCAGCCATAAATCTTGGTTTTGGAATCGCATACTGTCAAGTTACCAGGATTTATTGGTGCGAGTTATTTCATTTTTCCCAAAGAAGTAGAATTACAGTATAAAGCGAGATATCAGATATTCTTTTACCCTTGCTGCAGTGATTCAACTGTACTGTCAGGCAAAAGTTTTTTGAACCTGGACTGCTGAAAGGTCAGCAACTTTGTTTATTTTTATGGAAACATTTGTTACTTTTCTCACTCTTCTTCCTTTGGACCGTTGAGGCAAAATAAGTTATTTTTTGTTGTTGTAAATGAGCGATGGGTGTTTTTCTATTTCCTGGCATTTTAAAGAGAAAGGTTAGAGCTCTAATAACCAATCTGCTAAAAGGAGTGTTATGACCCTGCTTTAAGAAACTAGACAATCCAGAGCAGACGGGCAGTGCCGTCTAGAATGAGGTATGAAGGTGACTCCAACTTTGGAAAACCCGGAAGATTAGAGCACAGTGACACTTCTCTTTCCGTGCCAAATTAAAGTGCTGTGTGTTGATGTCATCTCTGGTTTTATTGAGCTGACTCAGCTCTTTTGTCTTAAAAGTATTCCTTAAACTTTGAGTTCAGCCGTTCTCATAATGTCGCTAGATACAATTTATCCGACCTGTCGTTTAAATGAAATGCCACCTAGTGTTTGTGAAAAATGAGACGGCGTGAGGATAACTAGGCAATTTGCACATTTGTCATACCCAGGGCTCCCATCCCTACCAGTCGCTGAGCTACACCAGCGGTGACACGGCAGCTGACTCGCCCGCACATGTGAGCCGTGCAGGCCTGCCAGCCAAAGACAGCCCCAGGAAGGAGAGCCTCCTGAGCAACCTGACAGGCAGCTTTCGGAGTCTGCACAACTTGCTGGAGGGCACGCCTCAGAGGAACGAGCCGTCTGCCGCCACCGCAGCCAAGAGCAGCTCCCTCACTCGCACAGGTAGACACACAGACTCCTGCTAAGTGCTGGATGTTGAAGCTTCTGGGAGACGCTCATCATAAATGTGAACTTAATTCATCTCAAATCCACATTTTTACTCCAATAGTGACCTCTACTGTTCAGCGGCGCTAAATCCTCAACACTCCCTCTGTGTGGATTTTATCATGTTAAATGTGTAAAGCATCTTGGCTAATCAAAGCAACAGTTATGGTTTTATGCCACACTGACTGACAAAAAATACACTAATTAGGGAGAGGTGCAAACCCTTTTAGAAACTGTTATTTCTCACTGCATTCATTCATCGCATCTAGACTGCATTTATTTGACAATAGCTTGACAGGAAAGGGGTTAGAGAGAGGGGATGACATGCAGCAAAAGGGCTCCAGGGTGGGTTTCAAACCTGGGGAGCCTCCATATGTGGAGCAGCTGCTCAACCAGTTGAGTTCCACACTACTTGAAAAATATTCCCTTTCAAACCTCAAACTTGCATGAACAATTAAAGGTGCAGTGCACTCATTTATTTATTTATCAGCTTGAATTCATCTTAGATATTTAAATCATGGTCACATTTTTTATTTTTATTTTTTTTTAAAGATGCAGCGTGTAACAAAGTCATAGGTCAATGAAAGAAAAAAATGATATATCATTAAAAACTATTTATATCGGTATCTGATCACTTAAATAACTTCTACGTTTTTATTCTCTTAGAATGAGCCATTTATATGTAATTGCTTTGGATCCACATACATCGCAGCTGCCAACATTTTTACTATTGTGTCTCTGAATGGCCACCATCCTTTTCCAACTGTGCTTGGCATTCTAAGTCATTTCTATGCCCATCTTTACCTCCAAATGTCAGGAATGCGTGCACAAGGTACCTTGAAATGTTCTAAAAAAACCTACTTTTTTTCTAAACATAAAATGCTATTATTTTTAAGTATGACAGACTCTTTCGCGGCCTCCAGGGGCATCAGAAACGGCTACAGTTTATTTTAACCTGAGGTCAAGAAAGCCTAAGTTTGACTTATTTTGAGCCATTGAGGCTTCATATCCAGGTCAGATTATATAAACAAGACATCCTGTGCACACCTGATCATGTCAAGACTGCTTATTCATAAATTTATTAAGTGTAACCAACATCCCTTAGACACGCTCCTCCAGTTAAAAACAGGTTAAACTCCAAACATTACACAAAATTATTTATTCAGGTTTGGTATTTAATTAATTATTTAATTATTTTAGTTTATTTTCTGTTTTTGTTTTTTCTTATTTTTGCAAACAAATCCTCCACAGTCCAGTGGCCGGGGAGCCCAGGCCCACACAAGAACAAAATGGAAATATGCATATCCCAGAGGGAAATGCTTTCATTTTATTGCTTCAGTATGATTTCTTTTTAACTTGTGCTCATTTATCTTTGTTCTAATTTATATTTAATTTTTACTAATTTTGCATGACAAGTAATGAATATTTTTAAGCTCTTAGCTGTTCTCAGTAAGCAAGAGCAGACTGCTGAATGTTGTAGAATGTTGTTTAAAAATAGTAAATAAGTAAATTATGTCCTAAAACAGAATAATCAGCAGCTTTATTAACCCTGAAGTCCTGCTGTGTGGTGTGTATCTGCGAACAGCAGATGGTCGCCGTGTGATGCTGAGTTTTAATAGTTTTGTTCCACGATGCAATGTTTTTCATATCTGTCTTAGGGACAGACATGCTGACCGAGCACCCGCTCCTGTCTGAGCCCTCCTCTGTCAGTTTTTACAACTGGATGTCCAACGCTGTGGGGAACCGGACTGGAGCTGCAGCAGTCCAGGAGTCCCCAGTCAACCGCTCCCAGCACAACAGCCTACAGACAGGTGAGATACCAGGGATTTGGTATGTTTTAAATGTTGTTTTCTTTCTTTTTGTCTTCATACTGTTGGCGTTACTAACCATTTCACACTTTAGTACACTAGGTTTTTTACAGCTGAAGATCACAGGTTAAATTTTCATGACATGCTGTTTTAATAGACTCACTGGATTTCCCTGCCAACACCTTCCAATACCAGCCCCTACCAGTTAACAGCCCAGAAGGAGGTCAGGGTTTGTTGAGTGTTGTTGCGATTGTGTTGGTTAACTAATTAGCTATTACCTAGTTTGTTGCTGTATTAGTGTGATAGTCGCCTCTGCTGCGAGGGCAAACTTAGGAACAGGTGTGATGTATTTGTGTATGTAAAAATGTCCTTCATCTGCCCTAGAGGGGACTTGTGTGTTATGTATCTGTTGAATCTGAGATTGCATTTAACAATGCTCTCTTTTTGTTTACAAATCCAGTTCAGTCTCTCTTTAGATGAAAAAAAAATCCTAATTTGATTCCAATACAGATGCTTAAAACTAGTGTAGCTGACACTGGTTTCTAATCCAACACCAGGGATCTTTATTATTAGTCACAAAATCAGTGTAGGACACCCCATAGATTTGTGCTGATGTGATACAGTAGCTTGCTGTGTTAGAGGAATCCGGTGTTAGCTTTAAAGACTCCCAGGGATCCCTGAAGGCAACATTCCTCCAGTTTAAGTGGTGAAACAAAGTTGTTTCCTCTCTGATGAATTCCTGTCAATCAAACTATGAGCATCAGAGCACGTTAGTAGAGTTTAACCACCTGTAATAACACTTGTCCCTCATAGTGCTGCTGTTTTCCTTCCGCTTTTCTCTTCTTTTCTTTTACCCTTCCTTCTTTTAAGTAACAAACTTCCTCACTCTGAATATCATTTTTCTCATTATAGTAAAGTAGTTATTTCTTATTACCCGCTCAGATCACTGAGAAGATGTATCTTATCTCTACAGCTGTGCCGAGCACTTACATTCGTGTAATTTGTGCCTGGGATGATTATGTTTGTTAGCTACACACCCAGGTGCTAGCCAGTGACAGGACAGAAAATTCGCTGTTTGAGTTCCTCGCAAATAACTGAAGTGGCTATTAACTTTCTTTTGTTTATAAATGTGCATAAAATTTCCCTTAACTACCATCTGCTATTTTCTTTTAAAATGACCAGCTGGAGTGGTTAAATCTCTGCTCACAAACTCCAGTCCAAAACCATAAAAGAAGGGGAGGGGAGGATTTATGGATAAAATGGAAATGTGTGAATTTAAGGCTGCCCTTGATGCTGGAGTATTTTTCTTTACTTTGGTTATTGCTACGTTCTATTTTTACACTGGTCCTGACAAGTGGAAACAAAGGAAGGGGCAGTGTGAGAAGAGAGGGTGAAAAAATGAGGCAAATTAGTGAATGTGTGAATGTAGAGGGTATCACATCTACGTGTCCCCTACCTTCAGGTGGGATGTGCAACCTTCCCACCATCCCCTCGGCGTCAGACTTCAACACGGTGCTGTCCAGTGACCAGAACACCCTGGATGGGACCCATTCCCAGCATTCCCAGCACAGCACAAGCCAGGACGATATTGTGGACATTGAGGAGGGCAACCAGTGTCCAGCTGCTGTTCAACTGGCTGACGCTCAGGTGGATTTCAAAACATCTGATTAAGTTTCTTAAATTTGTTCTGTTGTTGTTAATTTTTCATTTGCCAAGCAATTCACACATCTGCAGCTCCCTGACACATGTTTTTTAATTGGTCTGTTTTAATGAGGTTTTGAATTTGTGTTGATAATAAAGAAGCAGGTAGAAAAATTCAACTCGCTGTATGCTGACTGATAAGCTTACATATTTATTGAGAGAAACAAAGTGTGTCACATCTTTATGAGTCTTCCTCCTGAGATGTTATTACACAAGTGAATCCATTAATGCAGAATAAATAACAGTATAAAAGAGGTAATTGGTTGCATTACATCCATGTGTATGCATTTCTCATTTAGACATTAGAACCTTGGTCTGTACGGTTCATAGGTTTAATCCCTTTATAAAATCTGTTCCTTATTATACTTTTGTCCTCCTTCAGGTTGTGTTTAAGCCCTTACTGAGCTACACAGGCATCCAGGCCCAAGATACCACTCCACTCAGCTACAAGATGTATTTCGGAGAGCATCTATCTTTTTCTGGCAACCTAGAATGTCTCAGAGCAGACATTGTCGACTCTGATACATCTAAGGAGCGCAAAAACAAGCGATCCAGGAGGTAAAACTATCCTTATCTTAAATCATTTATTTTTAACCTGTGTTTTTGTGTGGCTCATACTCTTACTAGAACCAGAAACTGTCTGTTTAATACTCTGTATCTTTGCACACACAGACAAGGCATGGTGAACCTCCCTCCACTTGAGTTCAAGCCTGCACTGCTGATCGAGACCTTCAGTGTGAACGCCGTGGTGATCGAGAAGTCGACCAGCGCTCCGCAGGGCCCGACCGCCGTGCCGCTTTCCTTCCACGACCTCAACCGCCGCCACTACAACACGTTTCACTGCGATTTCACCACTGCCTGCCAGGCCATCAGCCAGCGTGTCGACATGGCCCTGGTACGTCTCATTCACCAGTTCAGCACCATGATCGACGACATCAAGGCCACGCAGACCGACATCAAGCTGAGCCGTTACACTGCCGGCTCCGCTTCCCCGACTCCGACCTTCAAGGCCCGGCCGTACCGCCACTTCAGGTCCTCAGAGTTCAGTCGCAGCTCCCGGGGAAGCTTGAACGGGGCGGGTCGCAGCGGAACCCAAACCCTGAAGAGCAAAAGAGGGGTAGGCGGAGGAGCAGGAGGAGGCGGTTTACCTCCTAATGGGCCTCCATCAGGCATGGACACACTGGGAAGAAGAGAGCCCAGAGGGCGCAGCTCCCTTGGACGTTCAGAGCGACGCACTTCCAAGGTAACTGTCATATTGTGTGCTATATGCCCCTTATTCCCCTTTATATATCAGGCCTGTTAGTCAGGAGTTATCAACACCAGAAAATCGCTTGACCATGTTAAATGTTTAATTATGAAAGAAGTGGGCTAGAAAATAAAGGAGACTGGCTTTAGGCTAACATTAGATATATTTCTCAAGTGTACAAACTGTCAGGCAGCAACTACACCATCAAACCAAAAATCTTGTCAAAAGTCTTGCCACGGAAAGTGATGTTCTCATCTGCACATGAAAGTGTCATTGAGATAGGTTTCAATCCCACACTTCTGTGCTTTGGTGTTGTATGTGCACATTGTCTATTGTTATAGTTTTACTGATAATACAGCTTTTGCGTTTGTCTGCCTTCTTTAGAAGTTGCACAAGTCGGATCTATGATGTCTTAAAAGTTTGGCAGCGTTGGGACTTTCTGCCTCGCATATAAATGAGGAGCTCTTCAATTGTTGATTTACAAGGCTTTGAACTAAAGCTTAGTTTTCTAAACGGATGATTGAGGCAGCTCCTGTATGCATGTGTGCATAGATAGATTTCAAAGCTGCTGATATACATACTGAATATGGGACAGATTAAAATGCAGCATCAAATATATTCGCAATAAACAAAGCGGTGTGGAATTAACAGGAAATGAAGACTCATCTCAAGCTGTATAAACACTGATGTACCATATATTGGTTAAGGCTGCTGCCGATAATAAGGCAATTTCAAGCCCTTATTAATGCTAGAAGTCCAGTTGCCTTGGTTTAGTCTACAATTTGTGACAACTATTATCAAACTGTCTTCAATATAATGGGTAAAATAACAAAATTCCTTCAGTGGCTTACATTTTCTCTCCAGAAGCCCTAGATGGAGCCAACGGATAATAAAGATTTTCAGCCAGTATTAACTTAAACACATGACTTTGGAAGGCATGACAGACTCCCAGTACCTACTGCACCAGGTGTCTCCTGTAATAGCTCTGTTTGCTTCCTGTTTACTAAAAATATCTGCACAAGCACCTCATCGGCTTTTCATGAAAAGTGACTGCTGCGACAGCTAACATCATTATAACTGTAGTGTGACAGCTGTCAGCCACAGTAAGATAATTAAAACGGGGAGGTTGTTTATTGACCCTTCCGCGGTATGATGCATATTGTGGTTCTTTTGTTTGTTTCATAACTTGCGTCACTTCTTCAGGTGTCAAGGAAGGGCTCCCGTGACGTAGCTGACCACATGGCGATCCAGATGGACGACTCTGACTCCATCACAGTGTCGGAGCAGAGTGAGCCGTCAGCAGAATGTTGGCAGAACATGTACAAGCTGCTCAACTTCTACTCCCTCATATCCGATCCCACTGGCATCCTGGAGAAAAGCTCCCCGGAGAACTGCCTTTCAGGTGGAAATCAGCTTCCAGCACGCAGACAGTTTCAGACCTTTATCTTAACCGTGCATGTTCATTTTGCTTTACTATCACTTTTACTGGCTTACAACAATGTTTTCATAATCTTGTCATGAGATATGGCTCTATTTAAAAAAAAATGATCTGACTTTCTTGTTATTCATAAATTTTGCGTTATTACCAGCCTGTTTTCTCAAGTAAGATTTTTTATTTCCTGCTGTTTTGACCTCACGTCTCTCTGAGGACGCAATTAAGTAAAAGAGAAGATTGTAATGGTAGGAAATAAATACCGTGGTTTCCTCAGTGGCCTAACCTTGCCATCATGAGTCAAGTTTATGTAAAGTGAATGTCAAAGTACACTTATTCACCTTGAATTATGTGTAGTCTTTACAGAAACTTGAATAATTAAAGTATTATTGGAAAATGTTTAAGTAAATAACAAATGTGTTCTTTCCTGTCATGATTTCTGCAGAAAGTGGGCGTCATCCCTCTGAGTCACTCTGTAAAGTGATCTTCGAGAATGAGCAGCAGGAACCCGCCACACCCAACAAGCCACTGGGGGCAGGCGGGAGGCGCCGCAGCCTGGTGAGCTCCGAGCCGCATCACGTCACGCTCATAGTGTTTGGCATCGGCATGGTGAACCGCACACACCTGGAAGCAGATATCGGCGGTCTGACCATGGAGGCAGAACTGAAGAAGATCCACGGGAGCTTCACCCTGAAGGAGAAGATGAAAGGTGAGATCTCCACTGAATGTAATTTTCCTGATGATGAGGTTTCAAATGCAACATAAGTAGCCTGTTTTTTCATTTGATGTGACGCTTCTTCTTACGGCCTGTTGTCTGCAGATATTCTTCATCAGAAAATGACAGAGACATGTGCATCGGCTCACATCGGAGGAGTGAACATCGTTCTGCTGGAGGGCATAACACCTGACATTCAGTATGTACAAAGTTTTCTTCAAATCAGCCATAAATGAAAAATTTTAGTATATATGATTTTTTTTGTGTATATATATTGCTTTTCATTTTAAAACAAAAATCAAATAAACACTTTTTTTTGTTTTTTAATACTCACCTCTGATCATGGATCCAATCACCAAAACATAGACTGGCCGTTAACATGTATATGAGAGTTGTTGGTTTTATTTAATTATTCAAATTGCATTTATTTATTTTTTATTCAATTATATTAATTCATTCATTTATATTTGTAATTATTATTTGTTTTGATTTGATTTATTTGAAAGGGACAATACACATTGATTAATATATCAATGTAAATATGCCAGAAATAGCCATCTTCACCGTCAAGGTTGGGAGATTTGATACTGCTGACAGACACATGCTCCAAAGGATGGCTTGACTGTAATTGATTTAGACTGTAAGATTATTTTAAGGTTATTTGCTCCAATATGTGTTGTTTACCATATATTGAGATTATTTTTTCTTTCTGTTGTTTGATTCTAACATGATTTTAACTCTTGTTCTCTGTGACCGATGCACTAAATTACTTTACTTACTTTAACAGAATCCTTTTTATGTGTGATTGTGGAGAGCTTTTTTCACTTTAGTGTCTTAGAGCTGTTTCACACTTATTTCTGCTCTTCTTTCTCTTTTTTCCCTCTCTTTCTAATTTTCTTTCTCTTCCAACTACTTGCATAGACTGGAGGATTTCCCAACATCTCCCACCAGCACTGCTAAACAAGAGTTTCTGTATGTTAATGCTTCCTTTTAGGGCCCTCATGCGTCAGTAAACCAAATCCCTCATTTGTCTCAATCACTTGTCTACCACTAGTATTTTCAGTGTGAAGCTCCTGAAGGCTTACTCAGTTATGTTTGTTTGTTACAGCCTTGCAGATTATGATTAGTTTCTTTACAAAAACCGAAAAAGGCTGGCCTGTTATTTGGTTTAGCTGGTATTATTTAATCTTCTGATTAAATTATAATTGCAAAGGTATTTCATTTTTTATAAAATTTGGTCTTCAAAATATCAGAAAATGGTTAGAATTTCTCCCTTTTAGTGTCATTTAGAGAGAGTGCAGCAGAAGATCTCCACCACCAAATGTTTGTCATTTCTTCTGAAAAAGAATTCCCTGGAGGGAATATTCATATATCAAAATAATTAGATTCTTAGTAAATCCTTAAGTAATTTCCTTACTAAATCCTGTGCCTCTGCTGTAAAACTCATGTGTGTACCCTATTCCTGTTTTTTAATCCAACAAAATAATGAAATGTCTTGCAATCTGCTGGACTTATTAGCTAACTTCAGTCAAATAGCACTTGTTTGGATAAGGATCCCCACATAGACCATGCATCCGTGGTCTCATGAATAATCATCACTAATCATTGTGTCATTGTCATGATTGCCTGTTCTTCCCATTTTGCCCTCCTAAAAAGGAATGCTATCCTGAATCTGCATGATCTGTCAGTGTCTGATATCCTCTCAGTATTTCCACATTCATTCATAAGTCCAAGTTTCAGGAATACTATTTTCAACCCTGTCACTCATTCCAGTTCATCCTGTGTTTCAGAACGGTCGTCAAATGTAACATTGCCAAATCTCAGGCCCTGTACAGCGCCCAGCGTGGTCTTAAGACCAACAATGCCGCCGTCTTCAAAGTGGGGGCTATTATGATAAACATCCCTCAGCATCCGGCGACTCTGCACAGCATGATGGTGCGCAGCTCCCACCAGCTCTCCAAACAGATCTCTGACCTCATCCGCCAGCCTTCAAACGTGTACGTCTCCAACATTTGTCTTTTTGTTTTTCATAAAAAACATGAAATAAAAATAAAAAAACCTTACTCAACAGTCTCACATCTGCACAAGTGACAAGTTAATGCAGCATATCCACTCTGTCGCTGGCTTTCAAAGCCTGTTTCCATGGTGATATTCTGAATTATGTTAATATATTTATATCGCTATATGTGTGCTGGGGATATTAAAGAACTTGCCTATAATTTGATATTTACTGCAATGTGATCTGCAAAGGTCTGCATAATAACACATAACTAAATCAAAGCAGTGGCAGCAATTTGTCATGTTTCCTGCAAGTTTCAGGACTGATGAGGCACTAGATCTCATATCATGTTCAGAAACTGCTCATCAAGAAGCCTATATTGTGTGAATGGAATTTTTATTTTTTATTTTTATTTTTTATTCCAGCCAACCTCCTAATAGGGAGGATACCCCCACGCCACAACCATCTGACAAAGCATCCGGCATCAATCAGACCCCCGTTGAGGCCAATGAGTTCCCGCAACTTCCTGAAGGCTTGGAGAAAAAGCCGATAGTCCTCAAGTTCAGCGCCATGATGGACGGCATCACCATCGGGGCTGCACTGTTGCCCTCACTGAAAGCAGAGTACAAAATGGGCCGCATGAAAAGCCACGGCATGACAGGTGTGTAAATGGGCTCTGGCAGTGAAAGCTAGTTTAGAGAATTGCCTGTTTTTCCTGCAGCATTGCTTTCCTCATGGATTATGCACCAATTACCCTCCTCTGACATCTTCTGGATAAATCTTGTCTGATTATCTGTTTTGTGCATCACTCTTGTTTTTTCTCTCCCTTCCTCTTGTGTTTAGGAGCACAAACCAGTTTCACCTTTGAGCTGCCAAACCACAGACTTTGCTTCCAGTCAAAAGTGTCCCCTGTGGACATGTCAACCATGTCGCCATCAGCCAGCCTCACTCTGCCTCCCGTCACAATGTCAGGAGAGTATATCATGGAGGACCATGAGAACCACTCCGATCAGGGCTGGGCACCAGATGACTTTCCAGCAAAGCAAGGAAACTACCTGCAAGGAAACTACCTGCGTTGTGTGGCTGAAGTAAGAATTTTTTATTTTGTATATTTTTCTATTTAATCTTTATTTAACCAGGTAAGTTAATTGAGAACCAGTTATCATTTACTATGGTGACCTGGGCCACGGGGACGGGTATGGACAACGAGTAAAGAGCTGAGATGAGCAGGTTTTATATTTTTATAAATAAACTCATTTCAATGACATTCAGTTTTTTGACTATATCACCATAATCAAATAATAGAGGGATTTACATTTTAACCTGCAAGTGCTTTGCACAGATGATTTATTATGGTACAAGAAACTAATCCTAGATTTAACTCTGGAAAGCAGAGTCAAACACCATTTATTTCCAAGTGTTAATGAACTGAATGTCTGAAATGTCCAGAGAGAACATTTTGCGAGAGCACTTGATCTGTGGTAAATTTCTGTAGGAAACATACATTTTGTTTTACTTGTGTTTAAGTGAAGGTAAAAGTTTGTGAAAGCCAACTGCAGGCTCTAAACTGTGTTGCAAGGAAGTCAGGGCAGTGTTCAAGGATGGACTGGAGGTGTACAAAATGGTATCATCTGCATATAAACGAATGTGAGAATTACATGCAGTATGAGTAATATTATTAATGGAAATTTTGAAAAGGGTTGGACCAAGTGTGGATCCCTGAGGAACACCCTTGAACAGGGGCAATCGGTCAGACAAAAATGTCATCCATTCTCAATGTTAAAGCAATAACTCTTAAACCATGCAAAGCAAATCCCTGAAAGGCCAATGCCTTTTAGCCTGCCTGTGCCAGATCACTAAATACAGCTACACAGTTTTTTTTCTTGCCATAGCACATACGGTATGATGTTGTTTAAGACTCTTAAGTGTTGCAGAGCTGTGTCCAGTTCTAAATCCAGACTGCATAGAGGTTAAGATACTGTGTTGCTTCACACCACAACCTCATAAATGGCAGAAACTTGGTTGAGGTTTAGTCAGACTTTAACATTATATTTTCTCTCCTCTCTGATGCACAGATCGGTTCATTTGAGCATAACCTGACCACAGACCTGCTCAACCACCTCGTTTTTCTTCAGAAGGTTTTCATGAAGGAAGTCAATGAAGTCATTCAGAAGGTTTCAGGTACTGTAACTTTACTATAAAACTTTTATATTCAACTTTTTTACCAAACATTTCCCCCCAAATTTACCCTATGTACTATAATCTGGAGGAACCTTTTATATCCAAACTATAATTTTTCTGTGCTTCTGCAATGACCCAGTTTCCCCTCTCAGATCAATAAAGTTAATCTAATCTTAAACATCTGAGTGTTCCCCACAGCTCTCTGTAACCTACAGATAATGCTTCAGTCACTAAAAAAAATCTTTTTTTCTCAGCACAAAACACCGCCTAAGGCACTGCCACAAATCCAGTCATGTTTATTTCCACAACAGTATTGATGGTAATTTGTTTAACTCACTAAGCTTGATCAATGTAATTGCCCAAAAGAGAGAAGGCTGGGGCTTGATGCCATTTTAGGGTGAAGAATTATGCTGCAGCCTTTAGTTGTGTATTGAACACACACAGCCAGGGACTAGACTTTAAATTGCAGCTGCAATGGGACACCTTTATCCACTATCACATTTTAACCAACTACTGTTTGAACTGAACAGTGGGGTTGACTTTGCTCTTTCTTTTTTAACTGTCACAGGAGGAGAGCAACCCATCCCACTGTGGAATGAACACGACACTTCAACAGATGCAGACAAGCCGAAAATCCTGCTTTATTCTCTCAGTCTTATGTTCAAGGTATCTCACGTTCAGGATTTTTGAACTGAAGCAGTTTTGAACTTGTTTTGAGTAATTAAAAGTCTTTTAAATCACAGAGGAATTTTCTGAGTGACGTCTTTGTGTTATCAGGGGATCCAGATGACGGCCACCACTCCCTCCATGCGGGCTGTGCGCTTTGAGACTGGCCTGATTGAGCTGGAGCTATCCAACAGGATCCAATGCAAGGCTCATTCAGGAGGCAGCAGCAGTTACCTCAAACTCTTCGGCAAATGTCAGGTGGACCTGAACCTGGCCCTCGGACAGATAGTCAAACATCAGGTGCAGATTAGCTTCCTGCCGTTTCATGCTGTCCTCTCTTATCCCAGATTTCTGATGCATATTTTCCCTCTTTTTTCACCTCTAAGGTGTACGAAGAAGCCGGCTCTGACTTCCACCAGGTGGCGTACTTCCGAACTCGGATTGGTCTCCGGAACGCGCTGCAGGAGGAAATCAGCGGCTCCTCGGACAAAGAGGCTGTACTCATAACACTCAACAGGCCGATTGTTTTTGCTCAGCCGGTGGCATTTGACCGAGGTTCACTTCACTTTCATTCTACATCTTAAACATTTTTCAAAAGCATCAGTTTTTCTCTTATAAGCATGAACTGATTTGTATTTGTTTTGGATTGAAGGCTGTTCTTAAACAGTCATGTGTCTTAAAGTTGCATGAAGATTTGACATAAAGTTGTGTAGCATTTTTGTCCTGTTAAACTGGTTTAGTGGCAGTGAAATTACACATAAGGAACTGGAGGTTTTTTTACTGCTTAACATTGCTTTTTTTGCACTCTTCTTGTCCAGAACAACTTTTCCGAGGAGATCTCATGTAATATTCACACACTAACAGTATTTCACAGTTTTTGCTTGTGAAACTTTGGCGAGCAGAATCCTACATGGAATTTTCAACCCTTTACCTCATGTAACTTGTTTGGGTGACATTCAGAATCTAAATTTGTGCTCTTTCTCCCCCACCTCTGTGTCCTCCTGCAGCCGTGCTCTTTTGGTTGAATTACAAGGCAGCATATGACAACTGGAATGAGCAGCGCATGGCCCTTCACAACGATATTCACATGGCCACCAAAGAGGTGGTGGACAAGCTGCCAGGCATTCAACAAACCTCAGCCCAGGCGTTCAGCACCCTCTTCCTGCAGCTGACTGTCAACGACCTGGGTATATGCCTCCCAATTACCAACACGTCCCAGGTAATCTGCAGAATTTGGTTTTGAGCTCCGGTAGTCAGTCCTCCAGAGCAATACAGAGTTTTTATGTTAACTTAGATGTTGATGTCAAAGTTGATATATTAAACTTTTTCAATGTTTAAGAAATAACAGGTTAGCAGCTTCATGTTCTTTTAGTCCTAATTTTCATAAACATCATTTTAAATCAAGGTTAATTCACACAGTTTAGATATTTATATTTGTTTAAAAACTTCAATTACATTTTATCTAATGTTGTTGAAGGTGTTTATTTACTCAACTAAACTAATCGCTGACTTCATTTGCCAAAATAATTAGATTATTTAATTGCTGTATTTGATAGGAATATAGATTCATCAGCATCTAAACTTGCTCTTGACAGCATATTCTGTGTTTACAGGATTCATTATGCTTTAATCAAGAAAAGCATTTATTGATTATTCATAGAGAGCTTTTCTCATTAGTTCTGATATCAGTGTTTCTTCTACCATCCCAGTAAATGTCACAATTTTTATCTTCGTTAAAGATTAGTACCATCATGTACATTTGTTAACCCTTTATTAACAGAGACAGATGCATGAAAGTAATCTAAAGATGATGTTGATGTTGTTTGGGGCTACAGTTGTGATGTCCAGCAGGAGACCTGCTTGTGTTCTGGATGATATAAACTTGGAACAATAAGGAAAGAAATTAGTGTTTGGTGGATTATTTTGCTTTAACAATGGTTCTTGGCAATAAGCATTATACAGTTGGAAAGCTTGTTTATTTCCCTTTTAAATGGTGCCACAATTTTTAAAGAAAATATATATGTGGGATGAGCAACAGAGTGGAATATGTATGTTGTACCTATGAAAAGGTTGCCAAAAGTCATGGCAGTTAATAGAAGAATAAGTTGTTTGGCATTCAGGTACTTAACTCTGCTGCTAATACCACAAATGCATTTTTCGTTACAAACCTGGCTTGTTTTAAATGGGAATAAACAGGTTTTCCAACAGGATAAAATGTAATGCCAAGAAGTATTGTTACGACAAAGAAATAACTGACTAAACACAAAGTTCCTTACTTTTTGTGCAAAGTTCTTGCCATCAGCAGCCTTATTTCCTCATCACTGTCATCAGAAGCAGACATTTTTACGTTGCAGACGTCTGGTATCTATTTTCATTCTTTTGGAAGTTTTATTGCACCTACAGAAAAAGAACAAATTTCCATTTTGAGTAACGTTATCTGTTCTTCCCCTGTTTCCCATCTACTGCCCTCCCTTCCATCACACACAACGGAGATAAAAACAGAAGGAAGAAACAAATGTAACCACAAAATGATCACAAAACACAAATTCTTACACTAAGATGAAATGGAAGATAACATATAGATACATTTTTTTCGTCCCATCAGTCCTGTGGAACAGTAGGGGAATCATTGCACATTTTTACATTGAGAGTCTTATATGTTTTTCCAAGACTTGACATATAAGACCAGCCATACACAAAAGGGGGGCATAATAATTCTAACATCTGATATTGTTATATTTGCAGTATGTCCATAAATTGAGGATATACCAGCTGTTATTTCACACTTATTTCCATAGAAAGGACAAGCACCAGTTGGGCAGGAGGGCAACAACTCTGAAGCCGGAGCCAGCTCATCAGCGGGCTGGCAAAACAATGCACGAAAAGTAACCGACAGTTTATTACATCTCTTGTGCTGGCTTGTTGTGGGGTAAAGGCTTACTGTGATACTCTCCTATAAAACCTGTCCCAAAGGCACTGCAACCATTTTGTGACAGTAAACATTTCTTCCACAAAACTGGCATAACAATCAATGAAGCTTTAACTGGTGCCTGAGGACAAACAAGGTTATGCTAATATGAGTCCAGAGTGTTTCTTAGAAATTGATTAAAACTGTATAGATTTGTATTAGGGCTGTCAAAGTTAACGCGTTAATGCAAATTCTTTTTAACGGCGATAGTTTTTTTAACACGCGATTATCGCACGTACTGTTGGCATAATTTCAGGAAGGGATGTAGGAAGCAGGATATGTTTCTGAAGCAACACAGCCACAGAATGGATCTTTTACACGGAGAGTTCAGCTTTAAAGTTCTGCAAGATGGTTTTCAGGACCAGTCTGAGGTATTTTATCAACTAAGTTCTCCAAATAATGCAGGAGAAGGAGACTCAAACTGGCCACGGGTTGAGGAATAGAAAATGAAACTTAAAGGTGCGGTGACACAGGGCTTGCTGAGCATTCAGGATGCATTCAAAGCAGCTCGGAAATCACAACTCTAACAGTCTACTTCATGCGATGACACTTACAATATTAATATCTGTTTAGAGTCTATGTGGGCTTCTTAACAGCTTAAATAAGTATTATAACAATACATAAGTATTAGATAATTATTATAATAATAAATACGCTGTTAAAAATGGTAAGAAAATGAAATGGATCAAATAAAATAACAAAAAAAAGATTTTTTTTAAAATTCCGCAATTAATATGCGATTAACTCAGGGCACTCATGCGATTAAATGCGATTAAGAATTTTAATCGACTGACAGCACTAATTTGTATATATTACATCAAATCAAAGGTACACATGGTGGGGGTTGTCTCTTCTTTTAAGAAAAAAAAAACATGACGGCATGCTGAAATGACTTGAATTCCTGCAGTAGTTACTCCTCTTCCTCTTTGTGGTCTGATTTCATCCAATCAATAAAAGTTGTTAATCAGATTGTCTGGAGGTAGACATATTAGTGATGAGATGATAATCAGATTACTGTTTCGGGATCAAACATTGCTGCAAATTGTTTTTTCCTGATTCTGCAGTTCATTCTGCAACTCATTCTAACAAGCTGAAAAGGTTGTTCACGTTTCCCTCAGAGGTGCTGCTATCTGAGCTAATATTATCCCATAATTCATCCTTTGCATTTTTTTGTTTTTGTTTAGTCATCTGTTAACAAGCACTTTTCACATTGTATTGGACTGATAATGAAGCTTCACTATGCAGCCGAGCAGAGTGAAACGTTAGCAGCTATTTCTGCCTTTTCAAAGCACATGGAAGCGGATTCTTCTCCCTGTTCTCCTCCCTCCTCCCCCGAGGCCTGGCTAACTCCTCTGTCTCCCCTCTCTCTCCCACCAGGCCAATCACAGCATAGATTTTGACACTGGTTCAGCTATGGTTCTGACCATCGAGAGCACGCTGATCACCGCCTGCTCCTCCGAGTCCCTGGTGAGCAAAGGGCACTTCAAGAATTTCTGCATTCGCTTTGCAGAGGGCTTTGAGACGTCTTGGGACGACTGGAAACCTGAAATCCGGGGAGAACTCGTCATGAATGCTTGTGAGTTGACAAGGGAAATTACACTGCCTGGCCAAAAGAAAGTCACCACCAAAAAGGTCACACACTATCATATTTCGTTGGACCATCTTTGGCTTTGATTGTGGCAACATTCACTGTGCCATTGTTTTGATAAGCTTCTGCAATGTCACAAGATTTATTTTCATCCAGTGCATTAATTTTTCCATCAAGATCTTGTATTGATGATGGGAGAGTCAGACCACTGGGCCAAGCCTTCTCCAGCACAATGTGTGAAACCACACTTTCACAATTTGAGCCCGATGAATCCTGAATGAATCTTGGAATATGGCCGTGCCTTCAGGGAAGAAAAAAATCCATTGATTTAATAACACAATAATGCTGCTGAAACAAGACCTGAACCTAGACCTGACCAACTGCAGCAACCACAGATCACAGACTGCCCCCACAAGCTTATTTTGGAGATTTTTCTTAAGGCTACACAGCTGTTTAGTTCCAGTCCCTTGAGTTCCTTCACATTGTTCATGTGGAAATGTTCTTACTTTCACTATTGAACATAGCCCTGAGTTCTACTGTTGTTTTTTTTAACCATCTGATTTCCCTCAAATATTTAAGTGAGCACCATCATTCAAGATGTTTTTCTGACCACATTTCTTCCTGGAAGACAATGGATCCCCAACATCCTTCCAGGTTTTGATAATGCATCAAAGTTTCTGCGTCTCTTTAGGTGTTTTTTCTGCTTGATGCCAATGATTTGAACCTTCTTAAGCAGACTAACATATTTTCCACGACCTCAGGATGTTTCTTTCCACAAGGTTGTTTAAGAAATTAGAAACTACTCATAGCATCAGTTTGGGTTAAACAACTTGTGGCCAGCTGAATGATAATCACCCATGCAGTAATTACCCAATAGGAGGCTTGTAGTAATTTGCTTAATTAAATCCAGGTGGCAACCTTTTTTTTTGTGCCAAGACTGTTTTTTTTTTAAAACCCAAATATAAAACTATATGAGCTTGTTGCCATGTGTTTGATTACTTAAGTGGGCAGTGAGTTTCTTATTTAGCTTCATGTAACTCGTGAGATATTAACCAGCATGTTGCATCTTTGTGTGTTTTGTATACAGGCGTCGTTCCTGATGGTACATATGAAGTGTGTTCCAGGACCACAGGGCAACTTTCTGCTGGCAAGCTCTTTTAACTTTTCACCAATTCATAAAATATAGATCACATCCTGGAGCCGCACAATATCCATGAGACAAGTGTCTTAAAATTTTATAACTCGCTGCATTTTTTTCATCCATATCGTCCACCAGAGAGCAGCAGCGCTGGTACCTGGACTCTCAACGTGCTTTGGAAAATGTGCGGGATAGACGTTCACATGGACCCCAACATCGGCAAGCGCCTCAACGCTCTGGGCAACACGTTAACATCACTGACAGGCGAGGAGGACGTGGACGACATCACCGACCTGAACTCCGTGAACATGGCAGATCTGTCAGATGAGGATGAAGCTGACACCATGTCGCCAACCATCCACATGGTCAGGCATTACCCAGCTCTTTTAAAGTTTAGTTTGAATTCTGGAATACTCGCAGGTGTAATTATCAGATGTTTTCCATCACAGTTACAGACAAGCGTCATGATTTAAACTTTACTTTCAGAATAGATGTGACATATTGTAGTGTTTTATGAAATACGCAGCCGACGTCAGTTTAATTAAATGCCTTGTGATTACAGTTAGTTTTCAGTAAATGTATGTTAAAAATCACAGGAATTTCTTAGAAATGAACGTTTTAAAAAAAAGAAATTTAATGAAAGTGCTTAACTTAAGATTTCAAATTACAAGTTATCACAAGTTGAAGGAATAGTTCAACATTTTTTGCAGCTGGTATTATGAGAAGATCTAGAAGATCACATCTACTACTCACATCTGTTTAAATATAAGGCTGCAGCTGTATTGTCAGAGAAGTCTGATGCTGTAACAGGTCGCCCACTTGTTACATCATTACGGTGAGAATATGACGTGATAATGAAATAGTTTAAACATCATTTGACAAATGACAGAAATGTTGTGCTAAAAAACAGAAGAACTTTTGAAATATCCCGATAAAGTAAATAAAGATCGATTTACTCAGTGGACTTGTTTAGAATATTGTTGACATTAATAAGACCTACAAAGAATATTGGATTTATCCACTATTTTAAGCTGTAATATGCTTCAGAAAGTGCTATAAAAATGACAGTCAAGGAGCCTTTCCAATACAGTGGTAGGGAAACCATAGGATTGAGCCTCGACAAAAAATGTGACTAAAAGTCACAAGCATGGAAGAATAAACACATCTTTACCAGCTGAAAATAATTCCTGCTTTATTACAGAAGTTGGTTTCGAATTTTCTTTGTAGTTTGATTGAAAGACAGGTAGTCGTAAAAGCTGCAAACTGGTTTGGTCACTGTGGGGAATCAGGAATAACTGGTTTACTTGCATTCTGTTATTGGAGATCACACCTCCCAGCTTAGAAACAGTCTGGCATGCAAAACACCTTACAGAACTGAAAATTGTTAGAACCTCTATTAGTCTTTTAATGCAGCTTCATTTTTAACAAATGACCCAAAACTATGACCTGTCTTGTCATCTACTATCAGCAGAAAAGCAAATGAGTGTATGTCTAAAGATTTTGAACTATTCCTTTAACGTTTCATCAGTAAATCTGACCATATCCAGCCTGGTTTACCTTTTAAAGAAATCTTCAGAGGGTAAATTCTGACCAGAGTCGTCCATTCTTCCACCTCTCCATCCATCTGTCCCTGCCGTTGTTTGCAGAGTCCAGAGAGCCAGTTCAGCCCTCGGCTGACCTTAAGGAAGCGTCTGGTAAACCACATCCTGGGCCTCAGCCCCAGGCCTCAGAGTGTATCTGTCCCTGCTGACTACTTAAACTATGCATCGCCTTGCCTCCAAGCGGGCAGTGCCAGGGCCCAAAGACCCCTCTCCTGGGCCTGTGTATGTAGCCACCCACAGTGTTGACTCTCCTCTGGGCTGACAAAATCACCTGCAAAATCATATCTCTATCACTGTGGTTTACAAATGAAAGTGGATGACAAAATGCTGAGCAACGCTGTGGTTAATTAGCCGGATAATGCAGGATAGTGCTGCTTAGCATTTGCTGTCATCTCCTCATTAAGTTTCAGGTGCGGGTGAAAAAAAATTATTGTTGCATAAATCACTGTGGCAGAAGAGTTCAATTTTTTCCCTCTTTCACTTTGAGTGGAGTGGTGATGGTGGTGGTGGTGTCTCTTGTTTTGTGACCAGTTCCCTGGTGTGTGGATTAATCAACACATATTCTTATTCAATCATAAGAATTGATTAATCGGACAGATTTGGGGAGGGACAAATGCTTCAAATTCTTTCGTTTGATCAGCTGGTTTGTCAAAAGTTTTATCGGTTTCACGTTTGACGCGTGTCGTTGATTCCACAGGAGACCATTGATCTCCGGAGGCAAATGGTGACAGGAAACCAGGTGATTGACGCTCGGGGGAGGAAGTTCACCAAGAGGGTGGTGGACATTCGGGAGCTGAACGAGCAGGCCAAAGTCATCGATGACCTCAAGTAGGATTTCTGCTGTTTGTTCGGAGTTTGTGGAGTTCTTTTCTTGAAAGGATTTTAAAACCATCCGCTCCGTCTTCTCCTGATCCCAGGAAATTGGGAGCCAGCGAGGGCACCATCAACCAGGAGATTCAGCGCTACCAGCAGCTGGAGTCGGTGGCCGTCAACGACATCAGGAGAGACGTCAGAAAGAAACTGCGTCGCTCCAGCATGAGGGTAAACCTTCATCTAAGCGTACCACAGTAGATTGGGTGCCCTCCACTTCTATTAATGTGGAATTGTGCCAAAATGTTGATCGTATTTACTCTTTCATGGTCCTATTTCTGACTGTTCTTATCCAGGCTGCATCTCTGAAGGATAAGTGGGGTCTTGGCTACAAGCCAAGCTACAACCGCTCCAAAAGCATCTCTGCAGCAGCAGGACGACCGCCTCTAAAAAGGATGGATCGACAAAGGTAACCAGCGAGGGCAGCCGGAGCCACTTACCCTGATATAATATTATCATGGAAATTACACCATTAATGGAGCATCATCTAACATTTACTGAAAACAACCACGTGTCACATCCCGCTGATGCTGTTTTAGTTTTAAAACACATAGTCCATTAACCGTTTTACAAAGAAGATGAAGAGACTCACAAATTACAATGTGATTTACAGGAGAGCAAGAGATCAGGGCATCTGTTTATGCTAATTACACAAACAGCTCTGAATAAATGTAGTTATGATTCTGAAACATTCCACATACTGTTAAACCTTTATCGGTGGAAAAATATTCCGAGGGTGAGAATAAATGAACAAAAATAAATGGAAGATAACGACTGTAATATCAGTCAGAACAGATTGCACCACTTTGACTTCTTTATGTATCTTATGGATGTTAGTGTCTCTTTTCCTGTGTCTTTAGTTCCAGGATCGGAGATGTGGATGATTTACCAGATATCCGTGTGGATGCATCCTCTCCCGGACCACGGGTCACCTTCAACATCCAGGACTCGGTAAAATGCCCTTGAAAAAAGAAAAAAAAGAACTTTTATATCATATGTCCAGCCAGAAGGGACAGATAAACACATTAACATAGTGTTCTAGCTTTTATTGATTGATGTAATTAAATCGTAAACTTACGTGTTGATAGATTTTATTTCTAGTTTGTAACTGAGGCAATCATTGGGGATTTATTTATATTCTTTTAATTA
>JBBBVU010000021.1:4758180-4781077 GCA_037177055.1 Atherinosoma microstoma | reverse complement strand
GGCAAAAAAAAATCGCAAAATTTTACCCGTGATTCAGCCGCGATACGCCCGTGAAAGGCAGTGTGACCGGGCCTTAACACATGGTTTAAAAATATTTTTCATGTATTATATGCTTTTTTAAATATTCTATTTTTTTTTTTTTTCTTTTACCCTCTCTGGAATTAGCCTTGAGTGCATTTCAACATTTTGTTTAGATTTCAGAGAGATCACACTGGAAAATCTGGATAAACAAAGGAGCAAACAGGTTAACAAACAACTAGTTCAGCAGTCAAACCAATCGCCACATTTTGGACGTAACACTTGGAATAGAATGACGTCAAGCTTTTTATTTTTCACAAAACCGAATACACGCCAGGACGGCCAACCGTATAACTTGTATTAATAAATTGCATAAACCTGGATGGGAAAGCTGTTGAAATGTGCTTTTTACATTGCTGCTGTCAATTTTATTTCCATAGAAGAAGAAAAGAATTCCCATGCATTGAACACATGGGGGCATAATCCATATACTGAATGGAATTACAGCAACATGCTGCAACATTAAGCTGACCGGACACATAGTTAACACTTCCCGTATTCTCTTTAGACACATCCAGAGCGGCTCACAACGAGTTTATCAAAACGCATCATTGTTGGTTAATGTAACATTCTGACTAATGCTTAACTAGGGATGTCACAATTATATATTTTCTTAGTAAGATTAATATGAAAGAAATTGTCACAATTTAACAATTATCACAATTATTATGTGTTAATTAATTTCACAACTCTGTAAATGTGTAGAATTACATGAACACGCCCCTCTATGAAAGTTGTGCAGAACAAAAACAAAACAACACAAGCAGCAACACGTGAATGTTGTGCCGCCGTTATTGTTCATATATTTTTTTTTATGGAAAGTTATGGTATTGAGGGAGCTTTGCAATGAAATAATCAGGTTGTTTAAGGCCAAGATTAATTGTGAAATTACATCCCTACACTTAACGCAGAGAAATTTATTTTATTGAACTGGTTAGATAAAAGCAACACAAATTCATGTGTTTGTTTAATCTTTTTGTGCATTTTTTAAGTCTGTGACATGCACATAATGAAACGTTTTGGATTCCTCCCCATGCCTGGCCTGTGTCGGGGTCTGGTCATGATTTATTGAATTAAACTATACTTCCGATTTGTAACTGACATTTAATTGAAGGAAATGTGGTACTTGCTATTATTAGGGTTGCCACCAAATAAATCGTTTCCTGTCACAAAATCGTCAGTCACCGTGCTGTTTAAATATTGTATTATTCAGTTGTTCTGCCATTCTTTGTGTTTCCTGCATTATTTTACACACACTCTTCTGAAACGGACATTTTTACATATTAAAGAGATATTTTTCATTTTATAGAAAACTTTTAAATCCTTGCCATTTTATTTATATATATATATATGAATCTAGTTGAACGATAGCTGGATTTTTACAGCTTTTGTTTTATTTTGATCAGATTTATTAAATATCTTGGACTCTATCTGTAAAATCACATGTTTACATGTAAAGCTGGACAGTTTTTCTCCAAAGTAAGAGCTTAACCTTGTGTTTTTGCTTGTGTGTTTTCAGCCCTCTCAGATCCGCTTCAGCTGCCTGCCCATGTCTCGGGTGGAGTGTATGCTCAAGCTGCCTTCTTTAGACCTGGTTTTCTCCTCCAACCGTGGTGAACTGGAGACCCCAACAGGAGCCCACTCCACAGAAGGAGCACACCCACCCTCTTCCACTCCACCTGGGCAACATATCCCCAAAATACCTCCCAGCAAAGGTCTGTAAAGCACAAAACACTTTAGATGAGCAAGGATGCTGCACAGTGTGCAGAGACGTGTTCTGACAATGTGTTTACTGTCAGTCTTTTAAAATCTGTGATTAAGTAAAATTAGATGTTATTTCATGGTAAATCTGTGCTCTGTATGATTTCCTGTTGCTCACAGCTTCTTGCTTTGCATTCATTACCTTCCTTTCTTTTTGCCAGATGATGCAAAGTTTGCTCTATTGTTGTTGTTTGCTCTAACATCGTGTACCTCAGGTCCTATATTTTTAATATCTTTGGTCTAAATTATTTTTGTACTCTAAAAATGTTTTGTTTTTTTCCCACCGATAATTATTTTACTGGATGGAGGATTAATGTGTGCAGCTGTTCCTCGTACATCTTCAGAGTTATTTACATTCTCCTCTGCTTCCCTCCAGCATCTCCATTGCTTGGGAGCCCTCTTGGCAGAAGCCGCCACAGCAGCAGCCAGTCGGACCTCACCGGCCCTCCCAGTAACTCCTCAGGCCTCAGCTTCACTGCCTGCATGTCAGACTTCTCCCTTTACGTCTTCCATCCTTACGGCGCCGGAAAGCAGAAATCAGCTGTTACCGGCTTGCCTCCAGGCCCGGGTCCATTAGGTATGAAAAACTTACTCCACTAATGTTTCACCTGGAAAGGCAGAACCACAACCTCATCAATCATGTCAGTTTATGTACAATCATCAGATTAGAATTTAGGGATTGGCATCATTGCCATATGTTTAACCTGCAGGTACAGTAGACGAGGAGCCGTCTTCAGTGACAGGAAGGAAAGACTCTCTGAGTATCAACCTGGAGTTTGTAAAGGTCAGCTTATCCAGGATCAGGCGTACTGGAGGTCCCACCTTCATTGAAAGCTTCATTCCTAAAGGAGGCAAAATGGACACCACCCTCATCAACATCTCAGGTACTTTTTCCATTTTGATGCATTTGAAATTTAAAAAGGAAAAGAAAAAATAGTTTTGTTCAGGTGATGTCAGAGCGTTGCAGTTTAACATATTTTATTTCACTTTGGAGCCAATAGGGGTGTGAAGCTACACAGCCTGGCTTTGGAACATATGGACTTTGACTCAATTTCTCTTATTTTTGTTGTTTATCAAAAAATGATAAATAAATACAGGCATAAAGTTTAGTTTTAGTTTCAGGGTTTTCACATCCACACTGGGAGAAAGCTTTACAAATTACACATCTTTGATAATATAAACTCTCTTTCAGAGTTTTAGATATAATACAACAGTTTCCTCAACTGTGTCATCAACAGATGTCTGTATTCCTTTAGTTCTTCATTAGTTAAGCAGGTCAAAGGTTCAGAGGTGAAGCGTGGGATTGCATTTGGAAGCTGTTGCTGCAACGCCCACAACACAGAAACTTTAGTTGTGTTGAATTCAACAGTTTAGTACATGCTGACAAACATCAAACTGCTTATAAGAAACTGGTAAAGGAACATCCTTCACAGCATCCAGTCATGTGAAGATCGCTCACCAGGAGGCAGACATAATGATTATCCATGTCAGGTTTGGAATGACTGATGATCCGAAGCACCAACTGCTGTTTTTCCTCTAGAAATGATTTAATGATGATCTGTTTATGCTGTAGAACGTTTTAAAGGAGCATTTATCATCTAAATATAATCTTCTTTTTTTTCCTCAGCCGTGTGTGACATCGGATCGGCTTCTTTCAAGTACGACATGAGACGACTGAGCGAGATCCTGGCTTTTCCGAGAGCCTGGTACCGTCGCAGTATCGCCAGACGCCTCTTCCTGGGAGACCAGACCATCAACCTTCCAGGTGACACCTCAGTAGCTTCACTTGGTGTTCAGCGATGGCTTCTTGTTTTTGTAGTTGAATTTGTGGGGAAGGGAAGGATGAGCTGTAGAATTTAGAGAATGATTCCTGACTCTGACTTGGGTCATCATGCAGTTATTAACCAGCCTTCATCCAACAGGCCCTTTCATTTCTTTGTGCTGACATTTACAAGTCTGTCCTTTACCTAAACCTCCAAACCTTTACGTCTCTGCAGCCTCTGGCCCCGCCACCCCCGACTCAGCTGAAAACCTCACCCAGCATCTCTCCCCTGAGTCCAGCCGGAAAGCTTACTGGAGGACCTGGGATGGTAGCAACGGGACTCAGCACATGCCCCAATCCCCCAGCGTCTTTTCAGAGCACTCTGCAGGGAGCAACATGTCCCCAGGCGGCGTGGGCCACCTAAAATCCCCGGCACCCGGCCGCACCCGGAGTGTGTCCGACTCGTCTGCTCCCAGGAGAGGTAGCTACAACGATCCTCGCGTTGGTCAGAATTAAATTCGAAAGAGTGCAGCAATGACCTTTTCTCCCTCATCTTAACTAACTTTCATTCAGATTCTGTGACGAAAACTTCCACGCCTTCATTCGGGAAAAACGGGAAGTCTGCCGGTCAGCAGGGGTCTCCCTGGGAGACGCTGGTGGTGTTCGCCATCAACTTGAAACAACTCACCGTCCAAATGAACATGAGCAACGTCATGGGAAACAACACGTAAGAAGTCCAACTTATTCTAGCGTTACTCAGTTATTTTGGCCTGAGGCGGCTTCAATAAAAAAGTCGATCTGAGTTGTCTGAACCATTTTACTGTGTTTGTATCGGCTCTTATTCGCCTCATACAACAGCTCAAGTAGAAAAACGAAGAATTTGGGAGAATAAACCGGTTAAAAATGAATAAGCAAGTCATTAAAGTAAAAAATACAAAAATAATTCCTCATTAAGGGGATGAAAGACATCTTGAATCTTCATTTGGAGTGTATTTGTTGGTCTTAAATGAACCCTCGCTGATCACTACATAGCAAACAGTGTCAGCTCAAAATGAGGAACGATATCCACGAAGATACATTTTATGTTTTTAAACCTCTCAAAAAAAACTTCTGAATTCATTATAATATGTATTTTTACAACCTGAACACTGTGGTCCGAATCAAGACTGAATAAATGAGCCTTCAGCCTCTTTGCATCCGATCACTCCTGTCTTAATTTGATTTTATTTCTGCCTCACTTCATCCCTAATGAAGACAAATAATCAGTATCCCATCTGCAAGCACAAAAATCATTCTGTAATTATTTATACAAATCTGTACTAAATACAGACATCCGCTTCATTTCCAATTTCAGGCCTCTCTGGTGAAGATAAACCCCCTGAGTGTCGAGTGAATTGGCCTTAAATTTGTGGAAATTAAAATGCAGATGGATGAGTCCTGAAGGGATTCGTGTTACATGAGAACTGAAGGGAAAGATGGTAAAATACTGCCTTGGAAAACACAGAATGATAGAAAGAAAGTTCAAAGATATTATTTAAACCTGTGAATGTTGATTTCTAAAAAAGATGCTCGTCATTATTTTTACTTTGATTAGAGTAATCAGCTGCTACACTCCTCCTTCAGGGCCTTTTCTACAGCAACAAGCAGATATAAAATGTTATGTCTCTGCAGTTGAGGAAGAGCTGAATGAAATCCTGCTGAAGCAGTGATGCACTCGGCATCCTGAGTACAGATTCATGAGCTTCATGCAATGTTAAAACCATCCTCTACTCCGTGGGCTTCCTTAACAACACTTCTCCTTTTTCTCAGAGTTGGAGTACAGTCGTCCTCTTGAGTTCTGCTTAAATAGTTCATGACTTCATGTTGTTTTTCTGTCACCATTGTGCAAAGGTGTGGTTTACATAGACTCTAAAAAACAAACTTCACTTTTACTTTGTTTATATAGGCAAAAAGGAACAATATGTCACATTATGTGAGCCAGGAAACATTCTTGGTATTCAACATTTCCTTTTCAGTTACTTGTGTTGATTCCAAGGCAACTCGTTGGTGTGAGTCAGTCTGTTGACTTTACGTCCGTTTGTTTGTCCCTGCAGCTGGACGACCAGCGGGCTGAAGAGTCAGGGCCGACTGTCTGTCGGCAGCAACCGCGACCGAGAGATCAGCATGTCTGTCGGCCTCGGCCGCTCCAAGCTCGACTCCAAGGGAGGAGTGGTGGGTGGCAATATAGACGTGAATACCCTGGAGATGGTCTGTAAGTAAACAAAGCACCGACTTTCCTGACATCTGGTCTATTTTTTTCCCCCCTCTGTCTTTCTGCTGCTCGTTAGCAGCTCTTTTCCCAACAGACTAAATTGTGGGTGTGGAGCTGAGCCAGAGATCACTCCTCAGAAAACACACAATACACTTGTTTACCATTTTAGAATAAAATCTTATTTAAAGCTTTTAATTGAAGACAATTCCAGGTGTAGAACATCTGTCTTCTGCTACAGGTTTTCTGCTCAGTGTTGGCTGCTTTCTGCCTTTTGCTGTGGTCTGAACTCTGTTTGATAACGGTGGCTGTTTACACTACTTTTGTAAAGCAAAATCTTTTGCTTGACTTTTTGCAGAAGTCTTAAAGCGCCCTACATTTCTTCATGTTTTGCTACAAAATAACTCAACTTTCTGATAATCCTTTGAAATGTTCTCTGAGTAAGACTTCTGAAAGTCTTTAAAACTTTTTCTTTCAACATTGGCTGCCCACTTATATTCAGTCCACTCCTTCACATGACTGTATGAAGCTTTATTTATTTATTTTTTGTTGTTGTTCGCCACTTAAAACTGACCTTTGAATCATTTAAACATAAAAAAGCTACCTAATTCAAAGGATGAACCAGTGTTGTTGACAGATACCATAACAACTTAGCTAAGAACCAATTTTAAACTTTATCTTTAGTCATTTTGTTAGTAGCAGCCATCACATATAATTTGTTTTTAGTTTAGGTGCCAAAGATAACACACTGGCAGACAAAAAACAATGATTTTGCACCAACAAGGTGATTTCCCAAAAAGCTTTTAGCCAGAAACTAGATAGATCTCATTATGGTGCGCAGTGTGTCTTTTAAAAAGAAAAGTAAACTGGATAAGTGGAGACCAAAAGAAATATTCAGCCTAAAAAACTATCCACAGCAGATGAACAGGGTCTGAAAGTGATATCATGAAAAATCCAGTAAATGCCTGATACAGGACCTGAGAGATGCATCGGGACCTTCAGTTTATCCATCTAATGATCACTGAAGCCACATCAGAAATGGTCTCTAAGGAAAGGAAACTGGGAGAAAAGTTTTCCAAATAACAGAAGAACTGGAGTGAAAATCAGAGGGAGAACGTCTGATGGAGAGATGAATCCTCCCCAGAGCCCGGACCTCAGCATTGTTAAAGCAGTGTGAGATCATCTTGACAGAACGGAACAAAAGGCAGAAACATCCAAAGGAGAGCTTTGAATGTCCTTCAGGAATAACTCTGCCTGTTTTTTGAAGAGTACTTAAAGAAATGACAAAGTTTGTCTGAGAGGGTTCAGGCTTTGTTGAACAATAACGGTGCTTAGACTAAATCTGGATTTTTAAGCTCCTTAGAACTGCACAAACTCAGTTTTTACCTTCTATGCTGGTTATTTTTACTTATATTTGAATGAATTGCTGCACCTATTCCCTGTTTTCCTGATGGTACAATAAAAAGAGTGCACAGTACTGTAAAACACCTCTTGATGCTGAGATACAGATACAGAAACTTAAAAAAGTGAACAATCTCATTTAAAATGATCATCATTTTGTGTGCTTGAAGGGCAGTTTAAATATTGTAAATATGTATATTTTCTTAATATTGGTCCACAAGTGTATCATTAGCTACTCGGTGGTAAAACTAACCTTATCATCTGTTTCACAGCACACATCTCTGAACACCCCAACCAGCAGCCCAGTCACAAGATCCAGATCACATTGGGCTCCACAGAGGCGCGAGTGGACTACATGGGCTCCAGTATCCTGATGGGGGTGTTTAGTAACGCCGACCTGCAGCTGCAGGACGAATGGAAGGTCAACCTGTGCTGTGTTGACACCAGCATATCAGAGAAAAGGTGTGTTGGGATGTTTTGTGTATATCATCGCTTAATATGCGGCTTTCACATGAGTCATTTTGCATCAGTTACACGTCATGTTTTCCTTCAACGACGACTGTATTTGTTTTAACGGAGCATTCGGTTTAATGAAGAAAAACAGAATATAGAGAAATGACACATCAAGTTCAGTTTGCTTTCATCTTCAGGCCGCCCTCATTCCTTTGATTCCTGCTACTTTTTTCAATTGTTCATTTCCCCTGTTCCCCACCTCTCTCCTGCCCTTACACCATTCCCCTCCCCCCCTTGTCTCCTTCCAGTGAGATCTTTGTCCACGGGGACTTGCAGTGGGACATTTTCCAAGTGATCATTTCACGCTCCACCACACCAGACCTTATCAAGATTGGCATGAAGCTACAGGAGTTTTTCACTCAGCAGTTTGACACCAGCAAACGTGCCCTCTCCACATGGGGCCCTGGTCCCTACCTGCCCCCCAAAACCCCCATCATCAACACGGAGAAAGGAGCTGCGGAACTTTGTAAGCACGCCTTTGTTCTACGCTTCAGGGTGACATATATTTAAAGCAGACGGCGGCATAATGAGATGGGCACAGCGAGTGTCTTCAGTAATCATCATAGTTACAGGAAGTGAAATGATTTGTAATTCTAATAAGCTTCATTTGTATACCGGTGTGTTTTTAAATGGTTGATGTGGTTGTTCAAGCAGCTGAATGCAATCAGACATGCTTATTACGTAATCAGAAATAAAACCCTAAGCAGGAGAATAGATTTTAAAAAGATTGCACAAGGATAAACACAACATGATCTGATCCTGGTAACACCAGCAGTGATTTCCAGTCTGAATTCATTTGTCTGCCTTCTCGCTCTATTTCCAAATCATTCTCGTCACTTAGACATGGACGCGGCCCATCACCGCCATTGGCCCGGGGTGCTGAAGGTAATCGCCGGCTGCCACATTTCTCTCTTCCCGATGCCTCTGCCTGAGGACGCCGTGCAGCTGGGAGGCTCGATGAGCCTCCACGGGAATCACATGACGTTGGCCTGCTTCCACGGGCCCAACTTCCGCTCCAAGTCGTGGGCTTTGTTCCACCTGGAAGAGCCCAACATCGCCTTCTGGACGGAGGCGCAGAAGATCTGGGAGGATGGTGAGACAGAATGTTCATTTCAGGGATTTGAAAAGCTTTGAAAATAAGCTGCTATGTGTTGTAAAATGTAAAGGTATATAGACTAATCTCCATTTTAATAACAGATGCGTTTTTATTACATTTAGGCTCCAAAGATGACTCCACCTACATCGTGCAGACACTGGACTTCCACCTCGGTCACAACACTATGGTGACAAAACCATGCGGCGCCCTTGAAAGCCCAATGGCTACCATCACTAAAATAACCCGCAGACGGCATGAAAACCCTCCACATGGAGTCGCTACGGTCAAAGAATGGTTCAACTATGTCACTGCCATGAGGAATGAAGGTAACCGTGCAGGACATCCATGTATCCTTGTTTTAAATGCTCAGTTTCAACTCTGTGGGTAAACAAAAAAAAAAGGGCTTCAACATGAGCTGCATATTAGAGCCCTATCCCGCTCCCGCCCACTCCCGGTAAATTTCCGACCATTACCGCCAGCTCCCACAGCTTGTCTCAGTCACTCCCGCCCGCTCCCGCCGACGCACATTTATGCATCTTTTAGTCGAACCGTTTTGTTAGTTGGCCAAGGTTGAATATGCCTGAAGAATAAATACAATATATATTCAACAAATATCTTTCAGTTTTGAAAGAGCAAATCTATTTAAATATGCAAATGTAACATTAAATCAGAACAGCTTTAACAGCTGAAAACCCTGAGGCACCTTAAAAAAAAACAACCGGACTTGCTGTACATTAATAGCTACAATGGCTGAGAATACACTAGAATTACTAGAATTAAGACAGTACAGTGAAACAGACATCTGTCTTACTTGAGCAGGTGTGTTGTCTCAACCCTGAATATTCAGATTTGTGTCCGTTGTACACAAGGACTTTGCCACACTTCACAGTCCAGCTTTCTGCCTTCTTTATTTGTAACAATTTTAAAGTTCTTCCATGTATCTGATTTGCCTTATTTTCCTTTTGTACCGTATTCTCCTGCCTTCATTTTTTTTTACAAACCTCAGTTGCATTCTCCATCGCTCCCGCCTAATGCAACCTTACAACCGCCCGCTCCCGCAAGATTTGCTCAATGCAGGGCTCTACTACACGTCCCATTTGTGATGTAAGACTCTGCAGCCCCACTTTATTGATCAGAGTTGGTTCACGTAGGGGTGAACCAACTCTGATCAATAAAGTGGGGCTAGGCTCCCTCAGGTCGGCCTATCGCCGATGCTCCGAGGCCGTGGTTAACATGTCAGACTGGCTCCTTCTTTGGCTGTTTTCTAATCCTTCACTTTCAACAGCATGTCTGATTTTCATTTATTTTTTTTATTTACTTTTATCTATTTCATTAACTGATTATGCTATGCTTTTTATTTTTTTATTTCTTTTAGACTATTTTGGCTTTTCTTTTTACTGCGTACAGCACTTTGGTCGACCTTGTTGCTGGTTTAAATGTGCTTTATAAATAAAATGGCATGATGTGATCCTCGGGCATAGTAACAGACACAACTAGATCTCCCGAGACACCAAGAACATGCAAATCAACTTCATTAATTTTTCATTTACTAAATATCACTTTACTACTACTGGGTCTTTTTAGGCATTTTTTCTGAAAATATGGCTAGGACTTAAGACGGGCATCTCAAATTCTGGTCATCAAAGGCCTCTGTCCTGCAGATATGATACAATACTCTTTATTGTCCCCATTGGGAATGTCTCGAACTCAAGTGCTGTTACATGAGCTGCATTGATAACATTAATACATAATGATAATGTTGAAGCAGGGAAACATCTAAATCCGGTCCTCAAGGCAAGTTTATTTGTATAGCACATTTTCAGGTTCAAGATCACTCAAAGTGCTTTACATAAAACATTAAAAGCATTACAGATAAAAAGCAGCTAGAATTACAATAAAATCATATAAACACACAAAAGGGCGGCTTTTCCCACAGGACTTTTGAGATCCCTGGCTCTCAGGGGTTAATAATCCATTTTCTAGGAAAGTAGATGATAAAGTAGTGTATCCTTCAACATGGGGAGGCTACATTGTTGCTGTCAAGTTTCTCCACGTCAGTCAGATGTGCTGCTGACTCGTAAGTCAAACCAAAAGTCCTCAAACCAGCGGATGTTTTCATGGCATACAGTCTGTCCAAACCTTAGGACAAAAAGTTTCCATTGGTTTGTGCACAGCAACAGTTTTTGGTTTGTTCAGTCCCGAAAATCCATGAAGAGATCTCTCTCGACTGCTTTTAATACAAAAGCCACAGTTACTATTTGACAGATCAAATTAGTATTTTAGGCAGTTACAGCTGTTTTTGCCTAATAGCAAACATCAAATGGGTCATTTTAAAAAGAAAAAGGCTTTTTATATGAGAGGATTTGAAGTTTTACTATATGTATGATAAACCTCTACACATATGAAGTACAGTAATGAAGTAGAATCAGTCCCGTTTGTAAGTGTACATTTTAATAATACTACACATGCACTACTAGAAGCAGCAGTGCCAGTGCTTTCATTGAAGTCAAATGTATCGCAAAACTCATTAAATGCACTGATTCATTTTGACCTAGGTGTTTTCTAAAGTGACGGTTGTAAACGGACTCCTTCCAGCTGTAAACGTCTCAAACAAAAGGAGTCTGACATCAGTTTTCCTGGCTTCACTCAGCCTTGCAGCTGCTGCCTGTTATCTCAAACATAAAAGAAGTGCAGAAACATTTATTTAACGCAGCAGCAAAGCAGACAAGCGTGAGCCTGCCCTTAAGCTCAAAAAGAGTTTTGACGTGTTTTATCTCATGTTTCAGAGCTTAACTTGCTCAGGAACGTGGAGGCCAACAACCAAGAGAGCGGAGCGGCGGCCAAAAGCTCCAGTCTGCTGAGCAGCTTCCGCAGCTCCTCCAGCTACAACCATGAAACTGAGACCATCTTTGCACTTCCCAGGATGCAGCTGGACTTTAAGTCCATTCACGTCCAGGATCCAGATGAGCCATCGCTAACGGGTAGGATTTGTTTCTGCAGCACGTGTTTGCAGATACCATGTTAACTTAATAATGAGCTCATGGTAGATGTTTCATTTGTTCAAATAGAAATAGTTTTAAGGGTTCTACGTCGCCTCTTACCTCTTTACTTTATGATGTTTTCTGTTCGCATACAGACTGCTTTACACTGATGTAGTCATTAAACGGCACATTATACAGAAGGAAGTACTTATTTGTTGTTACCTGCTGCGCTCAACCGGTTTCACAATCACCTCCATTTCCTTTGTGCATCGCAGTGGCACAAATGGAGCTCTTTTAGTAAACATGCTTTTATTTTTCTGCACTTCGACAGATGTAAGAGGCCGGGACAAAGAAGCAGCTCTGATTTTGCACATCAGAATACTCTCAGGTGTGAGTGAAACAACTGTGCTTTTGCGCGGTATGAAGGGTTTTGTGAGTGCCAAAGAAGCCGATCCTCAAGTGATTTCACTTCACGAGTCGGCGATTTGTTTCTCAGTGTTTTTTATGCACACCTTAAAGTTGCACATAAAAAAAGCTTGATGGAAACATCCATACACTTTTCATTCCTGTTTATTCCCATTCAAGATCACAGGATAGCTGGAGCCTATCACAGCCTCTGTTAGGTGAGAGGTGGACAGGTCACCAGTCCATCACAGGGCCAGCACAGGGAGACAAATTACCACTCGCATTCACTCCTTGGCAGAATATAGAAACAATTAACTTAACATACATAGAGAATGTGCAGACTCCACACAGACAGGCCCCAGCCGAGGTTCGGACCTTGAAGCTTCTTGCTGTGAGGCGACAGTCCTGGCTTTGCAGCCTAAATGGAAACAGCTAAACTTTAAACAATCGTTTTTTAAAATGTTTCTGCTGCCGATCCTCAAGCAAGGCCAACACACATGACTACAACTGCTTATAACAGCATTGTCCAGCGCAGCCTAATCTGCCGCCTGATGATGACGTCATACCACCAGCAGGTTCGGGTCAGTACGGAACGGTTTGGTTCGGTAAATCCTGATCTCTGTTGCATTTCCACAGCCAATCGTACCCTTACCTGGTAGGTGGGAAATCGGCCGGATAGTGATAGATGCCTCAGTTACGTAATAGCGTCATGTCATAGCGACGCTACGTGCATTTAAGATAAGGGGAATTTTATTTCATTTTGTTGTTTCCAACTTTCCAGCCTTTAAACTCGGTACTTCTAAAGATACAGCTGCAGGTCACCGTGTCTCATACCAGCTACTGGGTATCAACACACTTGCCATTTTGGACGCGCACCATGATTGATTCACCACAGAAATGCAACAACATTAATAGCAGCGGTAGTGAGGAAAAGTGATAAGACACGAGTCAATATCAGACTGACTTTTCTGACTGGAGAGAGCTCGGAGAGGAGACGGGATGTAAGACGGATGTTTGATTAGCCTTCATTAGGGGGCGCCAAAGTACAAAAATGTGCCGAAGTTCAGTTGTGCTGCTTTAATTATTCAGGATGAAGCAGAAACCGGAAAGTAAAAGCTTTTATCCCTCAGTCCCTCAGTAATCCAACCAAAACAAAACTCATTGGAATAGGATGTGATTGAGGAACAAGAACTTTCATTTATTCCCAAAGAAGTGAGATGGATCAGATTTATTTGTTAATGTGCAACAATAAAATGACTCTGTTTTTTGTTTAAATCCTGTTTGGTTTTTGTAAAAGGAAAAAACATGAACTAATGCACATTACATGGACCAATAAAAGCCAAAGACATGTTTTCTAAGAAGGGAATTTGAAGAAGGGAATTTGAAACATTTCCATTAAGAGGACTGGAGTAGTTCCATCAGAAAATATCACTGTTTGCAAAATCACTTTGCTTGTAATAAACAGAATAAATGAAAAGCCTGTTTTTTGTGTACAAAAATATTCTCTTTAGAAAGCTGTTGTCACATTTGTATGTGGCAGGGACGTGCACATGCAGAATAAATGGGTTGTTTTGCAAAATATCCTTGTTGGTATGAACTGGATTCATAAAGTGTTTTGCTAAATTAAGGAAGATTTTGAACTTTGACATTTCCAGCTTTCATTTCTATTTCAATATGAGCATAGAAACATTAATGGAAGCAAACTGTTGATATCTGTGGTTGTATTATGTAATGTAGGAAGGCTGATGTTTTTTTTTCTTTTTACTGTTTAATGTTTATCTTTGAGTCGCTGCGATAAAGCGTCTGCTGAATCTGCTTTCTGTTCCACACTCTCATTTCTTTGTTTTTTTTTCTTCATTCCAGACGCAAACAGCAAACCCAAAGTGGAGTGCAGCGTGGTGACCGAGTTCACCGACCACATCTGCGTCACCATGGACGCCGAGCTGATCATGTTCCTTCACGACCTGGTGTCGGCCTACCTGAAAGAGAAAGAGACAGGTCCGTCGTCATCGCTGTCGCTCATTTATTCGCTCACTCATTCACTCAGCCGACAAACTATCTTTATCCACAAATTCATGACTCATCTGGGCACAAGAAATACCCTTCAGAGCCCCCGGCAGGTCGCTCCGCATCACGAAATGAAAAATGACTCATCTCGGAGTCCAATAAGAAATGGCACGGCGAGCGCGTGTCTGCCTCTGTACCTGTGAAGCTGTTTGTTTGCCGTCGAACACATTTTTGGAGAGCGGCTTGAAAGGCAGGGAGCTGAGTGTTATTTTCACACGCAGCGGGGAGGTCAGGGAGGCCGGCGCAGGCAGCATTTTAATGGGTTTCACATTGTCACAAAGGAACAAATGAGCGGTCTTTCTGCTGGCAAGCTCAACAATTAAATCCCAGCCAAGACTCTTTTGTTGATTCTGCATCTGAGTGGAAAGAAAAGAGGCTGAGGCTTTTCATCCATGTTTGATTAATCCTAATTAATTGAACAGGGGGGGTATTTGAATGTGAGTAGATCTATACCATGAAGACGCCGACTGAGCTGTTTGTGATTTTTTTTTTTTTTTATAATTTTTTTTTTTTTTATAATGAGTTTTTGTTTTTGCTCTGGATGTTGTTGTTGAAGAATGTGTCTGCCATGTTAAAGAGAAAACACGGGGGCAGTGGAGTGTTTCAAAGCAACAACCTGATTGCCTTCCTCTTCTCCTACCAACTTCAGCTCTTTTCGCCCCGCGGATCTTCGTGGCTCGGCCGGGCCAGAAGAGCCCCACGACCCTGCACGACGAAAGCTCCACCGACAAGGACAAAGACGACGGCATCAACTACACCACGGTGGACTGGAGGGAGTTCATGTGCAACACCTGGCACCTGGAGCCCACTCTCAGGTCAGCACCGACCCCACCACACGGGTTTTGTTGTTGTTGTTTGATTGTTTGCAGACACACCCATCCTCTCACATGACCGATAGATGTTCGTTTTCGATCCTTTAATAGAAAATATCCATCAAAAGAAAATGTTGTCTCAGAATTCTGGGCCGAACAAACTCAAACCAAGAAAAACGTTGTCATAAAACGACTCACAGGGACAATGAACCGAGCCTTCTCATCTACTTTCAGACTCATCTCCTGGACCGGGCGGAGGATTGACCCTGTCGGCGTGGACTACATCCTGCAGAAACTGGGATTCCATCACGCGAGGACAACCATTCCCAAGTGGCTGCAGAGGGGCGTGATGGACCCGCTGGACAAAGTCCTATCAGTGCTCATCAAGAAGCTGGGCACCGCCCTGCAGGACGAGAAGGAGAAAAAAGGCAGAGACAAGGAGGAACACTGAGGAAACCAAACAGTCCACACTGGAATCAAAGCTGAGCAAACAAGCACTGGATGACTGTATTAAAACAACCACTACTGTACATTAATCCACACACTAAAACCCTGTGAGTTTCTGCGTAGTTGTTTACCGTCTGGCTCGCTTCCGCAGCTCAGACTCAAGCGTTTTGCACCGATCTTCTTTTCTGTACATTTTGAACAAATTAGCTAATGTTAGTATTTCTTGACTGCTTTAAGACCCTGGTCTGTTCTACCTGTTGTAAATGACCTCACTGATACCGCTTGAATTTTTCATTTAAAGCTTACCGGTAGTTCATGAGAAATGACTTCTTAAACCATTGCCTTTTCTTTGTTTCCCATGGAACACATGGTAGGTATGCTTTATGTAATTTATAGTGTAGCTTTATGATATTTAAGACCAGTTCAGTGACGTGTTCTTGATTTTTGACATGAACAATGAAATACTGGATTTCGGCACGTCATCTGCTCATTCTCAACAATGATTGTAATTATAATTTGAACCAAGATGATTATTTATGGCTATGTTGGAAGGTGGGGTCGAAATGTCGTAGCTTGGTGTGTCAAGCTTGTTTTTGTCTTTTTTTAATCCACACAGTAGAACCAGTGTACATAGATACATTTCTTAAATGTGTTGATTTCTTAACTTAATAAAACTGTTGCCATTCAGTTTTAAATGAGATTTTTTTTTGTCTTTTTTTCTGGCGGGAATAAATTATGCAAATGCATGATTATGTCACCGTCCACAAAATGAAATTAACAGCCGCTGCAAACGGCTTACACAGGAAATCATCTTTCTTCCCGAGACCGGCATGTTTCACTTCAGAAAACTCCTCGAGATGGATTGTACGCCAAACATTTTAATTGCACGGCCGCTCTCCTGTTTTATTCCACACTAGTCTTTGTTTTTTATTTCCCGTACAGTGCAGAGTTTTGAGTAGATGAATGTGTGACGGCCGTCTCTGCATGTGGGACATTCCTTTTGGAGCAACTACCCAAAGCCCACTCCTGAACACAAAAAAGGTCCTCACGGTTTGGACGTGGATCTTGTACAGATGTGTGCAGTGTTGCAACATCACTACAAACATCTGTCTGTCTTACAAGATCTTATGTCTGTACGGAGACAAAAATAGATGTGTTCACCCATTTTGTGAGTAACTTTCGGTACTTGCAAATGTTCAAATCTATGGAAGCAGAGAGCAGCCATGCTCAACTATTATTCTTTTCTTAATTGTTATCTCGAGATAACAAGGACCAATTTCTTGTGAAAACGGGATAGTTTATCTCATTATTTCGAGAAGAGATAAAGAGAAATATGTACGTGGGCTCTAAGCTCAGCCGGGGAGGGCTGAAGTCATGGTGTTTGTACTGGGATCCTCCTTGGACCCACCATTTGAGGTGTTCGAAGAGAAGAAGATAATGATAAAGCTGTTATCCATGTTGAAGGATAGCCCCCTTCCCTCCCGAACACTGACAGAGCTCCTTCAGTGACTGACTGCTGCAGCCAAAACGTGATTTCTGCAGCAGTTAGACTGGAAACCAGCTCCGAGTACACAACAGACTCAACAAAAGCCTATATAATTTATTAATGTGAGGTACATAATTGTTTTTTTTTTGTTGTTTTTTTATAATTCTTATATATCAACAACTACAACTAGGTTTCTGAGGGGAACCTGTGTGGAGTTCGCATGTTCTCAAGCTATGTGTGGGTTCTTTACTGGCTTCTTTTCACAGTCCAAAGACCTCCAAGTTTGGCTGATTTGAGTCTCTAAATTCTTGCTCCAGCACCGCCGTGACCCTGCATTTGAACAATCTGCTAGATAATGAGATAAATGATCCCGTTATCACGAGAAAACGGTGTTAAATAAAACGTGCAAGCACAGCAGCTCTCGGCCTCCGTATAAATCCATACTCGAATGTCAATTTTCAAACGTGCGCTGCAACGACCTAAACTTCAGTGAACATTGGATCTATTTTAACTCCATATGGATTCATTTTGGGGAATGTAATATACTTTTTTCCCTCATTTTGTTTCCCTCCCCTCTTTTTTTTCTGGAGCTGGAAATCAGGGTGCCATCTTACAAACCCCAGCCCCTATTTCCAACAGCTTGTCGCAGCACTTCCTGTCTGACTGTGTTAATGTCTCCAAGAGAAAACAACCTCTTCAGACTCAAAACCACAGAATGGTTCTGCTTTGGTTTAAATGCTCCTATTTAGAAGTATTCTCAGCTTTTCCATCAAAAATGAACAAACCAGACAGGAAAGTATTAAATTAACAATGTAATGACCTCACGACAAGGTGTCCGTACTGAAAAGCTGCACAAAAGTCTTTGAATTGAACCCCTTAATGTCTGACCCGAGAAATAATGTCTTTATTTGGCTCTTTAACAAAATGTAAAAAAAAAGAAAAAAACAACAACAATGAATTAAGATTTAATATATTGTATATGTGCCATTTATTTCTGTCTTTGTCAGAATTAGTGTAGTGCAGAATGTATCCACCAGGGGGGCAATGGACAAGTATCAGATTGGGTTTTGAGCAAAGCTTTTACCATAAAGTGATGCAGTAGGTCTCAAACAGTATGGAACAAAAAATAAATAAATTAGGTGTTTAGGTGCTAATAATTTTACTTGGATTCTCTTTTTTAATGTGTAAATTCAAAACAAGCTCATATAACAAAGTAAACTTTTCCTTTGAAAAAATGCTCAAATCTTATAAATGAGGATGTTAATTCATTTTCACAGTAAAGTGCAAAAAATACCCAGGTACGATAATTAAACACCTACAGCCTCCTAACATAAATCTTTTCTTAACATGAATTATGCGCAGATGAAACATGTCCCAATCATGATGTGACACTAACTAGGCAAAGACTTGCCTTCATTTCTAATTTGTTTGTACATGTTAAAGGCAAATGGAGGGTTTTTTAAAAATGAAAGCATGACATTCCTTTATGTAAAAGAAAATAGTTTCAAGCCAAACAAAGAGATGTTACAATTATAGAATTGGAGTTCTGGATCAGATTAGATTCAAAAACCAAAACTTATCAAACCTAAAATGTTCAATGGTTCATTTTTCTTAATTTCCAGCACACCATTTCCCAAACAAGCTTCAGATGATTACATCGGTCTTTTACTGTGGGGAAACATACAATCATTTTACAGGAAGCTTTTAGAAAACTTATAACTAACCAGAAATCAAACCTCTATTAGTATATTTTCTAATTGGCAAGTCATTTGCGCCTGTTTTTGAGTCCCAGTCTGCAAGATTCCCTTGAATTTTCAACTCCTGCTGGTTTCCTTTTTTTAGAAAACTGCCCCACAACTCGTCCCTCTCCATCCATAAAAGGCCTGCTTTTCACACTGCTTGCTTTTTTTGATACGGACTCACCCCTCCTTCACCAGCACCTCCTCATCATGAGCCATGATCCACTTCGGTACCATGCTGGGGTTTTGTGTTTTTTGATGGTGCGTTGGCGGGCGAAGCAGAACGCTGTGGCACAGTGGAGGTGAGGAGCACTGCTGGGCTTCCTCTGTGATGTCTGCTGTGAGATTACTGCAGTGTCACCTGAGGAAACCCAGACGCCTCAGTGCGAGAGAGAGCATCACTCAAGTCTTTGGTCTTGCTCGGCTGGGCCGGACATTATGTTTGATTTTTATTCTGCCAGCTGCACACGCTCTCCTTTGAAGTGTTTTCTCATTTGCATACCAGTGCAGAATATTACTTTTATTTCTTTCACTTCTTGGAGCCATGCACACACTCCACACACATAAACATGAAAGGGTAACGATTGACCAGCAGATGGAGTCAAACGCCAGCCATCCTGCAAGCTGAAGTCCTTCTAAATGACACCTCCCTATAGTGAGCTCCTGACTTATAAAAAAAAAAAAACATTAAAAAGTCATGAAGTAGCTGAAGATGTTGCACATCTTATATCGCCTCCTTTGGTCTTTGATCAAATTGTGCTGCCTCATGCCTTCACTGAGGTCTCCACTTCCCACTTGACTAATATGTCCAACATATGATGACAGCAGTCCCTATCGGGGGGGGGGTACAGATCAGCTGCTTTGGTTTCTGGTTAGGTAGCCTTTAAAAAGGGTTGAAAATCATTTGCTGACATCTACTTAACTTATTGCGAGGAGAAAAAAAAACACTCTTTTGCTCATTTTTAACTTTGGATTTGATGTAAAATATGCTGAAAAAGCTCAAATTAGAAAAAGTTTGAACAGCATGGTAATTATTGTACTTTAATTTCTATATTCAAAGGAATTCCAGGAACGTGAAGCATCATTTGAGACTTAATTTGATTTAAAACTGGTATCTTGTTTACCTGGTTGACCTGGTCAGGATTCCTTTTGGAAATTAAAAAAGCAGAAGTGTTGCTAAGCTTAAAGTTCATCCCTCTTCATCTGAAATGATCTGCCCTGCACTGTTTGTCACCACTGAAACGATATCTGGCCAAATAATGATAAAAACAGTAGGTTTTTTTTAGGTCGTTTTAATTGCATTTTAAAGGAGGATGTTGGCAAAGATCACTGGCATGTTTTCAGGTTTTCTTCCCACTTTGGTTATAAGTGATCAGACTGGATGATTGGAAATCTGTATCTGTGTGAAGTCCATCAAATGCTGCTGTAGAGATGGAAGTGTTCCTGTGTGTTTTATGATATTAAAGGAACAAAAAAAGTAATTACTAATAGCTCTAATCAATGAAATTCCTGAGTTTTACATTTTCAGCCTGCATGCGGTGTATTTCAGCTGTGATTATGTACTTCATCACCTCCAACAGGGGTGTCAAATTCATCAACGCAATTTAATTTCAAGTGTTCCAGACCAATAAAATAATAAGCATGGAAACCTGTGAATAACAAAAACTCTACATTTTCCCCCCTTTTTTAGTGCAAGTACAAGTACATTATTAAGATGATTTCATTTAATGAAATGTATTTTTAGAAAACATTATGAACAACCTGCAATGTCCTGAGAAACATAAGTGCAGTTTCAACAATATTATGCCTCATTACACATTTACATATTATATATTTTATATACATATTCCATTTATTCTATTTTAGCTTTTATTATATTCTTATCTATATAGAATATATACATGTATACATGTATATATATACAAAATGTATTCAAATTTTATAAAGTTTCAAAACTTCATATCTCAAAATACTGTATATTTGTATTACATAAATTACATTTAAATTTTATACTTTTATCTAGTCTTTCTTTCTCTCTGTCCTACTCACTCATTTATGTATTGTACAGTGGATCGAAAACCACAAAACATTTAATCCCAGGCATATGGAAATGAAAAATACCATATTTTATATTATTAAAGTAATTTGTAAGAAGAAAGAAATTGTTTTAAATGTACAGACCTGTTCTTTTCCAGTCTGTGTAATCCTGACTTTAAATTGATTCACCTCACAACACAAACTGAAGTCAGATCAATTAAATCAGAAAGATGGAATATATAACAAGTTATCCCCCTGCCTAGGAAATGTTTTATATTTAAACATAAAAAATGCAGCTTCATGTGGACAAATCTAGAATTACAATTACTTTTATTCATATATTACAGTTAATGTCTTCAAGGTCATTTTTTACCTTTACCGAATTCCTCCTGCGGGCCAGATTGGACCCTCTGGCTCGTCGGTCCTAGCGTCAAAGAAATACAGCATCAACAAAATTGTTTGTACAGAAAGTTCTGGATGGTCAACCACACTGGAGACTTTTACTTACCTCACTCCTGACATGATTCATTCTAAGTGACACATACTCTTGCACTCACACGTTTATATAAAAAGGCAAATAAATGATCAACGTTGTCTTTCCCATATGAAAATGAAGACTTAACTGATTAGAGCATGAATAATAATCTTGGGTTTACATAAATTATCGCATTACTCCTAAACACCTGATAAACCTGCAGGACAATAATTGTCATTGGCACGTTTTAAACACAGACTCTCCTCCACCAGCTCACAGCACATCCACAACTGCTGATAGGGTTTCTTTAGAAATCATTAAGCTAACAAGCTTAATGATTTCAGTCATCACAGCCTTTCCAGAAAATTGCTTACTGAGGGAACAAAATTCTTCACATCTTTTTCAAATCATCTCCAACATATAAAAGTCCTCATTAGCCTAATGATGGATACAAAAAGGAAAGACGTGATACCTCTAAGAATCTTTGAAACCCCTTCAAAGCTATCTGATAAAACATGTCCCGCAGAACAAACGTCGGCTCGTGTGGGCCAATAAAGACTGTCGAGCATTAAATTGAATACTGCGGAGCGCTGCTATGACGTACAGCAGATGAACTGAACTGTCTTCATACAAATGAGCAACTTGAGATTTAAACTGCTTTTTGATTGAGTTTCTAATTGCTTGTTCCACTCTGTCAGCCTTACCTCAAATTAATAATTTATTGTAACAATATGGCTTAAAAGAGCTGAAAGAGGAAGCCAGAGGTTGGTTTGGTTCTCAAGGACGTGGCTATTTGTTGGTAATTCTTCCAAACAGTGTAAATGTCGCTTGGCTTGCAGTCAGACGCTGCTTGTGGTTTTGTTACTGGTCCACCAGTAAAATGGTGTTTTACGTGAACATGACTAAAACTAAAGTTTACAGTTTAAGGAAGAAACCTTTAAAATGTTGGTGGGAATTTTGGATCTTTCTCTTTAAAACTGCATTTTCAGGACCAAAGTTTACTACGTGATGGAACATACAAAAGTGTCAGGGTTTCTGTTTGTTTGCTTCTGTGACCCTGAATTACCAAAGCAACAACAAAGCCCATTTTCAAGACAAATAATTTCAGAAAATGAAAGGTTGCAACGAACATCAGAGGAAATAAAATAAGCTTAGCTACTTTTGATTTATTTATTTATTTATTTACCCACTTATTGATTGATTGATGAATAATAAAACTGGTTCTGAAAACGACTTTTTAATATTATTATTTTCAGTTTGTTGTTTTCTAAAACAATCTGTTTTACTGGGGTTTTTTTGTTCCAAACACAACTTTATGTACAACCCTACACTGTTAGATTTTTCACTGTGATTTCACAGTAAATTACTGGCTAATAATTGCATTACTTTCACAGTAATTTCACAGTAATTTCCTGGGAATATATCACAATATTTTACAGTAAATATTTCACAGTAACTTATTGTGAATATTTTACAGTAATTTCCACTAAAATTACAACTACATGCTGTAACTTCACAGCAACAATGCCCATGGAATTACTGTGATATAGCTGTATGTAGCTGTATAATTACAGTATCTTACTGCATAT
>JBBBVU010000021.1:4742276-4753158 GCA_037177055.1 Atherinosoma microstoma | reverse complement strand
TCAGCAGTTTAAATATTTTCTTGGGATTATATTTCCTTTTTAAAAAATGGAAACTGTATGTAAATCCATAGTTAGTTTTTCATGTTATTTTACATTAAACATGTAAATTTGCTGTCTAGTTTAATGATCTTATTGTTATTTCCCTTTATTTCAAAGATTCATGAAAAAACTGAAATAATACAGTAGAAATGGGAATATTATAGATTTTTTAGTTATTTTTACAAACAGGGTGAGAGGTTGAGATCTGGATGGTTGGACTCTGTACAAGTCTTTTGTGAAGCAAATAGAGCTGAGCCAAAAGGGTCTACGATCCATCCTTCACCTTTGTTACAAGCTGTGGGTAGTTATTAAAACAGCAATATTGTGAATATAAGTGGCAGACACAAGCTTTCCCAGAGTGGTGGCTGGCCCCACTCTAAGGGACAGGATGAGAATCTTAGGTCACCTGGGGGCCACTCTAAGAAGAGTTGCTTTGGGCTTGGGGTTAGGAAGCCTTCTGAATACCTCAAAGCATGCATAAGTATAACTTGAAGTTTTTCTTTCTGCATTCATGAAAAGAACAAAAAAGACTTGTCCTGCAGGCTCCTTTATGCTCTTGCAGTATGAATATAAATGCCCAGAGTAATGTAGCGCAGCTGCTACACAAAATTGCAGCACAGCTTGCTGCTGTTTTTGAGGTTTTCCCACAACCTCAAAAAGCAGCAGCAAACTCTTTAAGCTGCGCTGAAAATCACACAATTCGCCTCGCCAGCTCCATAGTGTGCAGGACGTTTTTGAGTCGTGGTCATTTGGCCTCATCACCTTTAGCTGCTGAGTGATGAGGCATTTTGGCATCTGTAAAATGAAGGGCATTTCAGCACAATGGAGCCTTTTTCTTTTTTTAATCCACGGTGAATTTTTTAGCGTGCCTTACCATGAATAAATTCAATCGTTCACAATTCAGATACTCAAAAATAAAAAATCTCAGACAGTAAATGTGCATGCTCTAATAAATCGATGGGTTCTTTCTTTTCAGAAATGAGATCTTCAACAACGACAGGCTTTCTTCATCATGTTGAGTGATCCCAATGTTACAAAGGAGAATGTGAAGATTAATCTGGGATGCTTTAAATGTAATAGAATAAAAATGAAGCAAGGTGAAACTGTCTGATTGCAAGAAAGTATAGCACCTTAGGCCAGACGTTGAGGAATCCTGTCCATATTATTGTCTGCAGAGGATTACTGTCTGATGAGTTTCTTATTCAAACAGAAAATGTTGTTCAGAACGAGGAAGACAGAGGCTGAACCAATTTACGGGAGACTCCTTAATGCCTAAGTAAAGAATTCAGTCACACAAAAGGTGTCTTAAGATATGGAGGGATTAAAACACGAGTTTCACCTAAATTCACTGACAATATAACATTGGATACTTTAATCGGGACAGCCCTTAGTTCAGCTTATTGTTAAAAAACCACATTAAAAAGTTCCAGACATGCCTCCACATACGTCTCACCTGATTCCGCTGGAAGAAAAGTTCACAGAAGACAGAATCTTGTAGGAACAAGAGCAAAGGTTAGAGTGGCACAGACTAGCCAATGAGTGATTCTGAATGAGATCAAGGGAATGTCTATCATAAAGAAAAGAAAACGATGAGACACATTTGCAACTGGACAACAGAGCATGACAGAACTCCCACCACTGGAGATGCATTCCCAGCATCATTGCAGATTCAGCTCTTTTCTATCTGAATTTAGATTTGTGTTGATTTATCTGAGGTGACTGGGTATCTTTCTAGCCCAGAGACATTATAGTATCTAACACTGATGGCATAACCCAGCTCAGAGATGGTTGGGACCTGTACAGTTATCAGTGACCAAAGACCAACGTGGATAGACACCGGAACAGTTCGTATCTCTGCAAGTTAACGCTGGTCCCAAAGCAAGACATAAATCTAACAGGATCTTGTTTGGGAAGCGGTATCTGTTCAGCCGCTCTGTGCTGTCACCAAACATTTCAGTTCTCTCTGAAGGAGCGCTCACTCTGAAGTGCACAGTTTGCAAAACCATCTAATGGCAGCAGGTCAGCCGTGATAGCTAATCAATTTACAGCAAGATTTGACATAAATTTGGCTGCGCGTCTGTTTCAAACTGAACACAATCACTATTTTCATTATTTTAATAAGATAAAAAAAAAAACTGTGACATCAGCAAGCTGGCAAATACCCCACTCTGTGTGGACATTTCAATAAATATGCACAGATCTGTGTGTAAGTGGGTTTTATAAATGGGGACCAGGGTCTGTGGGGTTCATGTTATCCTCCTCTTATTTAAGTGTAATTTGATTTTATGGTTCTTTGTGTTTGTCTCATGTTTTTGCTGTTTGTTTGAGTCCGTACCTTGTTTTTCTTTTTATGTTGCTTTCTGCTACTTTCCACACTTATAGGCTATTGCTCCAGTTGTCATTTCTCTAGTTATGTACATCAGGTTTTCCTTTTGTTCATTGCTGTACTTATTCAGCTGTGTGTTATGGCTCAAGTCTAGTTTAGTTCCTGCCCAGGCTGCTAAACTCATTTTGGGATACCTGCCATTTCTGAGCTGCTCTATAAAACCCTAAGAGAAAGTGGGAGCTTTTAGATATAAGGGAAAGAAAGTCACTTTGAAGCTTTAACATGAGTTTTCAAAGCCTTCTAACCAGAAGCTGAAAAATGCAATGGGAAGATCTAGAGTAATGCAGAGGGAGGAATCAGCAGAGCTTTAGGAATATCTGATTGATAGTCAGACGCGCAGAGATCTATCCCCCTCTGCACAGTGAGAGACATGTTGCTACAATCGCAGCAGAGGAGATCTGTAGGCTTAATTTCTACGGCTAAAATGTGGGAGTGGCATGGCATCTTAGCTTCTTGAAAGTTTGAACAAAACATTTAACAAGACTGAATTTAGATGTAGCAGCACGTGATAAGAAAACAATGTAAAAGCTCGGAGTATGAAAACTAAAAAGCAATTTCTGGTAACTTAACATTAGCAAAATTTTGATTGATTTCAAGGTTAGTACACTTTTTGTTTGAGTCCAACATATTTTGGGTATTTTACTGAAGGCCTGACTCATCACCCTGTTAACCATTAAAATGACTTTTTTTATGTGTTACACTGTGAGAGTCTCAAATTCTACACATTAGGATGAATGCCTTCTAGAAAAGTTGATAAATCAGCAGCTCACTGGGACATTTTAAGCACGCGTTCTTCATTGGACAAAGGAACACCTGGAGATGCCCCTATAAATAGATGTACACATTCAGATAGATCACTTGACCAGTAAGGTGATCAATAAACAAAATAATCAGTAAAATATAAACAGCTGTACATATTTGAACGTCAGTAAATATTTCTTTCTAAACCTCACCAAACAGCAACTTTAAAAAAGGAATATAAGAGGGACTCCAAATAGTGTTGTGCAGCATTAAAAGTGTCATGTCAGACTGCAAAAGACAAAACTTGCCAAACAAATGCCTGAAATCTAGTGTTTAGGCATCCCAAGACACTAGTTTACCTTTTCAATCAATATTATATATTTTTATCCCAATGGCAGCAACTACAAGGAGAATAACAGGAGTCTTAGATATGAACTCTGTGGGACACCACAACGAATACAATAACATATGTAGATGTAATTTTCACATTGATTTAATGGTAACCCAATCACGTACATTCTTCAATCAGGATGTCTTGGTTTACTGTGTCAAATTCTAATCACAGGTCAGAAGAATCAGTTGCTTCAGAGGAAATAAAATGATAAATTGACAATCTTAGAGAAACATCATTTGAGCACCATTTCTAAACACTGATTGAAATTTAACATGTTTCTCTCCAATGTTGCAGTGATTTTGAAAATTACCTTCCAAGAGATGTGGCCTTTCATTCATTTAAATGAACCGGGTTTTACATATTTTCCAGCGCTGTGCTAATGTCAATTCAGAAAAGAACCTGAACCTAAAAACCCTCTAATAGGACAGGGTCTGGCCTTATTTTTCCCTTTTAGAACTGCAGCACAAACAAAGGTTTTAGTCAAAAAATCATGAAAGAAAAGAAAAAGAGCAAATTTTAGGTCAGACTTTACAGCAGTGGTTGAAGAGAGTGAAACTAGACAACATATTTCATTCTGCCGACCAAATAATGGGTTGACAAAACCAAACAGGCAGTGAGGGATTGTGTCAGCTTTTGCAGAGAACAGGGTGCAGCAGAAAAACAGAACTGTGACTGAAATCAAAAAGAAATAGCCTGACCTTAAACTAGATTGTAAGGGGGGGGTGGGGGGGTGAAGAGAGAATAGTCACATGAAACACTGTCTGGTTATGCATGTATTACATATATTTTGGCTACAAAATACAATTCCTCTATAGGAACAGATTACTAACAATATATCACAGGCAGACTTTACTAAGAGATAAGGTCCTTTTCACGTTAATGGTTTAATGATAACAACTTTAAAAACTGGTTTTAAATGTTTTATTAATGAGAACACTGGTCTGCAAAGTAAAGTTGACGGATGCATTGTGTTTACAAGTTCACCTTAAATTCTTTTCCGAGCAAATTGGTGTTGTTTAAAGTGAGATCTGTTAAAATACTTCACAGAAAAATGTCAGAAAACTGAGAAGTGAATCTTTGCAGAACTTTTTGGTCAGAGTTTTGAGATTTCTTTCAAACATTTGGGTTGTTTTCCTCTCATATTTTTTTGTTCCTTTGCTGCTCGGCTCTGCCTCGAGAAATCTTTAACTAAAAGTCAAGGCTGCACACTGAATTCCACATGGCGTGCTGTGTGCCTCAGCCAACAACAAGTCGAAGCCTGGATTATTCATGTTTCTTTCTTTTCTTTAATGCTTAAATCCAAAGCAGACCTTGAACATCCCCTCATCAGATTTTGAGGCATGCTTAGGGATTCTTGTCACTGAAGAATAACACTGAAGTAGCTTCCTAACAATCACACCTCTTCCAATCCCTTGATGATACCTTTTCATACGCTCTGATGACAGAGCTCTGCTGTAATGCACTCTGCAGCTGCGCTTCAACATTGTTCCCCTCCCTGATTCACATAAAGCTCTAAGCCTGAACATAAAAAGAATACAAAGACCACTCAGTCAGTGATTTATAAATCTGAAACCAGACAAACTGAACCATCACTCTGGTGCTGCGTGCGCATAGGTGAGATTCTATTTATAACTTCTTTGGTCCTGCAGGTTATGAAAGGAAATATCATAAGTTGGTCTATAAGCCTGCTTGTAACAAGACAATCCAAGGTGAGTCCTATATCCATCATTTCTTCACCAAGAAAATGAAAAAGCCAGCTACCCTCAAGCTCGACCTTTGAGGGTAACCACATGTCCGCAGGAATCAATTTCTGCCAGTATCCATAAAGATTTGCTCAGGGAGGAAGGCAACCTTCGCTAAAACACACAGCTGAAAAACATTAGCTTGACCCTGATGTACATTTGGTGTAGATAACTATTACTAATTGCATAGAAAGTGGCCCATTGCTTTATTACCTCTGCATGTGTGAATTAAAAAATGCAATAACTATTACAAGTGTGAGTGTTTCGATTCTAAGATGCATTGGTATGTGGATGTGGAAGATTTTGCAGAAAATGATGGTCTGCTATTGCTGATCAATAACTATTGTAAAACTCAGTGGAAAAGTAGTTTAAGTTGTGTTGTTCTTTTAGTTTGAATTATGGATAGGACGCTTTGCTGGCTTAACTTTCTTTGTGATATATAGGGCAATATAGCATGGGAAGGCAGAGATAGACATCTTGGTCAAGGATTTTATTAACAGAAAACAAACTGATGAACCTGGTGTGTAAAATGTGCCTCGTGAAAATGAGATACTTTGTGAGAGACCGTGTAAAAAGTTTCCTCTTTCACCTAAAATCTAACATTTATCAGTCAAGAAATGACAAGGCGCCGTTAACTTTGCCTCAAACACTAACAGGGTAACCATAAAATCCATATATGGTCCTGATTAGCTGTTAAAGACAATGGAGCTGGAGTACAAGCAGTGGCAGATCTAGGATTTTATTTTTATCAAGAGCCATAGGGGCCACGTTGAAAAGAGGGGCCAAGTATATTTTCAGCATCCATGCAGGATTCTTTTTCCAGCAAGGCACATGAAAGATAAGATCAACTTTATTAATGGAGAAGGAATTTTTTAACACCAGCTGCTCAGACACACCATAAAACCTTCACACAATAAATACATATATTAATATAAGATGTATGTTTCACCAGTCATTTATTATTTAACTGTGTAAAGCTCGTCCTTATATTAAAAATGTGCAAACTGACCTTTCAAAAATAAAGAAACTAAGACAAAAAACAAAAACAAACAACAAGTTTGTTTCTACAAACTTCAGACTTCCAAGTTCAAATGTAAAGTACCATCATCCTGCCCTCTACTCCATTCATAATAGTTGCATTTATGTTGTCCAAAATACTAGTTTCTCATATTTTAAAACATTTTTACCAACATCCAAGTTTGTTTGTTTTTGTTTGTTTTTTTTTAGGGGGGGGTTCCAGGGCCGTCCCTGAAATTCTTTTGGCCACCCTAAATCTGATTGATAGTTCATTGATTTTATCAATGTAGGAACTGAAGTAAACACCTGTCTATTGTCAGGTCCCAGGTGTCTCGTTTGCCCCTCCCTCGTGTGTCATCTCCTCCTCCCAGCTACCTGGTTACCCTAATGTGTTTCACCTGCGTCTTCCCCTTCCTTGTGTGTATATAAGGTGTCTTCTGCTTTCCCTCTGTGCCAGATCGTCTTGTGTGTTTCCCTAGCGGTCCAGTGTTTTTCCTAGTCTTGTTTTCCTTGTCTCTAGTGTTTGACCAGCTTCTGTTTTTTGACCACGATTTCTGCCTGTCGATTTTGTACCTCCGCAATTAAAACTACTGTTTTGAGAACACCTCTGTCTGACGTGTGTGTCCGCCTCCTGACCCACTCCTGACATCTATCACTACTTGTATTATTATTTACTGATTTTAACCAAAGTTAACAATAATCCTGTTGGACATTGTAGTTAGTAATATCTATTGATCGACCACTTTGATATCTGTCTTATGTTGGCCACCCCACTGAAAATTTCTTGGATACGCCACTGAAGATGTAATTCCCTCCTCAAGGGATACTGACCCTTGATTAAATAAGAAAGAAAGAAAACGTTTGATAAATCCGTTTTAAACTTAATGCATGCACTTTTTGCATCACTTTCCAATGCCCCTTAAATAATATCTGCATATTGCCAATTACCCTTGGTTAAGATTAGGAAGCTCTCCCGGTATGCATGCCTGCATTGTTGCTCGGTTATCTTTGGTTATGGTTGACTAAAAGTTGATCTCAATGGTTGAAACTATGAATGAAAACTTGGAAGAAGAGAAAAACTACCATGCACATTGAAAGCTGGACTGGCTGAATTTAGAAGATGCAAGAATGCTCATAAACAGTTTTGCTTTTACTTTGACTGATGAACATCCAAGATATGCATATTGTCCCAAAATTTAAAGTAGCATTTTACCCCCTTTTAGCCTCAGTAATAAAAACTTCTACAAACATTCAGTTCATTTTTATTGACAGTAGGACAAGATAGGATTCATAGTTTCCGATAATAAGATGCTGGACTTTGAATTATACTACTTAAAATTGCTACACAGACATGTTAAATATTAGGTTATTTAGTAGCTTCCCACAGAGCTCCCCACCTCTAACTGTTCCATTGATGGAAGCTCATGAAATGTCATTACATCCAGGGATGATACACCCGCGGATTGGTTCATGTGACGCAGGAATGGTTAATAGGAGGACAGGCCGCAGGTGGGGAGTCATGCAGACTGATGAGCAGCAGTAGCAGCAGCAGAGGAGCCGCTGACAGTCGAGGCTGAGCCGCCGAGGAGACAGCACCGCTCCCGGTTCGTTCCTGCAGCAGATTAAACTGTAGTCGTTTCAGGATGCGAACAGCTCCCAACAATCCTGTCAGAGCCGCCAGGCATGCAGCCTCAGTCTGCAGTCTCCGTCTTTAAACGGGGCGCCGGTGAATAACACTCGCAGTCAATTACTGGATAAATGACTTGAGAAACTCTCGTCGAAGTCAGCGGACAGAGGAAACGGTTGTACGGGAGATGAATGTGACCAGGAAGCAGCAACCTGAGCTGATCGAGCGACCCGCCAGCCTGCCGGTTCCAACTTCGGCAAGTAAACGCTCCCATTTCATTTGCCCCCCCCCTTCCTTTCTTTATTACTTATTCTTATATTGCACGTATAAACTTAAAGTCCATTAGTTAGTCGTTTTGCGTAAAAGTGCGTTTTGTGCACTGGCAGATTCAAAGCGCGCTTACGCAGTTTCAGTAGAAATTTGATGCTCTCAGGGCACCCTTTTAAAGATAGTCTTTTTGCGTTTCAGCACATATAAACACTTGAGAATAAATACTTGGCTTTAGATTGTGATTCGTTTACAAACGATGATAGATATGTTCACATTTCGGCATGGATGGAGTCAGCCAACTATTATACACACCTAACTTTTCTGAAGGGCGTCTCTAACGTTGGTCTAAAAGGTGTGAGCGGCTGTTTGGGACTTCAAGTTTGTCAGAAAAATTCAAGACGTTTAGTCTTTAAATATGTGCCGAGTCAACCGAAAGACTAATCTCCTTCCTTCAGATTAACAAAACAGAGCGTTGGTTTTGTTTCATCCGTTGTGTTTTTAAGGTAAATTACCTTATGTCTTATTGCTGAGCATTACATGTGTTTGACATTACTACGCGTCTGTGTCTGTAAACAATCTGTCAGCTTTAGTATTTATCAGATGCATTGGCTTGAATTTATGTGGCTGAGTACTGACATTTGTATCATGGCCATTGCTACCATTATTTACTGCTGTCAGACATTTGTTCAATGGTTTATTCATGTGTAATTTGATGTGGTTAGGCTCACTGAACAAGAAAACAGATCTAACCTTTTTAAACACTCCCATATCATTATGTTGGCTGCTTTAAAAAAAAGAAGAAAACAAAATTGAGCAAAAACTCAATGACATGCCATTTGTTAACACTGAATAAAGGCTGGTCTAACAGAACAGTGGGGAAAATACCATATTTCCAATTACAAACTCATTAGATTGGATTTGTAGTCTGTGCTGTTCAGGTTTCCATAGATACCTTTCCATACCCATCAGTCTGTATGGTTTCATTTAAAATGTAGCACTTTACTTGAAATTATACCCTCTGACCCATCTTCTCTTGCATTTGGTTTGCTATCACCTCCACTCCACCAGGTACACAGCACCTCTAATTTCATCAGCCCCTGGAGTCCTGCATAGCAGGCAATTTGAGATCATAAAGTGCTGGATTCTGAAACTGGATAGCTAAGCCTCAAGGAGCTCACAAGTTGGTGGCTTCATTTGCTTAGTGTGTGAGCATTTCCACATTTTCCACCCTTACTATTTCCTAATGGGTCCAATTATACAGTAAGTCATGCTGTTGGAATAGATTCTCCCCCTGGCGTCAAGTTTCAGGGTCTCTGAGGCTGCACAATGTATAGACCGCGTGCATCATTACTGCATATACTGTATATCCAAAAAACGAAAGCAATATAGCAAAGACATTTTTTTTGCTTCCAATGAGACAGGCGCATGTGTATTCATAAGGTCTGCTTTTCTACATGCTCTATATCTAACCAGCATTCACAGAAAGAGGATTGAAGCCCTCATTAATACTCCAGAGATTATTACAGTATCTTGAAGTGATTGTTTTATATACTGCAAGTATTAATTGTTTTGCAATATTTAGCAATGGACACTATAAACTATGAACAATTTTAAATGGAAAAAGATAAAGACTTAAGAGGTGCCAGTGTTTTGCCCACTAATACAAAGGGCATCTGCCAAATATATTTTTTCTGGGATCTTGCATTACTTTGCCAATTTGTGTCAACCTACATCAGCGTGGTTTTGTCCCAGGGTCATTGTGGTCGTCCTTGGTCAAATTAAGTAAGTATCGCACAACAATTTTGTGCTTGGTTTTTGAAACCCACTGGTGTGTGGAATCTGAGTCAATCAGATATATTGGATTAAAGGACTGTAAAGGCACACCTTCTGTCTTAATTGTCCCTGGAGCACAATTAGTGCGCTCCAACAAATATTAGATGGGTTCTAATGATCAAACATCTAAGAAGTGGCTAGTGCTGTCATGTAGAGTAGCAGGGGGAAAAGGAGTAAATGAGGTTTGAGAATGTTCAGCAGTCACAGTTGATGCATTAGACGTTTTCCTTGTGTCCACACACCAGCAGCTCACTGCCTACAGTACATGTGTGCTTTTAGTTTGACTGTGTTTGAATTGTATGTCAGGGTGTATTAGCGCTGTGATGGACAGGCTGGGTGTTTTCCTGCCACGGCACGCTGGGAGACACTCCATCCCTGACTTAACTCAAGCGGTGCATTTGTTTGAGAATTGAAAAATGTACTCTGCAACTTTTGAGGCATAATTCTCTGCCGTTACAGTGGCTACGGGCTTATTTGCACCAATACAAAGTTGTGCCTAAATTGTCTACCACTGGATTTGTCTGGGACCACCTAAGCCAGAAAAATTCTTTCTTTGACTGATTGAAATTTCCAGCCAGCTCGGATGTAACAGCTGGACCTTAGATTTGAATTCTCTGGCCTCCCCATCTTCATCTCAATCTGCAGCGTGACATTCAGCCTTTCTTGTACCTTGGAAGCTGGAACTTTAATGTATAAAATAGAAAAAGAAACATGGCTGTCTCTGTTTGTACACTTTTGGTATATAACTCTTTTGTTCTATGTGTCAGACTGTACAATGCCACTACTGAGGGGAGAGTGGGGCCTTAAATGGGGGGGGGGGGGGGGGGCAAAAA
>JBBBVU010000021.1:4730429-4741109 GCA_037177055.1 Atherinosoma microstoma | reverse complement strand
CCCCCCCCCCCCCCCCCCCCCCCCCCCCCCCCCCAAACCCCCCTTTTTTATTTTTACACATTTGTGTTTTGTGGGGGCCTTTTTTTTTTTTTTTAGGATTTATTAACCTGTGCTGCTGCTGTGTTTTTTTTGTTTTTTTTGTTTTTTTTGTGTGTGTTTTTCTTTGTAAGCAGCTGCAGACCACACTTAAGTTCCCCTTTGGATTAATAAAGTACATATAAAAGCAACTAATTCTCAAATGAGTTAAGCTTATAATGCTTTACTGGTAATTTGACAAGGGTAACAATTGTCACAAGAAGCCCATGTTGGGGTTGACAAATCTTACCTGACCTTAGACCCCCCCTGGCTTCAAAGAGACCAGTGGATAAGCCTGACAGTAGCTGCGTTTCCATTACATCCCTAGAATTGCACAAAAGCTAAATATCACAATAAAAATTTGTTAATGGAAACACCTACATTGCGAAAAAACCCTCATATTGATAAACAGTTTCTACGTTCTCATGAGGTGGTTTGTCAGACGTGTCAATTATAGAAGTATTTCGCAAAAGTGTAATGGAAACACTTTTTCCGCATTCCCACCTCACTGGACGTGTCGTTGGGGGGTCACATGACCAATTTGTTTAAAGTAAAGATGGCACGGAATTAAACTGAAAAATATAACCGCCATCCTTGATAACAAACAGCAAAATGCTCCAAAACATAAAATGTTTTGTATCTCCATCTTCCTCAAAGCGGAGTCTCGCGGGACGAGATTTTACGACAATTACGGCTTATGCGCTAAACACCATTCAATGGAAACACCAGCAAATCGCAATTGTACTTTGTTGAAATTTTAGAAATATCGCTTTTATTTTGCGGAAAACTGTAATGGAAACGCAGCTTATATGTGCCTACCACTTTTCCTCTGTTTTTCCAATTTAAAGTTCTACTAAATATTTGCAACTGGATTTGTTTGTAACTTGTACTGTGTGGGTATGTTGCATAACTTGGTGCATGTTCTTGTTGCAGAAATGCAATTGATAATAAAATTGCTTGTGAAGCTTTGAATTGATTTGGTGTGTGCTAATATGAGCTCTGAGTAGGTAGGTTGGTTCACTGGTTGGTCCGTTTGCTTTCACACGGCGAGTAATGTGCACCAGTGTTCATTTGCAAGTGACCCAAAAACCCCTGGCTTTGAAGCGCACCAGAGTTTGCTTCTTTGGTCCACACAAGAGTGTGAATGCACGTTCACACTACTCCAAATGAACTGTCCTATCCATGGAAGCGGACCAGGGTTTGTTAAAAGCGGACCAAACGGTGCCAGTTTGAATGTGCCTTAAGTTTTGCCTGGTAGCACAAAACTGTACCAGTGCTCTCAAGAAATGAGAGGGGAGAGTGGAATTGATGAGTCCCTCTAAAACCAGCTGATCCACACAGGGTTGCTAAGACTGTCGAAAAGATGTGGCGGTTCTTGATTCCTGTGTTTACCTTTTTTTTAAAATATTTATTATGTGCTTAGGGTTGTTGTCTAACTGCAGTTTATTGTGGTTTTGGTTCACAGACAGCGGCCCTACTGCTGAACTTTGCCAGTGGGGCTAATTTAATTTAGCTAATTTACATTACACAGTCATTACATTACATACACAGTCATTTAGCGGATGCTGTTTTGCATCCTGTTTCTTTTCTGAGCTCTATCCAGCCAGTAAAAGTTAGTTCAATATTGACTCTTCTCTTATGTCTTGCTCCGTCTCCATCTCCTTTCTTTTACTCAGTTGTTTTGATAATGTCCTTTCATGTTTCCCTGCACAGAGTTTGAAGGTTGGAAAATGATGTAATATTGAATAAATTTGTATACCACATAGGTCAGTGAAAATAGTTATGACCCACGTGTAACTACACAAAACTAAAACAGGATAGTACCACCACAGAGTTTTTTTAGCAAATTATTCTTCTGGACTGCAGTTTTTTTTTTAGTTTTTTTTTTTTAATACTTTTTTCTTCTTTTTGCTCTAATTTTTAAAAACATATTTTCCAACAGCTTCTGGAAACTTCACATGGGGCTGCACTTTCTTTTCCTTTTTTTATCTCCATGAAGAAATTGCAATCTCAGATTAGCATTGCCATATGATATATTGCAGTGCTATTGTTTATCAAAACCAAAATGTACAAGGAGATAGTGGAAAAATTAATGACGCAGCAAAATTCAGCTGCTTGTAGAGTCCCTTTTAGCAGTAATAACTGGAAATAAACCTTTTCAGTATTTTAGTCTTTCACATCATTCTGGCCCACTCTTTACAGCGTTGCTTCATTTCTTTTAAGGTCCTGCCAGATTGTTTTGATTTGGGTAACAGCAATGTTAAAAACAACCTACCAAGCCAGAAATTTGGGTGTAGTCACGGACTCGGTCTTGAATTTCGGCAGTCAGATCGAGACGGTTGTGAAATCAGCCTATTATTAGTTGAAGAACATATCATATCAAGGATTAAAGGGCTGATGTCTCCGCAGGATTTAGAAAAACTAATCCATGCATTTATTTTTAGTAGACTAAACTACTGTAACACTGTCCTAACAGGTCTCCCTAAAAAGTCCATCAGACAGCTGCAGTTGGTCCAGAACGCTGCTGCTCGAGTCCTCACCAAGACCGAGACAGTGGATCATATAACGCCAGTTCTCGGATCTTTACAATGGCTACTCTGGCTAGTCTGAGGTCATTGGTTTTTAAGACCAGATAATCTCTGACTTCATACTTTAAAACTTTAGAATAAAGAGGGTGTGTATTTTTTTATTTTTCAAATATCACTAAACAGTATTCCAACAATCCTCCCAAATGGAGATATCTGGTATGTCTTAAATGTGCATAAAAGACTTGCTGAAATGCATGACTTTCTAAAGTCCCGGCAATTATTTATCACTGCGAACAGATGCCACATGCACATTTAAAGAGAATATTCCCTCCCAGAAAAAGAAGACATTCGTTGACTCAGCAGGGATATTAAATCGGAAAAGTTGATATACATAACATAAATAATTTAAATCCGTTCTGAAACCAAGAGAGCCTCACACCATTATGATCCATTATCTTTTGAATTGCCACCTGACATCTGAATTTTGTGTTTTCCATCACAAACACATTTCCACCTTAACGGTGGCAGAAAAAGCAGAAATTGGTGTAAAAAAATTCACCAGACTCCTGGAAATGAGTTGTGTGGGTTCAAATAAAGGCTGTGCACATCAGTGAGCTTCCACGGTAACTTGGGGTTCAATACAAACTAACTACCATTACATTGTTAGTGTTTAGGCATTAGCTATAGCAGTCCATTAAGACCTGATGGAACAAAAAGCTGTCCTAGTTCCTATATTTAGAAGGAGCCTTAGGTCTAAATGGGCTCTACAATGAAATATTCGGTCTTTTGGCATCCCTGGTTTTATCTTTTAAGTTTGAAGTGGTGCAACTAGCCGACTGTGACTAAACTGCACAATTGGACACAAACTTAATTGAGCCATGTGTAGTCAGTTTCTCAAGTGAAATGTCTTTGATCGTCCTGCTGAGAAAAATACTGGAGGTGCCATCCATCAACATAACACAGTAAAATATGCAGTGAAATATTGACTCCAAAAAAATTGTCAATGATTGAATGATTTATCACACACAGCCTTACACGATTGCATTGAATGTGAAAGATATTGATGTACGACTCAACATAACTTTACTAAATGTAAAAGATGCCGAGAACGACCTCGAAGTAGACTTGAGCAAATGGGATTAAAAGATGCTGGTACTTTATGATTATCAGACAATCAAACCCTGGCTTGTCCCTTACCGATGGCATAAAAAAAAAAAGTGGCATACATGTCATAAAATATCCCAACCCCCTGTGGTCACATGCCTTGATTTCTTTTGGCAGGCGCTGCAGAAGTATAATTATACCCCAATGGAGTGTGAAAGCTGATGCTTTTACATTCAGGAAGTCGATCATATTTTAACCAAATCACTCCTGTTGGAGCACGAACATTTCGACTCCCAACTATTCAGTTTTTCTGCTCAGGAAATTGGAAAGGACATGACACAATAAGACCTTCTTTTTAACATTGTAAAATTGGAGTGTTTTTGTTTTTTGGAATGAGCATTCTTTAATGTGTGAACAATACTCAATTTTATACCTACGACTGCAGCCAGGCCCTTCAAAAGGAATGGTGTAATTTAATGTAACACGGGAGAGAATACAAACATGTGGCACATGCTGTTTGACTCCCTGAAGCATTTCCTTCTCATGCTGTATTAAATGCTTAGTAATTCTGTACAAAATCATTATATATAGATATAATTTCCTGTCAGATGGTTTTACAATTTAATGTTATTTTCCTTATGGCATGTGAGCTAATGACAGGAGCACGCAGAGCTCGTGAGAGTTGTGAAATGGGCCAAAGGGCAGACTTCAGTGTTACATCATACATTAGCTCATAATTAGTCCCTGTAGGAAGTATACACATATATAATACAGTTCACAGTTCATATTTCATTAAGTTACTACAAAACCAGGCCATACTACAACCATTGAATAAAATCTACATTTATCACAAATCCTGATGCATGAAAACAGGCTGTGCCAGTAACTGTATAGAACCCCTCTGAAAATGTTTCCTTACCAAATAAAAGGAAACACATCTTCTACATTATTAATACCCACAGCGTTTCATTAGCATTTTTATTTAGATTCAAGGCAGGAAACTTATGCATTTTAATGTCCCCACTCATTTCCAAGTGAGATATGAAAAAAATCTACCTTGTCCCCTGAACAGCTGATGGGGCGGGGGGAGGATTGTTGTGGGCACTCAACTCACCACTTGCAGTGGAAAAAAGAAGCTCTGAAATTGTAGTTTGACATCTGAAATTTGTCCTTGAAATAGGGAAATATAAAGAGTCTAACATCATGCATTCATCCAAAATTACTTCAACAGTTTTACTGGGTTGTTTTGAAATGCATTTCAGTTTGTCTCTCTGCATTGTGTGGATGAAAGGGAATAAAAATTACAGTTTTCATGTCTCAAACGGCAAAAGGTCATTTTGTAAATGCATTAAGACATGTTGCACTAATTTCCCTCATGTCATTGTTGGCCTCTTGAGAAGCATGCATGCAATAATCCCAAACACTGGACTGAAAGCGTGTCTAACACATTCAGCCGTCCTGCTGTTTGAGCAGAAAAGCTCCGCGAGATGAGTCTATTCAAACAATGAGTATACAATGGAGAGGAAATGCATCAAGTGGATCTGATTCCCCATGGAGCCGCTCTGAGGGGAGGACTGAACAAGGATGATTGCAGAACTGCAATCTTGTGAGGTCTTTGCATATGAGGAAAGCTCCATGTGTACTGTTTATTGACTTCTACGGCATTGCGATACAGTGTTGTCGTGCACACAGAAATAAAATGCCTTTATGAACATTGCGTGTCAAAAATGTACTATTTTAATGTAAAGCTTTAACTGCTTTAAACTACATTTTTGCATAAAATGAAATGCTTATCCTGCACTATATAGTTAGCAATCAATCCACTTTAAATTTTTTGACTTTGATGAAGATATTTAGTCAGTCTTGCTGAGAGTCTGATGGGTAGGAGGTTTCCCATATACGTAGCTATCGGCGGTTTAAATTGGCCCAGCACAAAATTGAAAACGTGAAGAAATTAAGTTTTTCCTGCCCAAAGGAAACGAAATGTAGCAAATTTTCCTAGAGACTTCGGCTGACATTATGAATGAATAAATGAAAAAGTTTATTTGAACATAATGACCAAATATATAAAAACAAAATAAAAATGGAAAAACAAAAGTTCAAAAGAAGTGGGTGGAAGCATACGCTTATCTGATCCCACCCAGTAACTTACAACAGTTTTATTCATTATACCATAATCACAATCATCATTAAATACCAGTTATTACATCATCTCATAATAAAACTATAGTAATAATAATACTCAGTATATACGATCGATATCATGCGTTTAAATCCAAAAAGATCAGCTAGCTTCTGAGAACATAATTACCACTGTCTAAGCTTTCATGGTGACATCTTAAGTCTTTTGATCAGTAGCTTACAAAAGCTTTCAAATTCCAGGTTGCGCTGCAATGAGCTGCCATAATCTCTTATATTCCATGTTGCTGGATACTCTGTGATGAATTACTCTTGTGCTAAGAGATAGGTGAATCAGTTTGTAAGATGTAATTTTGGATTATTACATTTGCATGTTTATTAGCTCTGAGCAGTCAATCGACAATAGGAACAAATTTGACTGCAAACCTAAGACCGATGGAAATTTTGGACTACATGTCACATATGATTGACATAATGTGACATTTAATTTTAGCATGTAACAAATAATCATTGTACCTGTTAATATAGCCAAAATCACTCTTATGCATGGTGTGAGTTTGTCAGGTGGTGACTGTTAAATGAGGACCTTTTGATAATGGCCGCAAGTTCACACAGTTTGATATTGTGACTTTAAAACAATTGTTATCGCTAGTCACTTAAAAAAAAAAAAAAAATGTTGTTAGAAGGGTCTGAATACTTGCTAAATGTGGCATCAGAGTCACTAAGTTGGCAACACTACAAGTTACTGTCTTTTTTCTAACTTGCACAAGTTCACATGCAGTCAAAAATTAGGTGCACCGCTCCAATTTCACACTTGCACATGCATCGGGTATTTCGAGAGCTGGTTTAAGAAAATACATTGAAAATTGCCTTTAAAGACCTGCTGCTGCAATAACTATAATCCATCAGTATAAATTAAATGGCTTCTATGCATGAAGCTTTTTTACTGACAGTCTGCAGGAACACAATGAGAAATTGGTCTTTCAAACTGAGTTTCATCTCTTTGTTGCCACTTTTTTTAAAAGGCAAGAATATGTCTTTTACTGTAAGAAGTGAAAGTAGCTCCACAAAATGTGGTAATTAGCTGCATGGTGAAGTCATCTCAGAAGGAATGACCAAAGTTGTCTCATTTAAAACGATGGATTATGTTTATTGATGCAGCTGCATCCCTAGGTGTTTTTTTTTTCTTCTTTTTAAAATATTTGATTTTTCAATCCATCAATATCTTTTTAATCTTTTTCTTGTAAAGCTGCCAGACAACATAGCGTGTTGATATTTGCAAATTAGAGTTAACTCTGCAATCTGACATGTGCGAGCTGGTAAAAAATGCAAGCTCACATTTAAAATATATGTGCTTGCACTTTTGCATATTAACCACAGCACATAAACAAGTACATGATCTTCCCTAGCTGGTATAAATAACATCAACATGTAGCTCCCTGCTTGGATTTTTCTGTGAGTCATCCATGTATGCCAGCTGACACAACCCCAGGGTAGTTTTAATTGACCTAAAAAAAGAGGACAAGCTGGAAAGAGCAAAGGGTTTTGCCTTTCATCCTGTTGTTTAAAGATCTTTTCATTTTAATATCAGGCTGAGATTTTAAAGGCTCCAGAGATGAAAGTGTTCAGCTTGACAAAAGTAGTAATTGTGACACCTGCCACCATCATCCTGTTTTTGTCATACATAAAGCCATTTCTTGTCCAAAACTACAAAATGGTAAGCAGATGATGATATGTGTATTCTTGTGTCTCTATTCATCTGTCTACAATAATGTGACCATGAATATCTGAAGTCAAATTTCTCTTTTTGGCTTTCAGTCCTCACTTGTGTTCAGCTGCTGGTATTTTTTTGGAGGCTGGCATCTAAGTAAGAATACTTAGTTTAATTTAAAAGTTTAAATCAAGTTTTCTGAAATTCTGAACACAACATGAACAAAAATACCCACCATGCACATGTTAATGAGAGTTGTTGTGGGGGGATTAATGCTATCACGGCACAGCTGCTATTACATCATAGTCATTGTAGTGGCTACCTTTTTTATTTCCAATGATTTAGGAAAATCCATGTCCATATATTTGGTTTTAGCAGCAGAAAACATTTTTGGGAAGCTAAGTTGAGTTTTCATAAGTCACATCACTGAAACTGCTCTCCGTAAGATAACTGACCTTACAGTAGGTCCTGACGACAGTAAGAGCTCAATTCTGGTGCTTTTGGACAAGTACTGCTTCTGACTTCATAACTTTTAAGAGATGAAAGGCCTAGGAAGGCGTACATGCTACAGCATTACAGCGGGACTATTGTGTCTAAGGTCGTTTTCACACCAAATAGTCTGTTGCAACATTCAGCCAGTTTGTTTGCTTTCATACTGTTGTATTCTCCTTACATTGGCTTTTGGCATGTTTTAGAATACATTTGTACTGTAAATTTATAAGCCTCCCTCATGACCTACTAACTTTTGGATACCATATAAACCTGTATGCAGACTGAAATGTTCGGGCAGAGGGATTATGTTTAGAAAATGATTTATAGAACTAAAAATGATGTAACATTATCACTGAAGCTCATTGCAAACATGCAATACTTCCTATTAATTGCACCCCCGGTGCTTTTCCTTGAAGTGCTTTGAGCAGCAATCTTACTCAGAAACAACAACAACTCCAACAGTAACATTTATTCATCACTAACCATCAAGAGAGTGATGCACACATTAGCAGTGGATCTGAATTCTGTAGCCTCAGAACTTGGTATGTTTTGACCTCCTTCACACAGATAAAGATGTGGATACATACTCATCCACTAATTTTCGGTTTCATTTTGCTAATTTTTTAAAACATTGGTTTTCTACTCAAAAAACAATAAACGAGAGATGCTGATCAAGTTTTCCGCCCTTATGCCACACAGACACACTCCAGGTGAGCACAGCGGCAAAATGTGTTTTTTAAAACTTTCCCAGGGAGCGAAGATGGCGACAGTACTACGGTGGAGACGCGAGGGTTGACTGCCATACATGTCCACGGCGGAGACACAACTAAGCAAGTGGAATCTACCATCATTGTTGTAATTTCTGAGTCGTATTACGGCTTAAATTGATCCGATGTTCTTTGCAGGTTTTGTTAGCGTCAACACATTATCAGAGATCTGAACTTTGAAGATGTTTAAAGCAACTCCACTCAGTAAAACAACCATATCGGCATATTTTAGAAGTTGGACTGTTTCCAATTTTTTTTTGGCACCGTGTTTCAGTCATTCTTGAAAAATTTGTCCAGCAATGAGGTTTGAAATTATGACCTGACTTCACAGCTGAGTGTAGCTGTCGCGTGATGTTTAAATGTCTGTAGCAGAAGAAAGACGACACGAATTACGACTGAATCGAGAGGATTTGTGAAGCAATGGATGCTACGGGTGTGAAACCTGGATGAGGTGCCGTATAACATGAACATTAATTGTATATTTTGATTTGTAAAAAAAAATTATTGTTAAGCCCTAGTACTGATACTATAAAACATGCCATTTTTTTTGTGTGAAAGCTAAGAGTTTGGTTCCTTTCTATCTCCCCCCCCCCCAGTCATTCATTGTCATTAACAACCTCCAGTTCTTGTTGAACACGGAGAGAAAAATTGGAGTGATGAGCGGTTTGTTAACATTAAACTGACATGATGGAACTAAGGTTTGATTGGCTTGGGAGGCTGTAAATGGATGAAGTCCTGCACTTTATTGTGTGAAGATTGTCTTTATATAATAGATCTTGACAAAGAAAAAAAAGACGTGTTTCTGCAGAGTGAGTTGAGCTTTGACCGCCAGCAATGTGTCAGCTCTGTGTGTATGTGTCACTTGACAATTGTGATGCTTTTCAAGGTTATCAGTGTTTGGCTCTAGATAAAGCTTAACTTTCCAAACAACTCAAATGTCATCTTGACATCTGAAGGAGAGATGGAGGCAGCAGGAAGACGGCTCGTTATTAGACTTCTCTGTGTACTGTATTTTGTATTCATGTATGCAAAACAAATAAGAGGCTGAATTTGTCAGACAAAATGATCAGCGTGCAGCAGAGGAAAACCAACCACATCCTAATCATCCTAATCAGCTGTGCGATGTCATGTCTGATTTAAGAACAGTTAACCTTGACTTTGTTTGGTTTTATGCATAATTTTTGGTCTAACGATTTCTTTTCTTGCAGTTCTGTGGACTAAAATGCTTAACTCTGATGCACAACTTTATATGCCTAGCTAGCAGTGTGGTTTGGTTGATCCTTTTTGGCAATAATGTTCCTTTTTATATAAGAAGTTGTTCATTTATAACCTTGGTTCTTCTTACGTGTACCAGAACTGAGATTTGCTGTCTAGACTAAAATTTGCTGAATATAACAGTCAAAGTTAGATTCACACATTTTCTGTGCCTAAAGAACTTTAATACCGGACCGTCGTTGTTGGATTTTTGGTTTCATGATGCTCCAAAAGTTTTCTCTTGGGGAAAGGTCTGGACTGCAGTCAGGCCAGTTCAGCACCAGGACTGTTCGGCGCTCCCATGCTGTTGTGATGGGTGCGGTATGTGGTTTAGCATTGTCTTACAGAAATCTGCAAGGCCTTACCTGATAGAGACGTTGTCTGGATTGGAGCCGATGTTGCTCTAAAACCTTGATGCTTTGATGGAGCCTCCACAGATGTGTAAGCTGCCCGTGCCATAGGCACTAATGCCCCCATACCATCAGAGATGCAGTCTTTTGAATAGTCTGCTAATAACAAGCTGGATGGTCCCTCTCTTCTTTAGTCCACAGGACATGGTGACCGTGGCTTCAATTGTTTTATATAGGTTTGAGATTTTCCAATCATTTTA
>JBBBVU010000021.1:4704879-4727887 GCA_037177055.1 Atherinosoma microstoma | reverse complement strand
CCAATCATTTTATTCTGTTTCTTATCTACATCTTACACAGCATCTCAACTAATTTGGAATTGGGGTTGTCATTGTAATTGTCTGTTTTCCCTTTTTTATAATATAGAAATGTTTCATGTTGGGGTGGAACATTTATCAAACTTATGTTTCACACTAATCCATAACTGCCTGCAATTTGTTGGCTACATTCAAAGTAGGGGTGGGCCGATTCATAGTTTAATCGAGTCATCGCGATGGGGCACGTGTCGCTTCGCTAACAATTCGTAAATGTTCAAGAACAATTATTTTTCTAAATAAATGAATACTTTTTGGAACCGGACTGCTAACATTTGGAAAAAAAAATGTTTTTGACAAGAATTACTCCCTGTGTAACTTGTTTAAAGCCAAAATAAAATATAATCTACAAACATCCAGCAGCACCTCATGTGTTCCCACCCCAGGTTAGAGGAGGAGAATAAGCAGCCGGTGTTCTGTCCCTGTTGTTGCTCCTAACTATTGCTAATACATTCTTCCTGTTGATTCCATGGAAAAATATGAACATAATATGAAAAATATGTTGGATTCATTTATGGTTTGACAACAAATCAAAAAAGATAGTTGAGATACGTTTGTTTAGTTACTTAAATTAATGGATACTGAATGGATTTAAAAGTAAGAAGTAGCCACGGAGTAAGGGGGGTGGGGAAACCCTGAATTGGGGAAAAAGATGCATCAATAATCCTGATAAATGTTTAATAATCGAATCAAAGCAACTTGAATTGTAAATCAAATAGTTATGGTACCTAAGATGGCACACCCCTAATTCAAAGTATTATGTCTCTTGTGGTTCTTACAAAATTATTTTTAAGAAATTGAGGAAATTTTCTCTTTAAGCTCTGACCTCTGAATGAAAACAAAGGCATTTAACATGACAACATAAAGTGAAGCAGTGCATAAAGTTCAGTAAAAATCCAACCAGGGAAACCTGGCCAGATTTCTTATTAAAAGTTAGTGGCATTTTTACCTAAAATAAATGCATTTAAAGTTAGTCGGCCATCTATTTAAAGTGCAATTTAAACCAAACTAACACACAACACACAGTTTCAAGTTTGTCCATGATCTATGCTGGTACCAGATCTCCTTGCAGTGACAATATCCTCTGTTGGAGGGAAAACCCTGACCAGATGCTGATGCAAAGCCGTATGCCAACGTAGAATTACTTGAAATACTTCTGCTCCTTACTTTTCCACCATTCAAGTGGATCTGTATCCACAGAAATACTGTATTTTATGGCTTTTGCCCACTCTGATTTTTCCCTGCGGGGCTGTTTTAAAAGCTACGGGGAATACAAGTCCTTTCTGACCTGACCCACTCTCCATGGAGCTGACCACTGAAACACTAGGGTGAATCCCGCATACATATTGGATGTGCAGCCCTTAGCATTAGCAGCATGTGTTCCAATTTATCTGAAACTTTTTAAAATCTCAATCCAAAAAGCTCCTGCTACAGCAGACTGAGATGATGCTGCTGGCACACCAGGGGGCATCATTTGATGCTTCTGGGGGTCTAAACCTTTTTCACTTACCTTCGTGACTTCTGCACTCGACGGTTAACCTTTCTGCCCCCCCAAGAGTGAACAAACTACTGGGTTACTGGTGCAAGGTTGTTTTCTGCAAACTGTAAACTGAAAGATTAAACACTTGAACTGAGATGGAGGAATGGAAGCCTTGTTTCTGGTTTCTTGCATCCACAGTGGCAGAACTCTTTTAACTCACTGCCAGGCATGGTGTCGAAATCAGTTTTTCAGCATATTTGATTGAAGTTTCCTTTTTGTTTTCACACACAAAATATAGTGAAGTGTCAAGCAGTCCACGATGACTAGATTTATTTCTGCCATCCAACCTAGCTGTCACATTTCTAAGTGAGTAATTACATGTCTTCATGATCACTGAGAATAAGTGTTTTTAACAATCTGCACACTGATGTTTTTTCTTCAATGCACTTACACATCTTCTTGTCATTCAATGTTAAAGTCTGACGTAGAGAGCTCTGAATCTTGGCACTACATGGACTTTGCTGCCTTTGGGGCTCACAGGACCTCACTCTGCTCTTTTGCTGGCCGGGATCCACAATCTTCATCTGCTCTGGGCAAAATGTTGTGATCACCTTGGAATTTTGGATAATTTCCATGTGTTTAGGCAATCGGTGAAGTTAACTGTCTTGTCAGCTCTTGTTTAGGAGCTTGGCTTTGCCAAACAAACCAGCTGGAGCACAGCTTTTTGCTCCCAGCTGTGCACGCACCTCTGTGGTGATCCTGCACAGAAATCCATCTGTTGAGCCACCATTTCAAATACTGACTTCAAATCCACTCTGCAGCAAGATAGGAACACACGCCGGTGTTTGATTCACAAGATTGTGATGATGAAAAAAGAACAAAAATGGTAAAATAATTTAGGGATGCGCTTCTAACTTCTGAACCTGTAATTGTAAGGTTACATTTAAAAAAAGCTTAAACTAGCAGCAGCTATGCTATTTATAGTATAATGCAAATGCAAACAGGCTTTCAGTGAAGGCAACCAAGAGTGGAAAAAGATGGAAAACTTTGGAATGGAGACGGAAACCTGTAGTATTCTGTGGGCTACATGTGGGTCTACACAACCAAACTCAAATCTTGGGATTGTCTTGCCGTCATAGTGAACAAAGCACAGAAGTTCATGTTCACCAGCTGCAGTTGAACAAAGTGCTGTACGATAGGTCAAGTAAAAACATAACACAAAATCCTTAAATAACAAAACACAAGATGAATTAAAAAATATGAGAAAATTTTTTAAAAAGATAAAAATAAATAAGAGACCCAATAAGACAAATTAAAATAAGATCAAATCTCAGGTGGGTTGAAAGCCAATGAGTAAAAATGAGTTTTAAGATGGGTTTTCAAAAAGAACAGTGAGCGACACTACTTGGTAAGACATTTCAAAAGTTGGACTGTTTCCTGTTTGGTGTGTGTTGTCAGTGTTTCAATAATTTATGGAAAATTACTTGTTACTTCCCAGTTGAGTGTAGCTCTTAGATGTTTTAATGACGGCCACACAATAAAGATGACAGGATTACGACCGATTTCTAAACTGGATGCTACAGGTGTGAAACCTGGACCAGACATTGCGTAACGGGATAAATCACGCTAATTGCAGAATTTTAAATTTTGATGCCAGGTTTTTTAAACGTTGTAACTCCACTAGGAGACTGAGCTGTTGTCTGAGCCCGAGTGCACTCACATGATGGCAGTAGGGCTTCAGAAGGGAGTTAAGAATGGCTCTTAAAGCCCCCTCCTCTCAAGTAAGTTCTCACTCTGCCCCACCTCTCTGAACTCGTAAAGTGTATTTTACTTACTCCCACTGGTGCCACAAATCTGATACTGAGGTACAAATGCTGTAAACAGCAGAGATAATGGTTCAATTTACAGCTTCTGTCTCACACAATTCAGAGGTGCCAGTGTTTCTACAAAAGTTGTTGCATTAATTTGCGATCCTTGTTTTCTTGTTTGTCTTTAAAGCAGATAAACCATAAATATCCTTTTGTGTGTGTGTCTGTCAGTGGCACACATTGTACATTACACTCTGCTGTTTGGTAGTTTTTTGCTTTTATTCCCTACAGGGTTGTAACTTTAACCAGCAACAGTCGCAGCAATTTCTCAATTCACACTTTCACGTACGATTTCTAACCCTGCAATTTGTGGTTTACTGCTTTAGGGGTAGAATATTTTTCACCCTCACAACAACTTGCTTTTTTGTTAATCATAGCTGAGATGAAGACCTATGCGACACAAAGTGGTATCCAGATTTTTTTTTAAAATTCAAGGCAGACCACAGGAAGTGCTAAGCTTCTGCACATTTCATCAACTGATTGTGGCTGTTGGCAGTTTTAGGTGCAGAAGTTCCAAGTATGCGATCAATTTTAAGCATGTTTATGAGTTTGCTCAGGGCAACACAAATGGAGGAATGTTCAGAAACAAAATGAAAAGTAGGACCTTGAGAGAAATAATGAGGAAATGGTTTCTTCCAAGTTCAGATGGAGCATTTAGTTTTTTAGATGAAAAGGGGGACGATACCAGGAAAAAAATGTGTTCACATTTAAGAAAAACTTCAGTAAATAAACTTGTTGTCCGAACAAAGTCAATAAGAATGTTTTTCTTGATTTCAATACAAAAGTACAGGAGTCCCTCTTTTATATCTTCACATTACTTTGTGCAATGGACACTTCATATTAGGTCAGAATAGATAAAATGTATGAACAAAGTTTACGCTCGCCCCCCCCCGTCAGCTGTTCTGCATCAGTGTTTAAGGCTCTAATTACATTTAATATCCTTATTTTATACAGTTTTCAAATTGTTATTCAATACTCCATATCTGTTTGGCTATTCTTGCCACCTATCTTTCCTTTTTTTTTATTTATTTATTTTTTTATTACATTTTCTTTCATTCAAAAAATATCCATCCATCCTCTGCCACTTATCTGAGGTCAGATCATGGGGGCAGCAGCTTAAGCAGAGAAACCCGGACTTCCCTCTCCCTAGCCACTTCTTCCAGAATATCAGAGGAATCCCAACGCGTTCCCAAGCTAGCCAAGAGACTTTGTCCCTCCAGTGTGTCCTCGGTCTTCCCGAGGCCTCTTCCCAGTAGGATGTGCCCAGAACACCCCGCTAGGGAGCCGGACAGGAGGCATCCCGACCAGATGCCCAGCTACTTCATCTGGTTCTTCTTGATGCGGGAGAGCACTGACCAGTCAGATGACCACGGTTCTCACCTTGTCTGTGAAGGAGAGACCATGTAAGAAAATAACTTAGGACAGATATCAGAAGCTGCATTGATTAAGCTTCTATGTTAAATGACACTTTGTAAATGTCACTACTACAGTAACAGAATATTTTTTATCTCAACTGAACTGATTCTGTAACCACGGTAACAATCTTAACATGACAATTCCATGTAATATGTCCCAGTCTGTTACAATATGAACTATGTTGACCCATATAAACAATACTAAACTAATTTATTGGTTGTTTATTATTGATTATGATTAACAGAGGATTAGAGCCTGTCCCACCCACCAGTCTTCTGGTCTGTTGTTTGGTTTTGCTTGAACTCGGAGAACATTAAACTATGCATTATGTTGGACATTTTTGTCCATTCGGGCAAATTTCTTACCTAAATCTGGCTGTTATTTTGGCTGTGTTAGTGCACATTTTTATTTAATGAGTCTCTTTTCACAAATTTTAGAATTGAATTTGTATTTGATCTAATTGCATTTTATGCAAAGGCCTGTCATGGGCCTGATTTTTAATGAACAGTAAAAATGAAACTTTTTTTTTCTTAAATTAACCCCAGAGATTTAACATCATAGAATGCATACTTACATTTGGTAATAGTTATTAGATTTCTTTTTAAAAAAGGGGGGTGCACCACAAAATAGGGCACCAAAAATGGCTAGCAGCAGCCCCGGTCCCCACCCATTCATGCTCATGAGCACAGGTGAGGGAAGGAAGATGGATTGTAAATTGAGAGCTTTGCCTTTTGGCTCAGCTCCTTCACCATATCAGACCAGTCAGATGGCCGCTGCGGTCGTCGATCTTCCCTCACTCGTTAATAAGACCCCAAGATACTCGAACTCCTCCAGGATCTCATTCCTGACTAGAAGAGGACACTCCAGCCTTTTCCAGCTGAGAACCGTTGTCTCGGGTTTGGAGTTGCTGATCCTCATCCCTGTTGCTTCACACTTGGCTGAACTGTACCAGTCAGAGTTGAAGATTGTTACCCGATGAAACAAATGGGGCTTCATCTGCAAAAAGACCTGATTCTGAGTCCACCAAAAAAGTGTAGGTGATGAACGTAGTCAACATAAATGTGGGGATTTTTCCTTTTTTAAAATAATTTTCAAGTGTTACAACAACCAAAGCTGGGGCTTTATTTTCCTCTAACACTTCAGAAAAAATTACTTTTTTTTTTCTTTCTTTTCTTCACCAAATAGATGATCAACAACCTTTCACTGTTGAACATCTGGAGACACATTTTCTCTCCAATAAGATCTGAGGTGTTGATGTCAATGCTGGAAGAAGCATATTGGATGTTGGTTTTGCTGGTATTTGTTAATGATTGACGTTAGAGAAATGTTTTACTGTCCAAGGCTTGTAAGTGCATATAAAGAGAGCAGGTTTACAATATCCAACCAGTCTATTTTCTGTATTGTCTGTGTGTGTGATCTGTGCCTGGCTTCTACTATTTAGTTATACAAATAAACACATAATCTTAAAGGCACGAATTCTCCTCAGGCACTCCAGAGATGTGATCTCAGTTGGTGACAGCTTCATAAACACTTCTCCATCCAGTGTGACCAATCCATCTAATCATCAGCTGTCAGGTCAAATTGCATTCCACTTTTCTTTTTTAGGCCTCTGTGAGATTCAATGAGAAATCACTGGGCCTCGACCTCCTCGTCTTTGAATTCCGAAATCTCCACAGTGGGTGTTTTTATGAGTTCTGTCTGCTATTTAACTGAATCAGTTCCTCCTGCTGGGATTATTTTTCTTCTGTTTTGATGGAAAAAATTAACTCCCAGATGAAAGATTTTTGTGGTTTAATGGGATGAATGTCTTCATTTCTAGTTTGTCTTCTAGATTTCAGGGGATTTAATTGCAAAGACTTTTGTTTTTAACATTTTAAAGTTAAATTTTTTCATAATTAATGCACTCTTGGTGTTACTGCAGAGTTCAAGTGAAACATTATGCAAGGTTGGTCTGACTTGTTTACTTTGAAACTTGCACTTTTATAAACATTTTCAATTCTTAAAGATGTGGTGACATAATTGAAACGCATCACTAAATCTTTATTGCATCAGCTTCTTTTCAAATTGATCTAGTTGTCTAAAGTAGTGGCAATTACTGCTAGAACCTTTTGAGAAAATAATTATAACATGAGCTGAAATTCGGATCAAATCTAAAGTTACAATTTGTTGAATTGACTTAAGATTTCAGTTGTGAGTGTATTCTTATTATCTCATCAGGTTGTTTCAGGAATCGGACTGAGACCAGGAGCAGAACTGATCAGGGAGCTAATGTTATGCGAAAAGGCGGTCAGTACAGGAAAGCTGTGTGAAGAGTGAGCACAAACTGGAATTTTGATTTCTTATTGAAAGACAACTCCTTTTTTTTATCCCCTTTTCAACCAGCTACATTAAATTTACAACATGTTGTGAAAGATAGTTGAATCTTTTTTTTTTTTAAATTTGTTCAGACAAATCAATATCAACTCTTTCAACCCAGAGCTGAAGTCATGTTTTACTTGTATATATTGTTTTGAAATCACATTCATGTAGGCCATATTTTACAAGTCATACACAGTGAAATGACATTGCTGAGGTAATGATGTGCGCTGCTAAACAATTACATTTACTGCTACAATGGAAAAGTATGTTACAGTGCCGTCACATCTCAGAGACTGAGATTGATTGGGTCTTGGTCTCAGGAAAGATGAGCTGTGGAGCTGAACTGGCTGTGGTTTCACTAATTTAATTTTCCCACCATTTTGAAGGCTCTTCATCAAAGGTCACTTCATCACTGTTTTTGAATAGAAATGCTTCCCTGGCCGCTCTTGTTCTCTTTTCCCCTTTTGAAAAACTGATCAGATTAGATTCAGTACAGCCAGAAAGATTACAGTTTCTATCAGACAAAAACAAGTCTTTATTCTCCACCAACACAGGACTTATTATATCGTACAGGCCTGCTGTACCAGATTGTATTAGGTTGTCTGCTTCATTCCTTCATTTATTTATTTATTTATTTTTTGTTATTTCTCAAAAGGGAAATGGGATATAATTTGACCAGTCGGCATGGGTACAAAATGCTGCCAGGTTTTAACTCTGGTTAGCTTTGAAAACTGTAAATCTGTCTCCAGTGGATGTATGGCACATCACACAGGGAAGGGACGTATCAAAGTTAATTTTCTGTTGTGCAATTTGTTTCCCCAAGTACACATAGTCGCTCCCCGTCTTACAGTAAGCGATGGCTCAACTCTTAGGTCTGATTTGTGTTTCTGCCTTGTGTGTACGCGGGAAATGTTTTTTAGTCTCTGGAACATGTTAATCAAAGACAAGCATATGTAGCTCTAAACACAAGAAATTGGTTTAAGTGTATCCAGGCTGACAAATATCACATGATTGTGTCTTCTCTACAGCTCTGACAAATTAACTGAACAGAATCCCTTTAGTCAAGTCAGAAAGTATCAATCCTAAAATTCTCATTTTTACAATTACACCAAACAAGAGTCAGTAGCAGAAGAAGCTATTTGGTAGTGACTTTATTTATTTTCTTTTTGTGCAACCCACATATCTGAACTCTGCTCATCCTACAAATCTTTACAAATGTGACGCCATTTAGGGAAATAAACTGGTTTTCCAACAGGTATAACATTTATTGGCATTGACTATTGTTACAACAAAAAAATCAACCAAACATGCATTTGCTTACTTTTTGTGCACAGTTTATAAACACCGCAATATGATTTGAAGTGGGCTAAATCATTTTCTTACATTCTGACCATATCACATGAACAGAACACAGATGACAGAATTAAGAAAAATCAAACATTTCAATTAAATATCAAAGGAAAAGAGGCTTTTAAGACTGAAATGCTTTGTAGTACCTGCTGTTTAGCAGTTAGCATCAGATGTTCTATAAGACAGGTGCACTACTTCAAGGAAATGCTCAAAGCCTGCTGGTAGATTATGGGGAGTAGGAATTCATTATCATTTTAGTGTAAGCCAAATAAAATATTTTAAAAATTCTCTCAATCAGATCTAGCCTTTATTGGAAGCCAATGCGAGTTGAATTTTTAGCTATTGTCGGCATCATCTCAGCATAACTTGTAGGTTTACTGAAGCTAAATTAGCTTAATTCTTCAATCAGACTATTTAACAGCACACTAGGCGAGTGGAGAGAGGCACAAAAGTGAGTAGTCCGATTTAAGACTTTTACAACCGGACTAAGGCAAGAGTCGGCACTTTTCATTTTTTAATTTCAATTTAATTTCAATTAAATATTTTATTACATATTTTATTACATAGTAGTACTTTATTTGTTTTTATATTGCTGTTGAGTTGTTACAATTTCCCTTGTGATCAATAAAGTTTTATTTGTCTGTCTGTCTCACATTAGCAAACTTTTGTTCCATTAGCAGGCTGGAACTGTTGGCGTATGTAGATCTGTTCTGATTGGTTCTTGTCTGGCTGTTCTCCCTGCATTAGAAAACAGGTTTTTGTCTTATTTCAAAGCTTTAAGGTATCATTTCATTATTTCTAGTCCTGGAAAAATGGGTCTCTTTTAAATTTGGCAGATGTCTGCAGTTCCAGCTTTTCAGATTTGTGTATTGGAGCCATTTTAAATCAGGAAGTCCAGAGACTGTGCCTTTGTTCCTATAAAGTGTATATAAATATCTTGTGTCCCTAATGCAATAAACTTTCAGTGTGTAAAGTTCATTGCTTTAAAAAAGTTTGTATGAATGTCAAATGTCATTTACTGCTGACAAGACTGTGTCCTATTTAGACTGAACAGCCATTTTATATTTCAGAAGATGAAGCGATACGGAAAGGAGCTGCCTGAGATTTTGGCAGAGACAAACTGAAATGTCCTGAGAGAGGAAGCTGGTTTCCCTTTTTTCATTTCAAGCAGTGACACTGACTCGTTCTGCTTTATGTGTCAAAAACAGTTTGGTTTGTTTTGTGTCTCCTGAATGTTGCCACATTTCTACTGAGTCTCAATTTATACTCTGTCTTCTTTGGTGGGAGCAGAGCGTGACCTTTATTCCCAAGTGTCTTAAAAGAGAATTGGTTGACCTTAGTCTCGTACTGATTGTGACCTTTCCATACACCCTGATCCCTCCAGAGCTCACCAATGAAAAATTGAATCAGATGCATTTTGTAGTAAACTACAACCTCTTGGTTTGTCCAAGTTTAATTTTCTTATGTGGGTTTTTTTTAAATACAAAAATCTACATGAACGGTTTCAGTACATATATTTTCCTTTTAAGAGGTAATGGATATGTTTTTTTTTTTACTATGAGAGCGTATGCAAAAGCTGTTACCCTTATCATTATACTGCAACCCCCTGTCCTCCCAAAAAGGTCAAGTTAATTCTATCAGGCAATATCCCTCCGCTCCGCTGGCAATGCCATCTTTTGGCCACCCGCTCCCGTCGACACCACCACCCAAATGCCAAAAATCTAGGTCAGGGATCACCAAATCCAGACTTATTGGGCCAGCGTCCAGCGTGTCCAACACGTCTGACTCAAATAAAATGGATCCAACAGCCTATGAGGTTCTGCACAATGACTTTGAATTTGAGTCAGATGTGTTGGAATAGGGAAACATTGAAAACCTGCAGGACACAGGCCCAAGAAGTCCGGATTGGGTGATCCCTGACCTAGGGGAAACACTGAAAAGGCTTCTGTCTTTCATTGCTTATAACATTGGAGCTTTACTTATGATACTGAAGGTTTAAAAAAGTCACCTTTTTGTGCATACAGTGTTTTTGGGTGTTTTGAGGTGACTACCAGCTAAAATGAAAAACTTCCACATTACATCAAATTTTGGTGTGTTTGGGACTGTCTGTGTTGGAAACCATCTTTCTGGTGGCTGAAATCACAGCTGGAGCTCAGATTGGAATTGTCAAGCCTCCTCTTCGTTACCAACCTTTATTTAATCTGTAAAGTGGGAAACAAACATGGCTGCCTCCTGGTTTTTCTAACAAATTCTGATCCGCAATTACTCAGTTCCCTTAGCTTAAGAAATAAATTGGATTATAATGACTTACCAGTACTTTATCCAGTGTTTTCTAGATCAAAAATAAAATTAAGACTTGCATCTACTTGTTTTCCTAATTTTACATACCATGTAGACTTTAGAGTTGATGAGTCTTGACTTCCTGACCAGGAATTCTGGTTGTTTTTATTTCTTCTCCTAGTTGGAAATTCCAAGTTCCCATTTATTACAGAATGCAGCATCTGTAGGCTAAAACCATAAAATGCAAACAAGCTGTATAGAGCTGCTTCCATTGTTGCATCAAATCCCATCCTCAGAGGATATAAATCCACCAAACAAACCTCTTTTTTAAGGACAATATTCATCATTACTGAGAGAGTTCTAGTCAACTGTAACTTATTGTACAGTGGTACTTTATCTCTGTGCTTTTTCTGATCAAGGAACGTTCACGATTTTCATTCAGGACATGTCTAAAGCATCAAATAGATAAGCGTTTCACATTGCGGAAAAATTTCTTTAGATATTTCATAATTCAACCATAAAGAATATCTATCAAATAAGAGAGTAGATGGAATAAATTAAACGAAATAAGTAAATAGATTATCTTTTGTGAAGCTGAAAATACTTGATTTCAGATGAAAGAAATGGCAGATAAAACGGTGCAGTAAGCTGGAAAAGCTTTGGACTGTGTTTTTTATTTGTTGTCCTCACTGTCTGAGCTCTTTATAGTCAAGTCACTTCAGTTTAACTTTGAATTGTTTTTCAATCAAACACAGACGGCTGCTCTTTGATTTGTTTATATGCCAGATCATTCATCAATCATATTGAATCCTGCGGCAGGATTTTGATGAAGCTGAGGGAAATAATTAAACTTGCTACATCAAGTTTTCAAACAAACAATTTAACAGGAAAGAGGTGGAGGACGGAACGTAATTGTTTGTCTGACATTTTAGCCATCGCAAATGTGTTATGAATAGATCTGAGGTTAGAATGGCACTACCCTGTTTTAACATTTTAACAGTTTTTCATAAGTTAAAATGGCATCACTTTACTTAGTTTTCGATTTATTTATTTTTTTAAAGTAGAATATTTTTTCTTTTTTTTTTCTTAAAAGCTAATAATGTTAAAGGGGCTAAAGTTGAAGCTAGTGAACTTAGTCGTGTAAAAGTATCTGCTAATTTTCAGCCAAAAATCTAGAATGAAATGATGGACACTACTCACACTAAACAGACACTATATTGCCGACGTAGAGGAAGGGGAGGGACTTATAAAGACTAAGTAAAGTTAGGACTGTAAATGTTAGCAGTTTTTAGCCGGTTTAGCAGATGTCAATAGGTTATACGTGTTGGAAATGATTGTTATAGTTGGTGTATGTCAATTCGGCGGATATTTTTGGCGAGCTGGAGAATCATGGTCAAATGCTGGTCCGCTCATAAGTGCAGAACTTCAGTGTTCTATTTGGGTCAACACTTACCCGTGAAAGTGTGCACTACAGAAGCAAATGCTCAGTGCGCACTACATTCCAGTGCACTCACGTATTGAGACACACTGACACTCTAATATTTCGTTCGACCACCTTTAGATTTGATTAGGGCAGAATTCGCTGTGCCATGGTTTAAGCTTCTGCCTTTCACAAGGTTTATTTCGATCCAGTGTTGCATTAATTTTTCATCAGGATCTTGTATTGATGATGGGAGAGTCTGACCACTGCGCAAAGCCTGCTCCAGCAATCCCAAAGGTTCTCCAAGGGGGTTCAGGTATGGACTCTGTGGTGGCCAATCCATGTGTGAAAATGATGTCTCATGCTCCCTGAACCACTCTTTCACAGTTTGAGCCAGATGAATCCTGGTATTGTCATCTTGGAATATGGCCGTGCCATCAGGGAAGAAAAAATCCATAGATGGAATAACCCGCTCATTCAGTATACTCAGGTAGTCAGCTGACCTCATTGTTTGGACAGATAATGTTGCTGAACCTGGACCTGACCAACTGTAACAACCCCAGATCATAGCACTGCCCCAGCAGGCTTTATGTTTTCTAGCAAATTGAAGTCTTTTTCTCCAGTAGTGCCTCTCGTGGCTGTTTTCATATGGCTACACAGCTGTTCAGTCCCATTCTCTTGAGTTCCCTTCACATTAGGGCTGCAGCTACCGATTATTTTTGTAATCGACTAATCTAACGATTATTTTGACGATAAATCGAGTAATCGGATGAAGAAATTAGACATTTTTCAGTTATTTACATTTAACAAATTAAGCTTATTCTAAGAGTTACATAAACACAAAAGAAAAAATTATAATGTACATTTGAAAAAATTCCTTTACAAGAAATTTTTTATTGCAGTAACATTGAAAATGCAAAATGATGCCACTGATAGCAGCCTCTTTTAAGAGAATATTTCTTATAAATTTAGATAAAATAAAATGCATCAGGTGCCACTAGGAAGGTATCCAGGAAAAGTAATAGTAGTGCATTTAAGTTCAAAATGACACTTTTCTGTTTTGCAAAAACACTTGTCCATATGTCTGCTGTCAGAGCAATGCTTTTTAAGTCTCTCAGGGTGGGTTTCAGTTTATCTTTGATTTCCTAATACTTTTTCTCCAACACTTCAGTGAAGTAAGTTCTGTAAGGAAGCTGATATTTTGAATTTAAGGTGGAGATAAGTCTACTGGAATCCTTCATCTTCCACCATTGATAGTGGGCGCATGTCTGACAGGAGCATGTTTAAAATGCTGTCTGTAAACATAGCTGCTTGCTCTGGTGAACATGTTAGAGCCTTTCTTACTTTCATTATTAAACATAGCCCTGAGTATGTTTATCTTCCACTATCAATTTTAGTAGTTTATGCATCTCTTAAGGCATGAATCAAGTAGAGAAAGCATCTAACATCTTTACCCACAACCACGGGGTGTGTCTTTCCACATGGTGGTTTAAGAAATGAGAAGCTACTCATTGCATCAGTTGGGGTTAAATAACTTGTTGCCAGATGAATGATAATCGTCCATGCAGTAATTACCCAATAGGAGGCTCGTACCTGGTTTAAATCCAGGTGGCAACATTTTTTTGGGCCAGACAGTGTATTTCCGATAAGTGTATAGTTAAAGGTGGTGCATTATTATTTTCTCTAACCCTGTCAGTTGCCACCCTTCAAAACAAACTGTGAAAAATTATAGCAAGCTAGACTAGTGCTCTGTATTCCCAGAGTCCCAAATAATGCAAATGTAACATCAAAGGTCAAATACACACATTTCTGTTTCACTATAGTAGCAATGATGTGGCTGAGCTTGTGGAGATCTGGACCTCATCTGACTCCTCCCACACCCACTGTGGGGTTAGTCTCTGTGCAGACGGTGCATTTTCCTTATCAATGTACATGTGCATGACAGCAATGTAGAAAAAGAAATTGGATTGTTTTGGTTATCGTTCATATGCACATGATGGATAGTGGAGGAAATGTGGAATTTTCACTCTTTGACTCTACAAAAGTGTGTATACTCTGTTTACAAAAGAAAAGTAATATTGGAAGAGGAAAAAGGTAAAATATATAACTTAAAATAAACACCAGGAATATCCATGGATCCATCTCTTTGAAACGATCATGACAATTTAATCTATGTTCAGACAAAGAGAGAACAGAAGACTCAACAGTATTATTTCACACCTCCTTCTGTTCACATAAATCTAATCATAGAACAATGAATGCATATAGAACAGGTTCACAATGTTATCAATCAAGCAATATATAAAACAAAAGCTATACATATTCATGATAAGTTTGCCTTACCTCTCATCGCTGGTGACAAAGGATGGGTCAGTCACCTCATCATCCTCAACACTTTCTCCTCTTCCTGACAATGAAAATGAAACGTGCTCCATTTCTGCATTTTCCTCTCCATAAAACAACTCCAAACCTTGATGGACATTCAATGAACGTCTCATTTTCTTCTCGAAACATTCAATCTTGTTCTTCTGCCTTCTCCTTTTAAGCATTATTTTCTTCTTCATGGTACCAACCTCCCACAGTTGACTTCTGGTTCGGTGATTTTTCGTGCCTCCCACTGTATCCATATCAGGTGTCTCTGGTATGTTCATCGCTTATCGTAGTGTCTGCTGATTCAACCTGTTTTTTTTTTTCAGTTTTATAACGGTCAAATTCAAATCCTCATGTCTCCAGTTTTACATGGTCTATCTGGACTTTTCAGTGAAGCTGGCCACAGTCCATGGTAGCTTGGAAACATTGTGTGATCTGATCGCGCCTGCATGATCATAGACCTCTACAGGTTAAGACTGCATCTCTTTACTAGTTGTGCCTTTCTCACTCGTTTTAAGGGCAAAACTTGTGAAAGCATGCAGTCAATAGCTTCAAGTATTTTTTCTTGTCAGAAATGTAAAACTAGTAATTATGAGGAAGGAAGTCACTGAATTTTTGTTTTTGCATTCAGATAGCACATTACAGCCCTACTTACTGACGACTGAGACATTTGTTTGAATCACCACTGAAGCAGATGGGGAAAATTTGTTTTTGCTGCTTTCATGGTGAAAGATGAAAAGAAAAGTGGATTAATGTGCAGTGTTTTCAGGTATTTGGAGATTTTTCTTAAATATCAAAGTTAGATTTAAATCATCTTAGCTGTGTCCTTTTTTTCAAAATCGGTGTTACCGCTTTGTTGTAATTTCTGTCTTTAAGAGTTAAACTGGCATTTACCATATTCTGATTGTGGAAAGTTAAGTTATGAAACTGAGAGCAAAAAAAAAAAAAAATCAATTTTTTTTATTTGCCTCACTGAAAGGTTTCCATAAGACAAACAAAACTAATTAACCGGATACTAAACCAGAAGAACAGGGTGCATAAACGACACACCGAGAAAAGAGGATTAAAATGTTCATTGTGTACATAATTGCTCTGTATGACAAAATATCAATGCTCTTCCCAATTCCAACAGACAAAATCTGGAATTGCTTTGCTGTACAATGAAGAGACCAACAATACCTACGACGTCTGCCTGAAACTGACCAAAGAAGCATTAACCATACAGAAGCTGGACGTGGTTTGCACAAACGGAACTGAGTCCCAAGTAAATGTAAGTGCGCCCGATGGCTCCAGATTTGCATTGTTATTCATGCCACATAACTCCAGAATACTGTGTCAATGTTCACAATATCCCTTTGCCAATAAGAAACTCCCACTTTCTAAAGCACAGAACTGTTGTACTGCGAAGACAAGCGGCTGGCGGTCTGGGCTTAAGCATCAAAGTAAGCAGATAAAGTTTCATTATTGGAGAGTCTACTGTGGAAATGAAAAGGATTTGGGTGGCAGAGATGTCTGTGTGGAAAAAGCAGTTTTGGAAGTTAATTTGAGCACCAAAGCTTAATGGCAATTATTCTCTTCTTTTTTACTCGTCTTTAGGGGGGTGCAGAGCACAACGTGCCAGTGGTTATTTCAAAGATTTTTAAAGATCAAGTAGGTAAGAAACATAAACTGTAGCTTTGAAAATGGCCCTGAATTGACCTCCACATTCTTCTTGCTCTGTCATTTTTTTGTTTTGTGTTAATTTTTCTCCCTTTCAAATTTTTTGTTTTTTTTAAATCACCATTTCCCACAATAATGCGTTGTAGCAGCTTCCAGTAGCCATTGGCTGTGAGAACTGAAATAAGCTAAAACTTGTATGAATCCTGGAAGAAATAACCATCTGAAGTGGATGTGAGAGCTCAGCACACTGCAGCTGAAGAAAACTTCTGCCGTTTAAGAACATGCTGAGCAAAATTACAGTATTTCTACTGCATATTCACATGCTAATGGAGGACTGTGCTGCAGGTGTAAACGCAAGCAAACAAAATTATTTAGTTAGCTTGACAATCCGCTACAGATATGATGAGATGTACACTTATCATATGAATAGGGAAGTGAAAAGTTTGGAACCATAAATGGAAAAACAATCTGACACTAATCCAGGATCTACTGAAACAAAATCACTATAAATACACATATATATATATATATTACCACAATCGAGATATATTTTTATATAATTTTGCAAAGCTAATTTTTGTTTCTCTAATTAGAATAAGTTAACAGGATTGAAACCACTAATTACATTTGCTAGATTAAAGCTAAGATATCTTAACTTTAACAATGGAAAAGGAAGGTAAATGGCAGTTAACATGTATAATGGGTCCTCAGGATAAAAGGTACTTGTAAAAGTTTATATCAGCTTTTTAAATCTACAGAAGGTTCTTAAAAAAAAAAAGCTAGAGATGTAAATCCAAACTTTAAAGGGAAACCATGTAACTTTTGACCCAAATTTAAGCCTAATGTGAGTAATAATGGAAGATTTCCGGGATCAATATACAGAGCTTGATGCGTGTCTGCACTCTGAGGGGGCTGCCCTCTACATCTGTATTATTGGTGGCGGCATTAATTTGTAAAATAAAGCAGTTGCAGACTTACAAAACAATTGATCTCAACGGGGACAGGTTGAGTCACTGAGCATGAAATGCTGTGGACGTTGATGACTTGGGGGAAGCAATTTTCTTTTAACATTTGTTAGTGAAATTGTAGTAACTGATGACCTCTTGGTATCCCGCTGAGCATCATGTGAGTAAATTAGATCACTGTAATTTTATTACACATAATCTTTTTGTCTACATGTCTCCTAATATGTTTTTATGATTTACCATTTGTGTCTTCATATCATTAAAGCCATTTTCACAGAGCTTGGCAAATCTTCTCAAAACACAGCTTCTATTGTTTTCCCCTGTGCAGCTGCAAATGAGTTTATTTCCTGATTAGCTTCAAATATCATGCATTCCTGTGTCCTCTCTCCGAGCTATAGGATGTTGCTGGAGATTAGTCAGACAGAGACACTGATTGCCATTTCCACCACATTACCATGTATGAAATGAGCAATTACTTTCTAATGTTTTCATTAACCTCTGACAATTGACGCTTGCAGCCGATCAGACGGGGAAGCTGTTCGTCGGAGATGCTGTGCTCCAGGTGGGTACATCAGTTTGACTTATTTGCTTGGAGGCTGATTCAGGTCACAGCTAAAAGTGGCAACTCGTGCATCTTAATTTCAATCGTCTTTCATTTTGACAGTCTAATTAATTTGAGCAAAAAAGGACTTTTATCTCATATTGTGGGATTTGAACTGTACGATTTGAATTAAATGAGTCATTTGATATCTCTATGCTCTTTTAAAGTGTCAGTATTGTAACTAAATGTTGAAATGAACTGACCAAGCATCCTGTCAGGTTGTGGCTGAACCCTGAAAAGGTCACCAAGAAAAGAAAAAGCTAATATTTCTTTTATTAATTGTAATATAAATTTTAATCTCTTAAAATTTTAATTTAAAATCTGTTTAGCTGGTTTATTGGATGTGATGTTTATCTAGAATATCAAATAGATTCAGTGGACAGCAAAACAATATTAATATTCATATAGGAAGCTGTAATGAATTATAATATGAATAGAACTGTCGCTGCCTCCACCTGTGAAGCCACTACTGTTTATATTTACTTGCAAGTCATATGAAGTGTTGCACAGCAGAATATTGCAACCATTACCATACTTTAAGTTATGGCAGGAGATGCTGCCAATAGGAAGCTTGGTGGTTTAGAAACTTTTGAACATGAAGGCTAAAGCGACAGTTTGAGGAAAAAGTGTTGAATTGGAAAGTGCTGCAAACAACTTCTTAATTGCTTCTGAAATAGTATTTGAACAATCGCTAGGCAGTTTGTAGCACTAAATAAACTAAAGAGAGAATTAGTTGGTGCTTTCCATCCAGACAGTTCTGGGGAGCTATCACAAGAATGACTTATTCCCTCTGCAGATGGCATTTATTGACTTGGTCAAAAGTTGCAGATCTGCTCTATAAACGTCTTTTCTCATAGTCTCAATGTTTTTGACCCTTTATCTGGTAACATTTACATATCGCAGGGCATGATTCAGTTAATGAAAAACAGTCAGCAGCTCTGACTTTAACCATTGGCTTGCTGAAGTCCCACCAGCTGCTGATTCTGTCTGCTTTTTGCCTTGTTCTTCAAAAGCTACTACTTCTTAAAAAAACTTCCTGTAAGACTGAAATTGGCTTGAAAATGGCCAGGGGCCGTATTCACAAAGAATCTTGGGGCTAAAAGTAGCTCCTAACCTGCTGATTTAGGAGTTACTACCTACAAAAAGTGGGCGTGTCGGTCCTAAATTTAGGACTGCTAGATTTTTTGCCTAAGAGTATTTCACAAAGCATTTTAGCGCTAAAACTAGCTCCTAAATCTGAAAATGGTTAGGAGTAGTCACGAGGAATCCTTAAACGCGAAGAGTAAACCAAAGAGGAAATCCGCTGATGGCTGCTGCTGGTAATCCATGTAACTGAATCAATGTTTGGAAAAACTTTGATGATGCTGAGCTTTTAAAGAGGTACGGCCTGCGCTACCATCACTGACAAACAGAAATAACGCACTAACAGTGGAGATCAGAGGTATGACTACATTACGTTATTTGGCTACAGGCAAAATGCAGCTATGCGGTGCAGATGAACTCTCATATCTCAGCCATCGTTAAGCAGAATTCTTCATCAAACAAGAAACGCCCTCTGCAGACTCCACATCATCCCACTATTTCTACTGGATGTCTGTTTAAATTGAAAATCCAAATAATTGTTTAAAAAAAAAAACAGTGACACTACCGGTCTACAGTTTAGTTCATATCTTTATCTGGATCCAGCAGCACATCCTGCAGTGCTGCATTGGCCGGGTTTTTTCCGACCTGAGTGTCCCGCATATGCAAAATAATCTTGCTCGTCCCGCACAACCGAACCAATTTTCACAACCCGACCCGCTATCAAAATACATGCTAAAAATGCCATTGAAAGCTGAATTATATTTAGCCTGAAAGACTTACGTGGCTTATTTGACATAATATTGCAGGTCATTGCATTGTTTACCCGCCCCACTTGAACCAAAAATTTCTTGTTCCGACCCGATCTACGAGGAACCCGCGGGTTACGGGTCGGCCCGCGCATCACTATCCTACAGTATCTCTGTCATGAATGAATTTCCTGAAACATGACATCATCCATAGCAACGGGGTCAACTCCGCCGTTTCTCTTAGCCTAAGAGTCTTCTCAGTTCCTTAGTAAAAGGTACTCTCAGCAGCTTTGTGAAAAGGTTTTAGAGGGAGCTCTTAACTAAAAACTTTTGGTGCTATTTAGGAGTCCTCCTTGTGATGACATAAGATTCTTTGTGAATACGGTCCCAGAAAGCCAACCACCGGACCGGCCAACACTCCTGTCTACTCACCTGTTGAAGGCAATTTGTCACCTTTCTTGGATCCCGTCTTACTAGAACGGGCTTTGGCAATAGAAATCAAGGCTCACTTTTGAGCTTGTCGTTCTTTTCATCATTCATGCTGTCCAGTACGTCAACCTTATCAGTGTTAACTGCACAGCAGCCTTCCTGCTCTTGACAGCATTTCTACACGTTTTAACCGGCTCGATTTGCACCTCTATAACAGACTTGGTGCTGACTGACACTGGAGCAGGCTTCAAATCTACAAAGACGATTTTTGGATCATGCTGCAGAGATTGCACAAGTATCTGCACTGGTCTGGCTGTGGTCCCACCTCCATTACTGACCATGCCTGTCTGCTCCGCTATGTCTGCTGAGCCTTCAGGTTTTCCCTGGGCTTCTTTGCCTCATGTTTGCTGCTGCCCAAGTCATGCGTTTTGGCAACATTCATACAGCAACATGATAAGGCAGATGTGTGTCTGACCAGTTATCACACACTGTCATCTGTATGAATCCCAGTATAGTTCACTGATGGCTGATCTTGTGGAGGGACAGAAACGACTCCAAGGTAGGAAGTAAGAGTCCCTACAAAGTGAGTTCCTGCCCTACAGACACAAGGCTGCAACTGGTATAGGAGCCTCAAAAGTGTTCATGGTTTAAAAGCACATGTACGACTAGTATGTGATGTGCTCCCCACCAAATTCTATAGTCGGAAACTGAAGCTGTGTTCACACTGTAGATCTTACTGCTCAATTCCAATTTTTTTTTTTCTTAGATTTGATATTCTAAAATTTAGTTTCCGATTTGTTGTTAACATTACAATTTATATTGCAACCGTCATCAGACTCCAGTATGAACAGTGGCCTGTTATGTCATACTATACCATAAATATCATATTAATGGAGGTAAATATGAATGTTTCACTTATCTATATGTCCCGCCTTCTCCAGCGCAGAATTGTGACGCTTGTCTCACATAAATTATACAATAGTAGGAGGAAATGTGACATGAACTTTCAGACTGAGGTCCTTTTTAAAAAACATCCTATGTGTCAGATTTAATACCACATATGAAAGTAGCCTGGATCACCTTTTTTTTAAGAATATAGATTTGCACCGTCATTTAAAAAAAAAAATTAGACGGGCAAAAAAGTCTGATTTGGGCCACTTTTGCCTGAAGTGTGAATGCAGCCATAGATACCCTTAATATTAGTCCTAATTATAATCTTTAAAGATTTTACAAATCACAAAAACGGATTAATTTAAATTAGCAACAGCAAAGGTACGAGTAAAAGTTGAAGAAAAAAATAATTGAAAAGCTTTTTATAAAAAAAAGAAAGTCACTTGACCTGATGTCCTTTATAGGTTGTTCCAGCCTATAAATTCAAATTTAGCCGTGTTTATTTCTTTGTATTGGTTGTGATTCTTTGATAGGCTGTTTTTTCCCTTACTGCTGCCATTAGCTGGTGTTTGTGGTTAATTCAATCTTTGTAGGCTGTTTTTTCTCATTAAAGTTTTTTGGATGTCTTCATCACATTTCTTTTTAACTTTCTTTTTGTTGGTCATGAAAACATTTAACTTCATGCAGATGTTCTCTTCTCCCCATAGTTCTGCACCTGAAAGGTCTGATTTTAGTGTTCTGCTCATTTTGCTAAGCAGCAGCAAGGGTTGTATTCTGAAATAAGTCTACGCCTACCCCGGCTTCAACCCTGTAAATAAATATAAAGTGCAGGATCTTTTTTTTCCTCAAATATATATTCACCTTTTTGCTTTCCCACTCTCTGTTGCTTTCTTTAGGTCAATGGCATAAATGTAGAGCGTTGCACTCATGAGGAAGTTGTGAGTATATCTGTAATCAACTATTCATAGACAGCATTACTCTTCCACCTCCCCCTCCCTTTTATTGAGATTACTTGGTTTCTACACGTACTCCAGCTGTTCATCTTTTCCCTTTCTCCAGTTTAGCTTCTGCCTTTGTTAAATATCTCTTATCTGCCACCATCCCTGTCTCCCACACATCTGCACACACACTTCCTGTCTGCCATATGCAGCCACAAACAGATGTTCACTGCATTCACTTCCAGAGTGTCAAAACACACAAGGAGCCATTTCTCCTCCGGATAAAATCCAGGGCTATGACTCACGGCTTGTCACTGTCAGCCCTGACAGATTGTTACTTCACCGTCCTGTTAGGATAGAGAAGGATACGCCGGCGCGTCTTCGTTCCGGGGGTTGTAGAAGTGACCTTGCGTGTTGCATTCAAGCAGCTCATTTTCAGTTTTTTATTTTTCTCCCTCATTCAAAATGCATGGAAGATGGCCAGGTTTAATATTTCATTGTGTATGTTTAACCTCACACAAATGCCTTTATTGAAACAGACTCAACAGTTTTGAGGACATATTTTGTATCATTTAGACATCAGATAATCAGATATTCAAGAGTGCAGTTACTTTGTGGTGCCAGCTGGACACTTGGCTGCCGCCTATCATGACAGAAATGCCAGCCTTCATCTTCTGTCCTGTGATTCAAGCAGAAGCACTCCATTCAGGCTGTATCTTCTGATTAAATATTCTTCACTCCTCTCCAGCTACAGTTTGTTTGCTCAGGCAGTGTACAGCTTGACATGAGTGTGGCTTGTTTTATTTATACAAGATTAAATTTTATCTGCCTGCATCTCTCGCTATCTCTCTTCTTATATCAATCTCTCGCTCCTGCCAGGTTCACCTCTTGCGTACCGCGGGGGATGAGGTCACCATCACCGTGCGCTACCTGCGAGAAGTTCCATCATTTCTAAAACTGCCTTTAGGTAAGCATTCCACAGCTCATACTGAAAATAAACTTAATATCACAGAGATTTCTTTGCTATAGGGGGGGGGGGGGGGGGGGGGGGGGGGGGGGGGGGGGGGGGGGGGGGGGGGGGGGGGGGGGGGGGGGGGGGG
>JBBBVU010000021.1:4693983-4704779 GCA_037177055.1 Atherinosoma microstoma | reverse complement strand
ACTTAAGGTCAAGGAGGTTTTTTTGCGGGGGGGAAGGAACACCCCCCCCCCCCCCCCCCCCTCTTTTTCCCCCCCTGCTCAACCTATGATTTAAAGCTGTTGAAAAGATGAACATTCATTTCAGAGGTATAAATGGTCATGCTCGGTGGCCTGAGGTGGACAGTAATGTCAGAAATGGAGCTGACAGCTGCGCGGAAAAGATGGTAGAAAGGATGAAGGATGTAGTTGAGAGGAAAAGGTGGTGAGCAGGAAGATAAAGACATGAAGTTTTAAAAGCAAAAGCAGATGGCATATTTGACAATTTCATGGAGCACTTTCTCATATTAAGTGGTGCTACTTTGTCCTTTTATATCCTGTGGAGAAGTTGTAAAGCCCTGCACAGTGAGAGGGCTGTGAAGTGAGTCTAGAAATTACATAAACTTATGATGAAAATGATGCATTACTAAAAGTAAATGAATAAATGAAGAGATCCATCTTGATGTTTGCATGATGTAGATAAGTAGTTGCAGTATTGTCTCCTTTAGCCTTTTATTGTCTAATCTCCTACAGTGTAGATAATAGTAATATGTGCTTTAAAGTTTAAGGAAGTATATGTCTAAATAGTCAACAGTTATTTTGCATATCTTAGAGCTCCCTGCGTTTAACCTCTAGGTCACTGTTTGCCTACAGAGTGACGTCTGGTTCTGCACAGAGTGATTTAAAGTTTAAACTGATTCATACATGCTTATGATCTTTGTCGACCTACTGAATTCCTCTAAGGAACATCGTGTAGCGGTACCCTCTGCCATCACCCTGCAGAAGAGAGTCTCATTTCAGTTGGTTTTCATTTGCAGTTTCATGATGGTGGAACAAACTGTACGATTGTTGACGGCAGACAGGGTCAGCACTGTTTTCACAAGATTTGGCAAAGTTAATCTTTTCTAAGAACACCTTGAACACATCAAATTGCACATCATTTGCACTTCCACTCCTGTTCGGTTTGTCCTCTGTCCTTTCAAAGAGGTGGGATTAATGCTTATTACAGGGATTGTTACTGTACTGAAGTTTGGATGTTTTTTTCCTCTCATGAGTAACAGTGTCTGCTATATACTACACATCTTTTTGGGACACTCGTAAGAAGTTTCCTTTCTTTTTTTTAAAATAATTTGGTAATTTCTTTTATATTAACCCCTTCTCGACAAGAGCTGTCTGTGCAGGGGGAAGCAAGAGATCCATGCAGTTCAGAAGACCTTTGCATATGCTGGGAAGCACCAATCCTAGCATGTAGCATACCAAAATCAGAGAGAGAAACTCAACTATAAGACTCTACCAATCATTGGCATCAGAATGAAACAGCATTGGAACCACTGAGCAATTCTATGGGAAAGTAACAAAAACAGAAGAACTTCTGCCAATTTCTCCACTTCAAGCAAACAACACAAACAAGGTGTCACACAAAAGCAGAGGCTCTGCTGATGACAAAGATGTCTGTCTCATCACTGTTGGACAGAAACTCTGCGAGTGAGCAGCCAAAATTTATAAATCATGCCTTAATTTTGCTATTTTGTGGCCAAAGGTTTTATCCCTCTTCTCAATGATGCCCATTTTTTTCTGCCTCCTTAGCAAAATCTGAAAACATACCCAAAATAAATGAAGTATAACTTCCTAACTACAAGGAATGTATGTATAATCTTTGTATCAAAAGAAAGCTGAGATAAGTGAGATTACAACAAAAGTGTCAGAAACAAGATATGTTTTACTGTGTCTGTAAATTTCCCCTGGAACATAGTAGAAAATGTGAATGGTTATCTCTTCCTAAAAGAAAACTACATTATTTTCAATGAAAACCAGAGGAAAGCAGCCCAATTCATCTAGGTTTAGTTTGAGTAGCTGAGGAAACATAGAAGCTGAAAAAGTGACCCTGAGCAGTTTTACAGATGTTTTAAGATGTGTTACACAGGTAAATATCTCAAAAACCCATTGTTGCTGGTGGTGATGGACACCTCTATTAATGGTTAGTAAGGACAATCAAGGGATGGCTCCTAAATTCAGCTTAGAAACATAGTGAGGATCCAAAAAGAAGTGAAGCCCGTGGTGTATCATAGGAAGTGTGAATATTTCATATTCCTGGAAACTAGCAGGACCTTCATGATTCGTTTCAAACAAAGGCAGAGTAATCGGAGAACACATTAGCAGAGTTTATTTGGTGGAGTAAAACTTCTGACCAAAGGAAGACATGATTTATAACAGTATGTTTTTTTTTCTTTGATCTTCTTTGGATGCTAGCTCAGAGTTTTCTGTCCCACAGTGATGAGACAGACATCTTTGTAATCGGCAGCATTGCTGCTTTCGTATGACTCCATGTTTGTGTGGTTTATTAAACTCCTCTCTAGGTCGACCGTTCTTAAAGGGGCGGCGCTGTTCTGCACAGTGCTGTAAACAGCAGCATGTCTCAGAGCAATGAGACATAACTTTAAAAAAAAAAAAAAGGTGTCGATTTTGTGCGATTAGTCGTGCACATCCTTTCTTCATGTTAGGATTGCTGCTTCCTAGCGTGAGCAAAGATCTTCTTTACTGTGCGTGTCTCATGCTGCCCCCTGTACAGAGGGCTTTAATCAAGAAGAAGTTAAAAATGATAGCCTTAATCAAAGGTCATCTAGTCCTTATCAGGTCTTAAAATTTGAGAAATGCAACCTTAGATGGAGACAAGAAGCAGTGGAAGCAAAACTAAAGTGCTCCTTTGCTATTTTTCAATAGAAATGAAGAGGGTAAGTAGCAGACTGTCCAGCATGGTGGTGGATGGGTCATAATTTGGGCTTGTTTTACAGCCACAGGGCCTGTACCCCTTGCAGTCAGAGCTGACCATTAACTAAATGGCTGAAACTGGGTCAAGCAACAGGACAATGATCCCAAATAAAGTAGGAAATCTAAAACAGAATAAAATGCCTGGAAGTAAAAAAGGATGTTGCAATGACCCAAAGACCAAACATAATACCTTAAACACACTGAGACAAATCCAGCATCAGCATCTTGTGTGTAAGTTAGAATTCAGAGGAAGTCTTCTCTGCTTTCATTGTTTTTCTGCTGAATTGTGGTTTTGTTGTCTAGGAGTGGAAAGTTTTCAAGTGCAATCCTCTCTTAAGGTGTACTTTGTTGTGCTGTAGCACAGAAAACAAGCAGGAGAGGCCAGGAAAAGCTTGTCACCCTCTATGCAGTGTGACCAAATCAGAAAGCAGGTTGTCTGATGCCAAGCTAATATCATCAAAGAGCAGCATCTGCCTCTCTTTTTAGATGCTGCCTGTGATCTACGGTGCACGGCGTAAAGGCAGGGCAGCAGAATAAAGACGATGATAAACCTCAAAATTTAACACGATGAACTTGGCTCTGCTGTTTCAGAGGATTATGTGTAGAGCAGCGTATTATTTTTGTTTCTAAGGGAACAAAAAAGTACTAAAGGCACAAAGTTGAACAAAATGTTCCAGTTTTTCTTCAAGAACATGAATATATATGTTTTATTTCCCTCAGGTTCTCCAGGATTGGATCACAGTCGAGTGTCTTCTCCACTTTTTGACAGCGGATTGCATTTAAATGGAAACGGAAACAACACAGTAAGACATGTTTTTTGTTTTTTTTAATGCTTGATGAATGTTAATTGGCTTTTCATTTGCCTCCCTATTAGCACCCAAATCTTTTAGTTGCAAGCAGCTGATGTTTTCAGATTATTAGAATGAATAGAGTTGAACTAACTTCAGAAGGACTTAATTTATCATTGAAATTATAAATAATGTACTTAAAATTTTATTATTTTACTTTCAATCTGCCATCATTTTAAAGTGGCCCTCTACAATTTTGTTTTTATCAGTATATTATCAGTTTGGTTGATTATTTTTCCCATTTAATAATAGCAGTAGGTGTTGTATTATACATCAGTGGAGAGGATGAATAGTCAGCTTTATAAATCCTCCTGCTCTCTTAAGTGTATCTGCGTGCATGCCTCGGTGTAAAGCAGTAAAGAATTCTTGTGTGGTTTCAAATCAGCATCTCCATCTTTAATTTTTGTGAAAGTCATCAGCTGTATGCACATGTCATCTGAGGCCACCGTCCTCTCGCTTCAAACAGAAAATGTCTGGATGCGTTTCATCTGCATGTGGACCTGGAGCTGCATCACACACAGCCACAGATAGCAGATGTGCCAGATTCTTCTTCTAGTTTTGGGCAATGACGCTTATTCACAGCAACACACCGCAGAGACAAAACAGGCGAAGCAAATTATCCTGACAATGGCTCAGTTCAGTCTCAACTCAGCCGACCTGGGCTGGAATATTATCAGATACGCCATTATCAGAGCATTTTTGCCCAAATGTCTGCGGTTGGGGGAAAAAAATGAAGATTGATTGCATATCAAATGATGAAGTTCCAACATTCCTACATACTGCTAGACCCCTGGTAGAGGTGAAGTTGGGCAGAGGGAAGCTGGGATGTACTGAATGGGAGGTCACCAGAGTTTATGTTGAAAACACACAAGATTTGTGAACGCTAACATAATGTGACATCTCACCCGTCCAAAGGGATCTGGATTTATCTGTTGATCTCGACTTCTCTCCGTTTCACAAATAATCAACGGCCATAACAAAGTTCAATTTAAGAGGCTTAAAATTGATCCTGTTGCTGATATTTTTAACATTATATTAAGGCCTGTATCATGCAGGCAGAGGCTCCTTAACTCGGTGAGTTTACGTGACACTAGAAAGGAAATAAATCAGACTTAAAATAAATATAAATATAATGGTTGACCTGAAATCATTCTTACCGACCCAGGTAATGTGGTTTGGAGTCAAACACCATTGGACTGATACTGAACTGGGTGTTCTGCACATGCTCCGGTGTTCCTGTGGCAACCTTTTTACCCAAAAGTAACAGAACTGGCTGGAAAAAGATCAAATAATAAGAGCCTAAAAGAGGGTTGATCAGCACTTAAGCTGCTAATAACTGATTATGTGCTTGTAAAGTGAGAGATGGGCAGTTGTATCATCCTGTTATCTAACTCAAGCTTGAGTTGTATTTTTAGAAATTTCTACTTGAAGCATGATTTTATATTTGAGGGGAAAAGTGGATATTATTAAGTTAAAAGTCTTGTCAGTTTCTTTTCTTTTCTCACCTGAAGGCACTTTCACACTTTGTGATGTGGACCTGTTGGTGAGGTGTGGAGAAAGCCTGCTGTACACACTTGTCTCGTGTATGTCTGCAAACCCTGTTTGACCTGTGTAATAATGGTTTTTATAAAGAAAAGTGTTAAATGATAAATGAAAGGCATATTTTACTGACTACAGACTGGTTCAGGAAGGGTGAGCCACGAGTTAAAGCATGAAAGCAGGGGTCATGTAAAAACTGATATCTTGATCTCTAAATGAAGTTGCGCCAGACACGAGTCAACAAGGATTTAATTGAAACATTTCTAAGTGGTGTTAGGTTAATGACTTTTTGTTACAGCTTGTGCTGTAGTAAAATGTGGATAACTCAAAGCTGTTCAGTAATGTAATGAAACAGACAGACTGACAACCTTTTTCCTCTCTTGGAGACAGATTATTGAAGCAATAGAAGTCTGTAGGTGTATTGTCTGTGTTTTGAAAAGAAGCTGTCACATAAGACTATAAATGTGCAACTGTCAGGCTTCGAGAATTCGTGGAAACATTATCAGAACATCTCAACCTTCAATCAAACTCATCTTTACTTTTTATTGTTTATCTCTAGAAAATACAAATGAAATATTCAAAATATTGAGCAAGAAAATGCTTTCAAAATATTCATTCTCATTGATATTGACATGTTTTGTTCCCCACTGACAGTTCTTCACAGACTGAGGAATTAATGTCCTTCGATGAAATCCCAAAAAAAACTTTAACTTTATATTGAGTTTTTCTTCTTTTGGTTGGCCATGCTTTGTTTGCTAGTTGAAACAACTAAGTAAGTTGGAATAAACTTTTTTTTTTCTGGTTTACAGGTCAGTTTATTTACTTTTTTTTTCTTGCGACCTTTTTTTTCTTGCAAATTGTGATCATATTTACAGTGCAATTGTGTGAGAGTGAAAGTGTAGACCAATGAATAAGAGTAAAAGAACAAAACAAAAGAGAAAAGGAAACGGGAAAGAAAAAGATAAGGGAAAAGGGGGGGGGGGCGAGAGAGAGCAAGGAAAAAGATGATGATAAAATTTAAATAATGAATGGTAAATCAGTTCAAAATGAAAAATGGCAAGATTGATGTCACATTGGGCATCATAAGGCACGTAATAAAAATCTTAATTCTTACTCCATTGGTAAAAATACACAAATATTAATTGTGATAATATAAGTTTGAATAAACTTAAATAAAATTGAATGTAAAGATTCATTTAAAAGGATTAGTTGAGATTAATAAGTAAAATGAATGGATTTTGAATGGATAAATACATTTTTTTCTTTCTCAGTTAGAAGCAGTGCAGCATCCAATCCAAACCATCAGTCTGCAGTGAAGCTCACTGAACTGGTGAATAAAATCCAATTTCCTTTTGAAGAGCAACAGAAGCTAAATCAACTGTTCATTTTCTATCGAGGGTCTCGGTGTTTATCTGCCCAGCTTGCTCAGCAGTGCTGACCACTAGCCGGGCAGAAACAGCGTTATCAGCCGCAGCCTCTCTTTGTGGATTTGTGATTCATACAAATCCACTTTGACTTTGACACATTAAACGCAAAGTAATCCATAACGTCCTCTGTGCATATGCTAGGGTGGCGCTTAGCTGCCTGAAATGTTTGTCCCAACACTGATAGTAGACTTCTCTGGAGTCGGTACTCTGGTCAGAGGGAGGAAAATTGAACTTATTCCTCCACCTGTCACTGATGGCACAATGTGGGGGAAAATAGGGGCGATGTGATGGCCTCACTTGAACAGAGCATTTCAAAACAAGTTTGACCCAAATAGTGGCAGAGGTTTATTAGTTGTTTTCGTAATTGGATTCAACTTGTTTAGTTTCTCTTTAAAGTGCTTGATCAGTGCGTGACGATTACCGGTTTGCCCACCGATCTGCACTTCAGCTGATGGCTGTGATTGGACAAGGTGGAGAGGTTTAAAAGAACCGAGTCTAAAACATTTAGTTGTCATCCTGAAATATTTACTGACTCCTAGTGATGGTTGTGATCCATGTGTTCAGCGGAGTGTTTTCACTGTGGTATCTGCTTTGTAAAACCAGCTGCACCCTCACCCCCAAGTCAATATTTAGCAGTTTTTTAAATTAGGTTTCATAAAATTGCATATTAATGTTGATCTATAATGGAAAAAGTGGCCTTCAAGACAGCATGGCTGGCTTCTCATTTCACAAATTATTCACAAGGCATGAAAGACACCAGGTGGCTACTTAAACCTTTTACTGATAATCAAGATTTAAAGTGTTTCCATTTAAATCCCTAGCAGGTGCTGGATAAGACAGCAGATCCCTTTTGGTCTGCACTACCTTCAATTTCCACTTTGTGCACATAGATTATCTGAGGTAAACAACAGAGCTTGATGGACACCTACCTGTGCAAATGGTAAAGTTCTGTTTAACACAACAATTCGGATAGCTCTTGCCAGTTGTTTCTAAGATAACGTTTAGGGGCATAAAAATAGCAAAAGCTGGCCTCTGGAGAGTTCTGGCTCATGTCATAAAAGACATGAACTTGCTAATCTGAATTTGCTAATAAGGACTATTAAAGGTTGTTTTTGTTCTCGGTGTAATTGCATGTTAAGTTTTGTTAATTTTCAGTGCAGTTTAAAGAATAGTTTGGCTTTAATGTTTGTTATAATTGGAAGCCTAGAGCAAGAGCAAGGCAAATATAGAAACCCCTTTTTTTGGAGTTTGTAATGAAAGGGTTCATTAAGCAGTAAGATGTGATGGTAACTGACAGTGGACAATGTTTCTATACTAAATAAACTCATTATCTGCTTTGGTCTATGGTAATTATTTAAAAACTGGTATTAATACTATATTCAGATTTTATATTTTGTTTTGGTGCTTTACTTTGGTGCTTTACTTGAAGGTTTATAAAGCACTTTCCATACAATAAGCAGCACAAAGTGTTTTACATAAGACAACAAATAATTTTAAAACCATTCACCTGATCATAATCTCTCACTCATATATTATGATATAGGAAATAACTGATATAAGGCTTACTGGTTAAATAAGTCTAAATAAAGTGAAATTAGTCTTTTAATGTCCTATTGAAATGCAGATTGGGTGGCTGTGCATGGATTCTCTGCAATTTCATTTTATTTCTCATATTTATTTTTGTTATTTCCAGGATGTTTATTTATGTGTGTGTTTATTTATTTTGTTGGTGTGTCGGTGTAATGACACAGGAAAAAGAAGAATGTATTATTTGCAAATGTGTCTGAATAGTTCCATAAGGGAAGGGCTGTGTTGGACAGCCAGACACAAAAATAAAATAAAAATCCATGAATTTATTAATTAATTAATCTATTCATTCATGCATTCATTCATTCATTCATTCATACATACTTACCAGCCAGCCACAAACCATTAATTTGATTATGTGCTTTATAAATAGTGGATTGGATATAAATAAGGAAATAAAAATCCAATTAAAATGAAGTAAATAACACAAATGCAAATAAGTAGATAAATAAGTAAATGCATAAAATTCTATTAGATATGTCAAATGAAATACCTTGGGGGATTTTAGGAAATGCTATGAATAAGATTTTCATCCTTTTTATTCTAAAAATGTTACGATGACAAAAAGGAAAAAAATGAAGACAAAGGAAAAACAAACACAACCTCTTGCATTACTCACCCTTTTTTTTTTTAAAAAAAGAAGAAAAAAAGAAGTCAGAACACTGCATTCTGAATCACTAGTTTGTAAATGAAAGGGTTCATTAAGCAGTTAGATGTGATGGTAACTGACAGTAGACAATGTTTCTATACTAGAAAAAAAGATGTCTAATGCAAGACATTTAATATTATAATTAAAGAGAAACCCTGCACAGTGATGTGTGGTGTACATTGCTACCTTTGTTACGGTTGGAAGCTGACTCTTCTGATCATCGCACATTTAAATATAGCTTAAATCTAAGTATGGACTTTGTTTGCAAGTATTATGTGATGTTTTTCGGCAGATAATTCTGTGCTTAAAAAATCAGAATCCGATCAGAGCGAAAAAAACTGTTTTGAAATGCTTAACAACCCAGTCTTAAAGGCTTCGTCTCAGACAGCAAAACAAAGCCGAGAATCTAACTGACAAAAGAATCGGAAGGAATATGTGAACGAGAGATGCTTTATTGGGAACTAAGCTGCATTAATATAAGGTAATGTGAGTTCAGAGAGCAGGAGAGAAGCAAAGAATCAAAAGACCTGCACAAAGCAAGTTGCAAATGTGATCCTTCCCACGTCCCCCTGGTTACAACTCTCAAGCCAACCTGAGGTCAAAAGAGCCCTGGACATTTTGTAGCTGAAAGTGGGATGCTTTTTGAAGATAATGTCTTAGAGCAGGAGGTTACATCTCCTTGTGCACCATACTTCCTTTGCTTTCATTTAACATCGTAGGCCAGATGCCAAGCCTAAAGGCTGCGGTTAGGAATGTTTTTGCTTTCATAACTTTAAAACTTAATGACATCCACCAGAGCAAGAAACAAAACACCTTGAGACATTCCGGTTGTCATAAAAACATACAAGCAATTTCACTTTATATGCTGTTTCAAAAGGCTATATCCTAACTGTCTAAAGCATTAGCAGGAAATCCATGATGGGATGCGAATTCCTCAGACGTATGGAAAAAGGTTTCTTACCAGACTCGCCATTTTTCATTAATGCTCAACAATCACGCAGGGAGAAATGGGGGGGGGACTGCAATTTCTTTACTGACAGCAGACCCAATAAACCCAAATGCAGCGCAGCCACAAGGGGCATGGTGGGCCGAGGTGCATGACGCTCCCATTTTCTTGGCAGAAAAGACATTGCTTTATTTTAGCCTCACATCAGGCTTTACACTAGTACATTAAACGGCTGTGTGCTAAAAGGCCGGTCAGGATCACTGGTGGATGTCGAAACACATTCTGGAAATGAGAGGAAAGTTAAGATAGTGGAGGCAAGCCCAGTGAAAGATGGCTGGACAGAAAACTGACATTCATCACAGAAGAGCTACAGCAGGACAGTTTTTAACTGTGTAAATGCCAACAAAGGGGTGTTTAATTATTCATATTGATTTGGTTATTGTAAAATGTATCAACTAGTAACTACTGTTATGGTACACATTACTTACGTGTAATGCAAGGCAAATTTATTTATAGAGCACATTTCATGTACGGGACAATTCAAGGTGCTTTACATTACAGGAAAGTACATTAAAACAAAACAAACTTTTAGAAAGAAATTAAATGAAAACAGAAGAGGGAAAAAAAATTTAAAATCAAGATTAAGAAAGGACAACAGATTAAAAACATGATCAAGTTTAAAATTCAAGCTTAAAAGGAAAGTATACAAATTCAATTAAAAACTGTAAATGCAGCAGAGAACAGGAGGGTCTTTAACCTGGATTTAGATAAACTGAGTGTTTCTGTTGATGTGAGACTTTCTGGAAATTTGTTCTAGGCATGTGGAGCATAGAATCTGAATGCAGCTTCTCCATGTCTGGTTCTGTCTCTGGTCATCTGGATCTTGTCTCTTATCAGTTCCCAGAGTGGTCTGCTGGGTTCATACTGGGTCAGGAGGTAACTGATATATTTTGGTCCTAAACCATTCAGAGCTTTATAGACCAGCAACAGAACTTTAAAGTCTATCCTCTGACGGA
>JBBBVU010000021.1:4650390-4684296 GCA_037177055.1 Atherinosoma microstoma | reverse complement strand
ACACATCCCTCACGTTGTTCTGCTGGAGCTGACTTTCTAACTTCTTCCTGTAGTCCTCCTTGCACTTCTTAATCTTTAATAAGGTGCAGATTCAAAATAAAAAACTAAAATAAAGATTTTTTTCAAGAAGGACTTTATACATATAAAGCTCTACTTGACAAAGTAAAATTTGCTCTGCATAATTCAGCAGCCAGACAATCATTCTGCTGCTACAATGCTGGACAAGACAGGTGTAATGAGAAAAAAAGAAAAAAAAGATGTAATTAGGACTCTCTTTTATGCTGGCACCGCAAGATGCAACACACAAAATAGCTGCTGGATTCATCTTTAGCTCCTTGTGGTTGTACTGTATGTGGCAGCGTTGATTAAACATGAGTCCCCTGGTGAGTGTTTGGCACAAGTATTCGACATGTCTCAGAGTTTCTGTTTGTAGTGTCATCTCTCTTCTGACCAATGTACTTCAAAATAGCCGACGTGCTGTTCCTATATTGTGCAGCCCTGATCTCCAAACACTTTCAATCTACATCTTTACGAACAAAATTAAACAACATCTTTGAAAAACTCCAGCACTTAAAGAGTTAAAGCTAGAGTTGGTAATGTTGGAGAGCTAGCAAGATTTGAAAGTGGCACTTCCTCTAAGCTCCTTCCCCTCCCGTCAATGCTCTCTTCGAGCCAAGCGGCACCCCCATATTTCTAACGTATAAAATGACGCTTCTGTTTGTGAAGTGAAAAATCGAAGTTCCTTGCTAGAGTCCAAGAACTCAGCTGAGATGAGTCTGCAGTGAGCAGACAGAAGGCTTCTGAGGTCAGCTCTCCTCTGTATCAAAGTACATTATATTGATGTTTCTATACTGTAGAGGTGATTAATCAGGTCAAGAAGGGGATTCTTTGTGCATATAGATGGTGGAGGTATCGCATCCTTTAGGCCACATCCTCAATGATCAAAAAGGCTTAATGCTGGAGGCAAGAATCTCATTGCATTGTTCATGTATTCCTCACAGGCTCCATCACCCCCTTCGCCCTCAGCTAATGAACCAAAGTATGAGAAGCGCTGGCTGGATGCCGTCTGCCTGCCCTTGTTGATGGCCAGAGTCTCCAGATACAAAGCTGGCGCAGATAAATTAAGGTAAGGGTAATCCAGCATGATGTAATTCACCTCTAAGGTGCACAGTTCACCGAGCACAGTTGTTGGCTTAGCTAGCACTTTTCCTTTAAGCAGGAGGATGTTAATGCCAATATCTATGCACTGGCATAAACGGCTTAAAAGGTCACTGCAGCTGCGAGGCTGCGGCTCTCAATGTGCAATTGTGAGAACACTGGTCGAACTTGTAAATGTGTTTTGATTATCGTGCCCCTCCTTTTTGTATCGATTTTTTTCTTGTGTACTGTAATTTCACAGCAGCTTTTTCAATCAGCATTTTCCCCCAAACGGTGCAACAAAAATAAACCTCAGAGGCAGTTTGTTTGACATTGTTTAACATTTTGTAGTCATAACTTGAAGTTCCCATGTTGCATGCCAATAAATGAGACAATTTTTTTTGTTTTTTTTTTGCTTTTGGGTTTGGAGGCTAAGGCTTGATTTAATTAAACATAACTGCTACTGTGTGAGCAATACCGTCAATATCAACAACAGTGGTTAATTAAAGAATGAATAATGTGTTTTTGGTGTCCTGCATTTGTCATGGATGTAAACAAATGAGGTAACTGGTGCTTACATGCTGATTCTGTTCGGTTTAAGCCATTAGCCACAGTTTTTTTTTTTTTTTTTACTTTACATGGTATGTTATACACAGTTGAACCCAGCTTCTCTTTTTTTTTTTTTCATGTAGTTTGTCCTGTCCAACATCATAGGAAGCAGAGTGATGGTCTGGCTGCTGTTACAGAAATTTGCATTACCAAGGGGGGAGCTTAATGGAAATAGAAGCAATGATGCTTTGGGCTTCCCTTGATACTTAAATATTCTACTTTTTTATTAATTATTTTTTCTTATAGGTGGTTGTTACATGTTAATGCTGAAGTTTACAGGGGACACAAAGGGAAAGGAGAGAATTACCAGAGGAAAGTAGAAGAGACTAAATACAAGAAAAGGAAGACGGATACAATGGCTGCACAATCAAAACCCGAACAGAAAAGCAAACAACCAGCTGCTACACCTGTTAAGAATCTTAGCAGAGAACATCTGACAGCCCCTCTGAGAAAACAAAACCGAGAATCATTAGCTGCATTTGTAAGGAAACAAACTTAGAAAAACATGAACACCACCAGCAACAAGTATATAGAAACATTACTGGAGTGACTAAACCTGCAGGAAAACAGTCTCTGTATGAAGGTGCATGCTAGTGAATGAGTGTATGTGTGCAAAATATTAGGAATGAGTTGTTTAATGAGTGTGATCATGCATATACAACCGTGCCCCCTCTAAGGATCAGAAATGGACAAAGGAAGGGAGAAAATCCAGGCAGCCAACACAAAGCATGGAACACACCCAGCAGACTTGACGTTTCTAATACTCATGCTGAAGTTTGAGCTGAAGTCTATTACTTTAAGGCCTGTTAAGATGAATAAATAAAAAAAAAAAAACCTGCCGGTTCTTAATAATAAATGATTGAGCTATGCTCCGCACAGTTAATTAAAAATGTTTATTAAACTTGTTTACTGGACACTGTGTTCAGTATTATCCAATTTCAAGCCCAAGGCAGTTTCCAGTGATAAGAAAATTGTCCATACAGGAGGTACCATATGCGTTGAGTTTACTCCCTGGGAAAGGTGGCTGAAAAGTGAAGAAGCACTTCAAGTTCTTGAAAATAATGTCCTAAATTAAAATGGTGAAACCGTTTACTTTCTCCTCTGTGCTCATTTCAGTCAGCAGAAAGATGAAAGACTTTCTTTTAAGGTCATTATTTATTTGCTGACAAAACAAATGGGGCGGAAGAGCTTAAAGTAAAAAAGGAAGAGTCTAAATTTACTGAAACGCATCAGAGATGAAAGAAAAGAAGAAATAATTCAGTTTCATTTTTAAGCGCCCAATTGCAACAAGAAGTTACTAGGGGCTTTTTTATTTTATTTTAAAATGGTAAAAAAAATTGACTGTTTTCTTTTGAGCAGCATTTGGTGACAGTGAAGAAGAAAATTAAAATCTCATTTTAACATGAATTCAAACTCCAGAGGAGCTCGATTTAGGAAGGACAGCAATCTGCTTCAAGCAGTTACAGGAGAGGGGGGCGAAGAAAGCACAGAGAGAGCAAGCTTATGAAACAATTGAGGGAGCGATGCTCAGGCTTGCCTGGAAAAGACCACAGAGACTAAAAGCTGCTGTATAGCTGAACAGTTCCGGACAGCAGCCTTCAAACTCTGCAGGAAATCAAGAACACTCGCATCCTTTTAGATCCAAATCATAAAACATTACCCATCAAACCAAGGCAGTCTCAGGTGTCCGTATGACTATTGCAACTTCCACTATGTCCACTTTCTGAACATGCTGTTTCTGACGTCTGACAAGTTATCGTTTGTTCTGCGTGAACGTCTTTCCTTCCCCGTTTATTGCATGACAGACTCGACTGTAGTTGTGGGTGAGCAGAGCTCAATGCCTTAGTGAGGATGTTTCTGTGGAGAATGTAATGGAAAAATGCTGTTCTTGAGCTATTTCTGCTCCATGTTTCCCCATACACCATGTTATGCTGCTCTGTATTTCTAATGTATCTTACAAGACTGATACATAAGCCCAATGGCCTTGGAGACTCTCGCAGCCTTTTGATGAAACCATAAAGGGAATTATTTCTCCTCATCAGGAGCAAAGTATGAACTATTGTATTCTCTGTTGTTTGACCCCCGTCCACATCAACTTATGGTAGATGTTCCGAGGGAATGTTTTTCAGACACATAATGCACATTTTTCTTTGTTTGCATGTTACCGAACACATTGACCAGCCTGTTCTCGTTTTTTTTATTATGACGAAGTTGCCTTTACGAATCTTATTCAGGTGATCTGTGATTGAAATGCCCTGAAATACTGCACATTATGTTAGTGGCATGCATATTGCATAATATAGTAGGAGCACAACAATACTACATGAATATATGGATTCAGTGAACCAATAGCATCAATCCAAATTATTAATATTTATAGAACAATGATACAGTAATGATTTGTTAGACACGCTAAAGAAGGAACATGTAGAGTTTGCTTTGTTTGTACAACCAAAATGTCTTTATTGTAATTTGATAAGGAAAATGCTGATATCCAAAGTTGTGGTATATAAGTTGGATGAAGTCAGACTGTACTGGCTCGGTTACAAATGGTCTACAAATCTTTTCTTTGAAACTTGAAGTGGAAGTACGGTTTACACTCTATCCTGCTTTGTCTACAATGGTTTATTTTTAGAATGTGACAGTCTATTTTTCCTCAAATTATTTTTCATCTAGATGAACGATTGAGTTCAGGAACAGAATTACATTTTGATATTTTAGTTCTTGTGAAAAAACTACTTGGCAGTTACGGTCGGGCTGTAGAACATCATGTGTTGTGCACATTTAAACACAAGATCCCGAAGTTGCACCAGTTTATTATTAAACACTGGGAGGAGTGGGTGAATTGGTGGATGATTTTGTCTGTACATTAAAAAGAAATGGATCTAATCAAATGTCAGTATTAAATTAAATTAATACAGGAGACAACCTACATCGTTGTCTACCATGAAGTATTCGAAGAATGAAAGGAAATTAAGATGTTCAGATGACTGTGGTTTTGGAAGGAAAAAGGGCTGTGTAGGCTGAGGGGTGGAGTTATGGAACTCCCTGCTTGTGTCTACAAGGTGGCGGCTAGTGTGATGCAATAATAGGTGTGGTAATTTCAGGTGAAATGATGGAATACAATTTGTGATTTAACAATATGAATGGAATTGATTGTGTTGGATCAGGATATATCCTGTATTGAAGGCGGCTTCTGGATTGATGTTGCATCATGGCAGAATTTGTGATACTGGCGACCATCAAATCATTATGTAAGAGAAGAAATGGAAAAGTGAACGGATGCAGGACAGGAGTCGTGCAGAAATCCATGGACTAATCCCATCTTGTATAGCCCTCCTTTTGGGAAGGTCAGCAGTGTCAGGTGTGGACATCACAAATAGGCATGTGGACACAAACATATTAAAGAAAGCAGTCCTAGCAACTGGTTTAATGTGAAAATTAATATCTTGGTTTAAAATGACTCCAACATTTCATGCAGATCTCAAAATGAAGCGTCATGATTAAAGCTTGTGTCTGAGGAAATAACGTCTCTAGAATCGCTTGGTTTCTATCTCTGTGAAGCAACGATCCCTCAATTTGCAATACTAATTCTCTTGAATGTTTAGTCCAATCAAGCATTTAATGACTGCTAAATGGCTGTGAAATATTGGAATGTAAAGTGGAGATTTGGAGCTCAGTCACGCTAAACCCTAATAACTCAGCTATTTCTGATTCAGTGCAGAGTTCAGTCAATAAAGAGCCCTGGAGGCAGAGAACACATCAATATGAGTTTACTCTACAAAACATGGCTGATGTGGGTATATTAGAATGCACAAACACAGATCATATCAGTGAGGATGTTGGTGGAGGTGAACAGATGAGTCTGACAGGATCTCTAAGGAGCACGGTCTGACTTGTGATATGCTAGGTTAGAGAATTTATCAGAATTATCATTTACATGTGGTGATTGATGGTGAAAAAAATCAACTAAAGTCCAATTTTATAAAAATGTATGGTTATATTTCCCATAACGCACACAAATAAAGCATGGCTGTTCATGTTGCAAGCTTGAAAAATTCATATTGATCAACAGATGCTCAGGATAAAGCTTCTAAGGAATTATTCTAATTATTTTTGAGTAATTTTTCATTGGAATTGGCAGCCATTGACTTTATTTTATTTCTCGTTATTCATTCATTTATGCATTTCAGACCTGAAGTTTAGTTATTTTGTCAAATTTTCCCTGCAAACATGCCATAAAGGTTGTAATATTCCTAGTCGTTGTCACAGTTTTCCTTTCAAAATTTTCCTATTCCCTGTTGAGGACAGGTTAGGACTGCAGGCAGGCCAGTGCCCGTATCCTCTTCTTCTTCCGCCAATGCTTTTATTTTTGTAGAATGTAGTTTCATATTGTCTTGTTGAAAATGCCTGGAGGATTCTTTTGAAGGCAGCTATTCTAAAATTTTAGAGAACTTTTTAGCATTAATGTTGACATCACAGATGTGTGAAGGAGCTAGGTTTTGGACCTGCTGCTGATAAGTCTGGATGTTCCTTTTTGTTCTTTGCTCTCGGGTACACACTGTTCATTTCTGCCAGAAATTCTGAATACTGATTTGGTCTGAGCATAGTCCACGTTTCCACTGCGTGATAGTCCATCTCAGACACCTCAGAGTCCAGAGAAGTCAAGCATAAGGTTAACATAAGACTTCTTCTTTTGTTTTTTTTGCATAGTAAAACAGGAAAGGTGAATGTAACTCTGTATTGTAGAGCTTCATAGAGGTTTCTCACAATAAACACCACATAGGGAGGGTTTTTGTCCCTTGGCCATGTGGTAATCAGCTGATGAATGACTGTTTTTGATGCAGGGCTGTCTGGAATCAAAGATCACAGGGTGGGTCACATTTAAAGGCTAATTTATACTGTTTGGTGCTGTTGGACTACAGTCACTTTTTTATATCACCTGCTTAAAATAATCTACATTTTTCTTAGCTCATTATTGGCTTAACTTTCCCCCATTGCAACTTTTTTTGCAGGCCTGAAAACCAAAAGTTTGTCTAATGTGTTCACACATGAAATGAGGATGAGGGGTGGAATATTACATATTTTGCATTCAAACTTTTTACCTAAAAAATTCTTCTTTTTTTCCTTTGGTCCTAACTTTTTATGGTGTGGCATCATATATTTTTTTTTCTTTCTTTTTCTTTTTTTTAAAAAGAGAGGAAAAAATGTAAATAGGCAGTGGAGTTTCAGTCAGATTCAGGGTGTAGTCTTGCTCCTGCTGCTTTTTGTTTATCGTACCTGAGCTCATCTGGAGCCCCTTGCTATTTGCTTTTTTTCTTCTTATTCCCTCAGATGTCTGAGCTTCTCAGTGCACAATGATGTACTGCATCTTTATGAGGTGATGGAACAGTTTGCTGTATGCTGAAAGCATGATTCTGTAGCAACGTGCTGTGTAAAATAGAAACAGAATGCCATGTGGACATTTTTACAGCCTATATTTGAACAAAAATGCTACATGCCAGTATATGAAATGTTGAAACTGTGCACCTGAAAGTGAAAAGTTTCCCCATTTATGCTTGAGATGCTGTAGAATTCAGCTGCTCAGCAGTTCAGAGCCTCACAACTTGGATGTTCAGATGTTTTCAGTGGGTGACATGTCTGGATTTCAGTTTAGCACCAGATTTATTTATTTTACCTGGAAGTCATGCTGTTGTAAGGAATGCAGAATGTGGTTTGCCAGTGTATTACTTTAAATAAGGTTCAGTGTAAACGGAGCCTTTTATAGATGTGAAAGTTACCCATAACCTACACTGATGCATCCTCATATCATCATTTCTTAACCAAGTGATCAAATGGTCTGGAAGGCACGTTATCTGTGGTTTTCAAGCATAAATCAGATTTTAGACCACAGAACAGTTTTTTTTTTACGTTGTAGAGATTCAGATTGAACTTCAGAAACAAACTGTTCATGGCAGTGATTTTCAGAAGTTTTCTGGAGCCCATTTAAATCTTTCTTCAACTTTTTTAATGCAGCTCTATAAAAGGACCACAACAACACAACATGATGCTGCATCTGCAGACAGGTTATTTACTTCATGATCTGAAGTGCATGTTTAGCATAGATGACCCAGGTCTCAATATATTTTTTTAAAAATTTTATGTGTAGAAATGTTACTGTTTATATTCAAATGAAAGTTATATGGAATCATTGCAAAGGTTAAACAGAACCATAGAAATTAATAATTCTGTGGTGGGTCACATGTGCCCTGAATCTGGAACTGGAAAGGTTCACTGGTTTATTGAGTTGTATATTTATTCATGCATTTGTTTTTCTTTTGAAACTTCTCTATACTTAAACTGGGTTCTTCAGTTTAATTATTATCATATTGAACAACTTTTTCTTATCTGGAAAGTTTTAAAAGCCAGGATTTCAGATTAAACCATCAAAGAAATGTAAGAAATGTGTTGTGCATCTTGATTTTCCCACATTTAGTTGTCTGCAGAAAGTGCACTTGTATCTGGAAGGCTAGACATTGTTGTACTGATCCTTCTTGGTGAATCTACTCTTAAAATACCGGCTCAAAGCATTCCTCTCGTTTACTGAATTTAAATTCACTCATGTTAAAGACAACAAGGCCACATGGATAGCTGGCAGCCAAGAAGCTGAGAGCAGCCCTTGTTTCTTTTCTTTTGCACTCATTTTCCAGCAAGACTAAAGTGTCAGGGCTGCTTCCCAGTCTGACAGTGAGGTATTCTCAGCCTTTTGTTTGAGCTGTCAAAACGGTTGTATTTGAAAAGGGGAGAAACCTTGCAAATTCACAGGGCTTTGTCTACCACACTGTGTTGGTTTCTTATCTAAAAGCAAGCATTATTGGAATAAAATTTCAGCTTGGGTCGATGGGGATGCAAGTCCAATTAAAGATACTGCAAATATTCCTTGAGCTGCTACTCAAAAGGTTTTAAATAATAAATGCTCTCATGATCTAATTTCATGCTCTACACAATGCCCGTGGTGTTTCTTTTGTTTTGCTAGACCCCTTCTAAAATGCAAACTGTAGACAAACAAGTACTTTGTAGGGTGGCAGATAATATATGAACAACATAAGATAAGGGATTCTTGTGGGATGCTGTGTTAAATGATTTGCAAATCTCATAAACTGATTTAATATTCACTATATTACATAGAGAGCAATAACCATTGTAAAAAGTGAGACATATTTGCAACTTCCTTCATATGTCGTACTGTTGGCTGAAGCTTTAATTAGCTTGATAGAATAGTTATAAAATAAGCTCACAATAAGCACGACATTTAGATTTTTTTTTTTCAAACTCGTGGGGTTAATTAGTTAAAATCTGTCTAGTTCATTAATCATTAATATCACATTATGCTTTAATGGTTCATGCTTTTACATCTGGAGTTCTTCAAGATGCTGCAGTTGGGAATTTTCTTTGGTTCTTGAAGATGTCTCACCAAGAGGCTTCATCAGTTTCAATCAACTGGTTCAGTTCAGTTTATTTTGCTTGGTCACACAATTTCATCAAATACTTAAACCAAACAATTAAATCAAACATTAAACAATCAACAGTTGCGAGACCAAACAGGCAGAAGCAAAAGCTTGTGATTCTTTTTTTAAATATAAATAAAGAATTGCAATTTTTTGTCAGGATATGACATGTATTCACTGGACACTTTATGTCCACCTTGCTAGTCCCAGGTTGAACCTTTTTCTTCTTTTTTTTGCCTTCAGATTTCTTTGTGGCACAGATTCTACAAGGTGTTGGAAACATTCCTCAGAGATTTTGCCCCATATTGTCGTGACAGCATCACATAGTTGCAGATTTCTCAGCTACACATCCATAATGAGGGATGGTCATGGTCAGGACTTGTTTTGACCATTATGCTCAATTGGTGTTATTGGGCTCAAAGTGTCCCAAGAAAATGGTCTCCGCCCCATTTCACCACCAGCAGCCTGAAGTGTTGGAAGCATGGATCCATCTTGCCTTGTATCATCTTGTTACGCTACCTTCTGACCCAGCCATCTGAATGTCACAGCTGAAATCAAGACTCATCAGACCAGGCAGCATTTTTCCATTTTGCCAAATTTTGGTAAGTCTGTGTGAATTGTAACCTCAGTTTGCTTAGCAGGCACCCGGTGTGGTCTTCTGCTTCAAGGTCGGACATGTTTTGCATTCAGAAATGCTAATCTGCATACATTGGTTGTAATTTGTGGTTGGTAATGATAAAAAGGCAACATTAACTCAAGTAACCCATCTGTCATTTCTGCTCTGACATCAACAGGGAACTCTAGTCCAGACAACTGCTGCATTTTTTTTTTTAGACCATTCACTGTAAACCCTAGAGATGGTTGTTCATGAAAATCCCAGTAGATTAGCAGTTTCTGAAAGACTCAAATCAGCCTGTTTGGCATCAACAACCATGAACCACATTCAAAGTCACTAAAATCCCCTTTTTTCCTCTTCCTGATGTTCAGGTAGAACTTCATCAGGTTGTCGTGACCCTGTCTACATGACTAAATGCATTGAGTTGCTGCAGTTTGATTGGCAGATTTGTGTTAAAAAGTAATTGAACAGGTAGATAGTGATGGGGGAGTGCATATACTCCAGTATGCAGGTCTGAAATAAGCTGTGTTGTCCAATTTACAGCTCTGTAGTGGTACTAATTCAGTATAACAAGAGACAAGAATGAGGATTCTATTAAAACCAGCTGCTGTGGGCTGCATGCATGTACAATTTTGCCACAGATCTTTTATGCCCATGTGGGCAGTGTAGCAATGATGCACTCACAACCATAAAACATGACATAACATAAACACATTGAATGGCCATGACAGAAAATTGCAGATAATTTAATTTTCATGAAAATCGCAATGACTGACTTTAATTAAAAGATTATAATAAACTTTAATGATCCATTCCATAACTCTTATTCAAGCCTTCTTTTGGATCAGTGCTGTAGATTTCGAAGTTGAATGTGCATGTATGCATTTCTTAGTTACAAAATGCGAAGCAAACCCATTTCTCTCATTCATTATGCTGAGATCCAAAATGGCCCAAAGCTTTGCCCATATCTCTGCTTCACTAATCAGCTGCCCTGGTATATTTCCCCTCTCATTGCCAGTCACAGTACAGTAAAACTAATAGTTAGATTCCTTCCCAGAAACACTTTTTCTTCTTGTGTTATTCATGTTTTATCCTGCATGTTGACTGGGTTGATTCGTCCATGCTCCATCTCTGTGGATTTATTACTGACTAGTCAGCAGGCAAGGCAACAATAATTTGTGCCTTTGGGAACTGCACCGTCGTATGAAAGACTTGCACACTCCCTAGATCCCATCTCTCCGTGAGTTTCCTTTTTTTTTTTTTTTCTTGCCCTGGTCACTGAAGGTGGACGAGCTTTAGCAGTTCCTCCCGACAGGGCGGTGTCCTCTGGACATTGATCTGCCAGCTGTCCATTCCTTTGCTCAATCTTCATGTTTGGAGCTCTTCATTCACTGCACTTTGATCCGTTTTCTGTCTTTCTACATACTGCATGGCCACAGAGGGATTTTCATGAACAAAAAATGGATCCGATACATTTTTAATTCTTTTTAATGTCTCTTTTTTTTTTCTATCAGAGTCAAATATTCTGATGAGACGTTGGTGATCATTTATAATTCTAACTCGTATCAAAGTCAGGACAGGCTTTCTGACACAGAATTTTTCACCCTTGTTACATAAAGAAAACGACATTTAAGCTCAGTCAAAATCCCCCCTGGAGAGTCACCGGGTCAGTACACAGGCAGCGGAACATAAGATTTTAACAAGCCTATTGCAGATCTAGTGTGGAAGTCGTGGCCACCCGAGGATTTGTTAGAAATGCTGACTTTTTAACATCTAACCTCAGGAGCTGCTGTGTCTGCTAGTGAGGAAGAACTGTTGGCTTTAGGTGCTATCTTAGAAGGTTTTGCTTCATATCGGAAGCCTTGCATTGCTTTTGTTTATCCCTCTTCACCTCACATACCTTTTATCCCCACCACCCCACCACCCCCCTTTCCACTGCAGCTATGTTTCCATCAGTGTTTTCTCCATGTTTCTATCCTTCAGATTTGTTGGAAGCAGTTGTGTGTGTGATCAAAGTGGAACATTTTCATGTTTAGCAGGCTTTTTTTTTTTTTTTACAACTATCTCTGAGGGCAAAAATGTCAGCAGCATGAAAATGCACTGAAATTAAATGTCAGAAAGTATTGCATTTTGCTGATGAGTGTGGTCCCTCTAAGATGGCCTCATCAACACTCTATCAGAGAAATTTAATTTTGTTTTCAAAGCAGTATACTTAACCTTGTGGCACTGCGGAGACGGATTTAAAAAGATATGTATTGATATGCTCAAATTAAAGCAAATATTCAACAACTTGGTGATAATGATGTGTTTTCTTGTGGGAATAGTTCGACTTCTCTGACCAATTTCGGCCGCATCATGCAGAGGGCCATTTTATTCCAGCTGCGTTTTATTTTTGCTAGTATACTCATTCATTGGACTGCAATTTTGTAAAAAAAACGAACCCAAAATGAGGAAGAAACGTGTAGAAAACCAAGTCCATCCCTTGTTTCAACAGCTTGTAGAAACATGAACCTTGTGCTAATCATTTCCGTACGACGTTATGTCTTTCACATCATTATGGAGGAATTTTGGTCACTTTTCTTCAGTTCATTGATGTTTGCAGGTATTTCTTTCTGCACAGCTCTCCAAGGTTAGGATCTTGACAAGGTATTTTACTCAGTTTGAGGTCTGTACTGTGGAACATTGTCCTGTTGCAGAAGATGATTTCAGTCAAGCTTTAGCTGTTGGACAGATAGCCTCACATTTCATACTTTGACATACTTGGCTGCTCCTTACATTCTTGATTCCTATGAAAGCTGTAAGGGTGTACTTGGGTCATTTTCATATCTAGTAGTTTGATATAATTTGGGTGATTGAAGACCTTTTAAATGTGTTTCCCTCCTCACCTGAGCCGGCGTTGCATCAAGAATTACTGAAGGAGAACACTAGACCAACAATGAACAAGAAAACTGCCTCATCTTTTGGTAATTGCAAGACAACTTCTATTTTCATGACCGTATTGTACCCAAAGTGTTCTGCACTGCAACCTACATTTTTAGGGTCACCAGAATTTGCTGCTTTGATGCACATCAGAGTTGCATTGAGCATTCACACCTCCCAAAACAAACCAGACTTTTTGAGCAAATAAACACGAGTTTAACCAAGAAGGGCTGGTGTGAATGCACCTTGAAGACTCATTTATGCTCCCTTTAGGTGCGTAAATAGGTATGTCTGCCTCAAATGTCACTGCCCTCAAACTTCTATGCATCCATTATGTTGGCATGGTGGTTGAGTAATGCATCCACCAGTGGGCAGTGCAAAGAGCTCACTTCTAAGTTCAGACCTTGGTTTCAGACAGCAGCAAACATGGCAGTGGTGGAGGAGTTTATAATAATGCACAATTCTTTGAGACCTAAAAAGAGGCAGCGCAGCAGATGGCTGTGGTTTTTGCAGCCATCAAATAAATTGCAGCTTTAGCTGCTTTGTTCCTTTTGCTGGTTCCACATCAGCTTTACTGCCCCCGCAGTTTTTCCGGTGGTACTGCTCTGTATGCATCCAACAAAGCCCTGGAAATGGACCAAAGGACATGGGAGATGTACAAAAGGCTCTGTAAACAGAGCAAAAATGGGCCTTCTCTCTCTCTTTTTTTTTTAACACACTGCCTCCTTATGTTTTGAATAAAGCCATTTAATACAAACACTTGCAACTTGACCTGTATTGTTTGGGCTATGGGAGCACCTCTTTAGTTGGTTGCTATGACCCAGTAAGAAAAGACCCTTTATGCAAAGCTTCACTGTTTGATGCCTGTAACTGGCAAGAAGTCACACACAGCTCTTTAACTCTGTTCACTTCTTCTCCTTCTTCTGTTTCTGTCTCACTTCTCTAGGTCCAACTGTTTTGAAGTCTTCGCTTTGGATGGAGCCAGCACCAATATTCTTCAATTTTGTACTGCAGCAGAAAGCACAGACTGGCTTCAAGCAATATCTACAAATATCAATGGCTTGACCCAGGAGAATGTAAGTCGATCTCTACACATCAGAGGCCAGCTTGTATTTTCCCGAGAGTGTTTACAGAAAACAAAGGGTAAAAATAAAAACCTGGGGATTTGAACTGGAGAGATTTTCCAAGTTACAAAGAGAGTCCTGCTAAACATTCATCTCTTTGTTTTTTGAATTTTTCTGTTTGAACTAATAAACATTGAGATGATTCAATTAAAAAGATATTTACATGTAAATGTGCAAGTTATTGTTTTAAGAAGGCACAAAATTTGTCGATCGATAAAGTTGATGCGAAAACATTGAAACTGGGACTGCAGCATGTTTTGCCCCATTAACCCATGTTTTTCTCTTCTCACACATTAACACAGTTTTAATAGATCCTTTGTGATAAGCGCTTGTTGACTCACTGAAGCACCTCTCCCTCTCTGCTGACAAAAAGAGGCTCTCTCATCCTTAATTAATGACTGCTAAGTAGTCATTCAGCATGTGCTCTTCTCATTTCCTCCTCTTTCAGTTTGATTGTCACACTGATGATGCAAAGCGTTTTTAGGGAGAATGCAGACGTACTGTATGCCCATGCATGACGATTGCACAGCTGGCTTTTTAAAAAATTTTTTTTTTAAGGGTGATTAATTCAACCCTGCATCACCTAATTATGGATGTGGAGTGATTGCTAAATGGCCAATCAGGATTTAATTGTGTGCTCGCTTTGGGAGACAGCGGAACTTTTGTTTTAATGACCTACAACCTTTAAATAGACTCCAACATCTTTGAGGGGGCTTTGAGTTTTTCATGTGGATGCACGTCATCTGTCGCATTAGAGACTTATTTGATGTTCTTTTTGAAAGACTTAACAGTGGGACTGGGCAGCTTGTTTGGGTCTAATAAGTGAACTGGAATAAGCTAGCTGCGAGCACCATGCTGCGTAGGATATGTTGAAACACTAGGTGGGCTTTCACTTTGGCCTGGAATACAACATTTCTGTCTGATAATTGTCCGGAGGAGTTTTCTCCACCTTGTACTTTTTCTTTTAAGGTGGATTTAAATCGACTTGTGTAACCATCCGCTTACCTCAGCACTGTCACAAGTTGCCCGAGACAATTCTGGTTAACCAGGATGATGCATGTTTGGTTTTTGTGTGTCCTGGGTCTTAATCGAGATTTTTTTATACGCGTACTGTTATTGTGCACCTGCCATTTTTGTGACATAGTTGCCACAATCTGAATAGAAGCGATTTATTATGCATGTTTCTGATCTATACAGTTAGATTGTGTCATTTATTCAGACTAAAAATGATTCAAACTGATTAAATTTAATGAAATTGATCATCTATGTAAGTCCTATTTGCAGAAAACGGACAAAGTTTGCTGTTTTGTTATACAATTGTAGAAGCATATAGATTAACTTAAATTGATGCATGAAATGGACATAATCATGCATAATAATAAATGTTGAAGAATAAAGTGTAAAGATTAGCATGTTTTGATCAGTCCTGTTACAATTGCCAATTCTATAATTTCAGTATTTTGAGATGACCACAATCATGTCTTAATTATACTCTTCAACAGTATGAAACAAGCTGTGATGAGAACAAGAGAGAACATTTGCATATTTGTGGTTGGATAATGCCTAATTTGCATATTTAAACATCTTTTAAATGTCAGTTTTTATGAGATATGTGTATGTGCAGTGATCAGCTGCATTAGTTTCATGTTTGCAGGTTTTTATAGTCCTTTCTCATTGATTTTAGGATTATGTAATGTATTAATACATGAGGAAAATTGTGCACTTTATGAAATTTATGTTTTGAAATATACATTTATAAACCTAAATGTAACATAAGTTTAAATATCAAATTGCACAAATTTATTTAATATTATGTATGAATTTTTATATTTTGATTTATTAAGTGATGTAAAAACTCTCCCGTGTAAAGCTCTAACATGTCAACTAAGCACAGTAGAAATATTTTCCTTAAGGCGTCATTCAGTATTAAGATTGACCTCCTCTAAGATTATTTCCAGTTTATTGTTTGTTTTAGTACCTAAAGCTTGAAATGTACATTCAAACATTTCAGAAATCTCACTGAAAATGACTAACAAAGGAGTCCAAAGCACTGGAATAAGAGCAAATGGATTTCTTTTTTTTGATTCTCGAAAATGTTTCACCTCTCATACGAAAGGCCTCTTTAGAAAAAGATATTCAATTTCTGCTGTTCAAGCTGTTAAGATTACAGTGGCCTGAATAACCGAGAATCTACACAAACAACAAATGTTTCACCATGATATCCATTAGTTAACAAAGTACAACTAGAAAATACTGTCAGTGTCTGTGCTCAGAATGACTTCATCTATGATGGTTGAACAGATTGTCTCTGTACCTAACTGTTTGACTTTTATTTCTCTTATAGATAAAGATCATCAACAAATACTGCTCTTCAGATGATCAGGTACCATCACTAGCTTATGTTGATGTACTACCATGCCTTGTCTTTTGGGACAGAACAGTCCCTGAACAGCACATCGGTCCACTCTGTTGATAGGCGGACTGAAATAACAGTTATCAGTCCTCCGGGTTTATTTTTCAGGTACAAAATAAAATAAAACTAAAATCCTTACACAAGCCAAAATGCAGAGACTGCAACAGCACTGCTCCTGGAGTGTCTAATGGGAAATTATTGTGTTGGAGAGAGTAGCCTGGCCCAGTTTCCTGGAACCTTGAAGCATCGCACAACAACAGGCCAAAGCTACAAGTTAAATTGGATACAGAACGCACAAACAAACACAGACACAGAAGCGCAAAGCTAAATTAGCGATGAGGTGCAGAATGGACAAAGAAATTTGTCCATGAATCTGTGATATAAGAGTTGAGCTGCTCAGATTTAACACGACTGGGACTGCTGACAGGTTAGCTGTAATTTTAAACCAGGTCAAGAGAACTGCAGGACCTTGATTGGAACAGTTTACTGAGCACAGGACCAATCAGACAAGCAAGAAGCAGGGAGGCATGGCACAAGGCAGGTGCAGGTACCAATCCTGCTCAGATTTTTTATTTATTTTTATTTTATTTATGGAAAGCACTTTGTGTTGCTTATATGTATGAAAAGTGCTCTATAAATCAATACATTTGAAATTTAGAAGCAGGAACATGTAATTTCCTTAGCAGAGCCATAAGGACAGCAGAAAGGCTGGAGGTGCAAAGCCACTGTGGGCTGCACCAGTGATGGTAGAAGACAAAAAAAGTGTGAAATTAAGTTTTAAGATATGATAATGATATGTATTGGATTTATATAATTTACAGTGAATCCATTATTCAGCCCCTTCTCATTCATACTTGCTGATAATGAGCTGCTTGTGCAGCCACAGCTGCTCTGGGACAGAGACGGAAACATGGCAGCCAATCCGCACCATCAGCTTCTACTACCATCACCAAACATTAATACACATTCATATAGCAGCGATGCTAAGCAAGGCAAGGACAGTGAAGTGCCCAAGGACACAACAGCAGATTGACTGGGGGAGCGGGACTCCAACTGCCAACTTATCGGTGATCGGACGACCTGCCCTCCCACCTGAGCCACTGCTGTGTTGCTTAAACATGCCATCAATGTGCATGTAAGGAGGAATCGGCCATGAGAACAATTCCCTGTTAAACTCTACCTTTGGATGTTCTCGCATGCTTTTTTAAACATGGCGTCTACACACGACTGCATTCCTGGCAGAAACAGCTCTGGTAATGTTAATAAAAAATGTCTTTAGACCTTTTTATTTTGGGAAATCTGAATAAAAACACATTGTCCATCACAGGATTTAGAAGTGAAGCCGATGCAACTATAAAGCTCAGATGTTGCTCCGCTCAGATGAGAGCAGAGCATCAGCCCATGTCAATCTGGTATAGATCAAAGGTAAATAATTGCATTGCAGCTGAAGGCTTTCCATTTAAAATATACCACCTCCAAACTGATTCAATGTTTAATTTATTTACTTTGGCAGTGCTTATTTTTGCTGCTCTGGTCTGCTGACTGAGGAAGAACCGATGTCATGGTTTTTTCCATATATTTTTGATCAAACAGTGAATTTGTGTAAATGTCATCTCTGCAGATTGTTCACATGGGCTGGGCATGTGAGAGTCCAGAGGGCGGCGCAGCCGGTCGATCTTCAGCATTCAAGTTTCTGGCACTGAGAGGACCTTATTTTTATATCTTCAAAAGTCCCCCGGTAATTCTTCTTTCTCCACTTTGCTGATCAATATGCTTTTCGTTTGTTATCTTTGCCTTTTACAGAAAAAAGGGATTTAAAAGAAGCTTACATGAAATAGGTTTTATTTAAAGCATAAATCTTACTCACCCTCATAGTTAACACTCAGAATTCTGGTCCAGATGATTAATTAATGCTCTATACCCCATTACTGAGGACTGATTTGTTCTGGGTCTTTTTATAATGTGTCCTTGTACATAAGAAATATGGTGAATTAATCCTCCAAGTGTGTGTAAAATATATGTTTCAGTTATAGCCGGATAAAAGATTTAATGATGCAATAAGTGCAGGTAAATTTATGTTTGTTGGGATTTGGGCTGAAGGAGGTTGCAGTAAAACGAGCTGTGCTGACTACCATGTAGTTATTTAAAAATTATAACTCAATGTTAATTCATCTTTAAACCCTGCCTTGTAGTAACAGGTTTACATGTTTGTTGGTTTTTTCCTCTACTTACATGAAAGTATTTATTTTGAACTGGAGTGCTCTCAAGTGAATTTCAAGTGCATTTACGTCGGGAAAAATGTCCAATGAAGTGTCCATCCCTGCAAATAGACACTATGTAGAACATTATCTGGCTAATTACACAATGGCCACTTGCAAAACAAACAAACAAACAAAAAGGTCATCAATACATTTTTTTATGCCTTTTTTTTTCATCAAAATGTAAATAGAAGTACTTTAAAACCTATAACATGCGTTCCTCCTGTAAATGGGAGGAACCTTAGATGAAACCTGATATTTCTAATGAAACTCATAAAACCTTTCAGCCAACATGTTAGGATTCAAAAACTATAATATTATAGATAAACTGCTTGTATGGTAGTGTGGCAGGATGACTAGCCATTGAAAATAAGGTATGTCCTTTTGTTTTTGACAAAAAATGGCCAAATCTAGTATAGAAGAGAAGAGATGGAGAAAAAACAAAGGAGAGAAAAGATGGAGCTTAGTATGTGAGTCACATTGCTGAAGGTGAAGTTCTGCTGATTGCCTTTGGTCTTTTTTCTGAAAATTGAATGCAGTAAACAAGTATAATACTTTCAAATAAATTCAGCAATGTTTATTTTATAAAGTTGTGTTATGGGTTTTGGGAGTTACGATACTGATAATAAGGATGTTTTAACATTGACACTCATTAAAAATGCGTTCTTTCTATTGTAGTGGACAGATGTGTTTAGCATTTGGTTATGAGGATTAGAAACGGACTGAGATGTGATTTTAAGGGCAGACCCTGCAGTTTGAGCGTGGTAACACTATGCTGAAGTTCAGATTCTCTGCTTTGTTGTCAGCTTTACATTCTCTATAGAAAGATAACTACAGAGCCATTATTGTCCCCAAATCCATTTCAGGAAGGCAGTTTTTATTGTTGCCAGAATTGGCAAACACGATACAAAGTATGGTTAAGTTTAGAAAGCCAAATTCACTTTTGGCTCTTTAATGTTGCAGTTGCCTTTTTGGGTTCAGAGGAAGAAGCACATGACATCACTCATTTACTTCCTGTGTGAAGGTGGATTCAACAATGAGGTCATAATTCTGATGTTGGCTTCTTAGCTGTTTGGTAAATCAGATTTGGGCTGCCATCGCCTTTATTTTGTTTTAGTCACCCACCTTTTCATGCTTGGAAAGCATGATGTTAATGGTTTTTGGTTTTATGTAGTTTAACTAGAAACTGTCTTCAGTATTTGCATTTCAGCAGGAGTCAGTGAACACTAAAGCCAGTCAGATCCAGGTCATGATGTTATATTCCAGACACTGGGCATCATTGTTTTCTGTTCATCATGATGTAATTTCTACTGGTATTGGTGTTCACTGACGGACACTGACATGACACTGGATTTTATATACTTAAGTTTAAAACTGAGCTTATTTCCACTCTGCATGTATCTCAAAGCTGTTTAAAAATGTATTCAAATCTCAATCAGTCACGGCTGGAATCATATATCCATGGCTCCATTTTCTACCGCTTATCTGAGGTCGGGTTGCAGGGGCAGCAGTTTAAGTGGAGAAGCCCAGACTTCCCTCTCCCTGGCCATTTCTTCCAGCTTGTCGGGGGATATCTTGAGGCGTTCCCGAGTCAACCAAGAGACGAGGTCTTCCCTGGGACCTCCTCCTGGTGGAACATGCCTGGAACACTTCAGCGGGGAGTAGGGGTGGGTTTAGAAAATCGATTCATCGATTTAAATCGATACAAGTTAAATTAATTCAATATCGATTCATAAAACTAATGATCGATTTTTTTGTCCAATTTTTTTTATTTATTTTTTTTGCCGGTATGTCAATATTTTCTGATGACGTTACCCAATTTAGAGCAATTTTATTATCATGCTCCGTGTTTTATAAAAAAGGTCACCTGAGATTAAAGAAAAATAAGTGTAAATGAATCGAAATAGACTATTGTGAATCGAATCGATTCAGGGAATTAGTGATGATACCCAGCCCTAGCAGGGAGGCATCCTAACCAGATGATCTGGCTCCTCTCAATGTGGAGGAACAGCAGCTTTATTCTGAGCCAGATGACCAAGCTTCTCACCCTATCTCACCCTGCAGAGGAAACTCATTTCATCCGCTTATATCTGCAATTTCATTCAGGCTCCTCATTACCCACAGCTCATGACTTAAGGTGAGGGTAGGATCATAGATTGATCAGTAAATTCTGAGCTTTGCTTTTTGGCTCAGCTTCTTCTTTACTGATGCAGAGCCCACATCACTGCTTGAACACTTTTATGCTTGAAGATAGTGTTCATTATGGACAATCTGTGTCAAGCACAGATGTCCAATAATAAAGTATTTCTCTGGTTCAAATCGGGGGGAACCGTTCCTCTCAGTCGCGCCCCTCCAGGTCTCACTGTCGTTGCCTCTAAGAGCATTGGGCAGAATAATGGAGACCCCAGCAGGAGTGCCCTCAAGCATCCCTAATGGGACTCCAAAAAGGGTCTGGACTCTGAATTACCATTGGGAACATAGGCACAGTCAGGCAGGACCCGTCCCCCCACTCTCAGCACCTCTCACTGAGAGCAACTCCAGAATGGAACCGAGTCTAAACCCTCTCGAAAAGACTAGTTCCAGAGCCCAAACTGTGTGTTGCCGGACTACATCCAGCTGGAACATCATTTCAGGTTCTTTCCTTACCAATGAGATGATGTTCCACATCCCCACAGCTAGCTTCTGCATCTGAGGATTGAACCATCAGAGTTCCTGCCTTCAGCCTCAATCAAAATGAAATCAACATAAACTTAGAATCTAGTTGTGGATTAATTAAAAAAAAACTGTTTATATGCCAAGTCACAGGAGTTTTGACCTTTCTGTTCCAGCTCCTCTGGTCCTCACAGGACACTGAGCTCTACATTCACACATTCCCTGGCAACTGCGTTGCTTGCTACACATAGATACTAAAACACTGTACAAAGGTATATATATATCACTCAGAGAGGAGACATGTTGTGACTTCTTGGCAGATGATGCTACTGAAGCAGCTTTTACTTTTATTCTAGAGCCCTCTTTCACTGACAGATAATGATCACTGATTTTGTTTAGATGAAAGCGCAGATGGTGTTTTTTTTACTGCATGGCTTGTGTACGACTGAGTTCCGTCTACTGACATTCAAAACTGTCCCCCCGCTGTGACGATGGCTACATTGCACTGTTGTGCCAGATGCTGCTCATCAGCATCACCAAAGCAATAAGAGTCACACTAGTTGTTGCCCTCAAGCATATTTTTTATAATAAAAAAAATGGTGTAACAGCACATATAAAATACATTTGCTTTGTTCCACAATATCAATCATGGATGAGTGACTTAAATGGCAATGCAAGAATTGATGATTCTGCCTTTTCAGCAGATTGGAGAGCTGTTAAAAGGGTGTAAGAAATTATTGTTATACTGAAACACTGTGATATGTTGTGACAATATTGTATCGATATTCAAAACCACCATCAATATCTTTTTTTTATGAACAATTTTCTATATATGCAAACATTAACAGTGACGTTGCATCTAAACTTTACTTTTTCTGTTAGTTACTCGAAGAATTTGAAGGACTTAAATGCATATTTTATTTGGATGAATACTTTGAAATCAAAAATGTGTATTTTCTATATATGTGAACATTGTTCATATATTTTTAAGATATTAAGCTACATACTTTATATTGCACTTAAGTGGTGGTATGTTGGATGCCACAGGGATAACTATTTGAGATCTTTACTGAAAAAGGCAGATTTTGATTTCTTAATCTTGCTTTTAGTTTTTTCTATGCTGTGACAATTTTCTTACCATTAGTGTATTGTCTCACTTATAGTATCGCAATATATCGTATCGGTACCCCTGTATTGTGATGCATATCGTATCCCCAGATACGTATCTTGCTAATACACACCGCTACTCTTGAGCAACCTCTTGTAGTTTTAGAGGTCTTAAACACAATCAAGGGTTGAAGCGGTGTTGTCTACATATAAAAGAGAACGTGGAAAATAACCTATTTTAGATTGTGTCTTACAAGTAGCCTGTCACAACGACATCATTTATTACCATTTCTTTAATTGCATATATGAAAAGAAAAGAGGAAAAGCAATGACCTGACAAGGGACCTGAGAGATGCATGTGCACCTTCATTTCTATCCATGTACTGTTGGCCAAGACCCAATTATCAAAGGAGTGTAGGATAATCTTTACAGAGGCAGTCAACATCCACAGTAGAGCTTTGAAAGCCCTTCAGGAAGCCTGGTAAACTGTTACAAAAGACTAATTAAAGAAATGACAAGAAAGCCTGTCTAAGACGGTTCGATCAGTATTGATGAATAAAGCTGCTCAGACCAAATATTGACTTTCAAGCTTGTTGGAATTGTACTTTTTTTGTTTTTTAAACTGCAATTTCATGTGTTTACACATGATTCAATAAGCTGTTCTACATGAGCTATTTCCCATTTATGTGATAACATATAAAGGAAATGAGGAGTGGCTTTTTTATCCAGTTTTATATGAAGGTCTTGAAGAACAGAAAACGGGTGATTCAAAAGATTTTTTTTTTCTGTCATCACGAGACCTTTGTTTCACTTTATAAAAACCAAAACGACCGACCAAAAACTGAATCAAAAGTGAATACATTTGAAATTAAAATAAATGGAGAAATTGAACCTCGCTATAAGATCATATTTGATATTTTTCATATTCACTGGTTCAAGATATTGCAGGTTTGACTTGTATTAAAACCATCCAAACATTTTCTCACCTGCTTATTCCAATGCAGGGTTACGGGGGGGGGGGGCTGAAGGTGGTGAAACCGTTGCTAGGTCACCAGTCTATCGCAGGGCAAAAACACAGAGACAAACAATACTACTACATACTCACTCCAAGGCAGAATTTAGACTCACCAATTGACCTAACAAACATGTTTTGTGAATGCGAGATGAAGCCGAAGTTGAAACCAGGAACCTTTTTGCTGTGAGGCGACTTTGCTAAACACCACACCACCGTGCAGCTCTTATTACAGTTATTGTAGCTTAACAGTTGTCTTCACATAGAAAGAGTTTCTTCAGGTTTGTCGCGGTTACTTTCTAGAAGATGTGATTTGCACCCACTAACACTGATGTAGAGTTTGAGGTTCAGTCTCTGTTGGCCTGCCTCCCCTTTCTCCACCTTCTGACACAGCTGGAGAGGTTATTGTGGCTCTCTGTTTACTCTGTGGTTCCCATGTTTTTCACCTATGAAGTTCAGGTGGTTTTTTTAATCATGTGCCACGCTGGGAATTGAGGACAGTTTCCATTCTTAGTGTTTGAGGCCACGTGGAACTCAGTTTCTCACTAATCTTTGTGAGGTTTAATAAAGTGTAATATTTTGACCTTCTATTTGAGAAGATTTTCACTTTTTGGTGACCATGGCAAGTGGATGAAGAGAGCGAATTACTGAGTATTATTTGTAACAAATTGGCTAAGTGCTGTAAGTGCGGCCATGGAAGCCAAAACTGTTCACTATATCAAAGGTTTTAAGCAGAAATATTTAGACTTCTTTTCAGCTACTACATGAATGGAAACAAAAAATGACACAAGCCCTCAGTGGTGTGTGTGTGTGTGGAAAGGAGTTTGACTTTGGTCTGAAGGACAGGAGGAAAGCCTGGCAGGTTTCCAGTGACTTATCATTAACTGTCAGGTTGGTAACAAACAGGCTGAGGCTTCACTCTGTGGAGTAGCCTCTACAAATACTACCATTCTGGGGTCTGTGGTGTCTCCTCATTACAAACACCGGATAACATCTCAAACACAGCAGACCAAAATAAGAACTGGGCAGCTCTGAGTCATACCATACAGTGTGTCCTCATCACGAGGACGGCGGGAACAGATCTTACACAAGCTTGGATACATCAGCAGCAGCTTACATTAACTGAAGTGTAGTTTTCATATTACCTTAGACTGCAGTAAACCTGGACTGTTTAGTGAGTCATTGAAGCTCCAGGCTTTCATATTTTAACAATGATGTTTTTGTTTATTCCCTGAAATGATTCAGAAAAGGCGAGAGATTTTTTATTTATTTTGGTGTGAGACCTTGTTGCAGAGACTTTTGATCCAGAGATAAATGGAGCGAACCTCATGTGGGTTCAAGTTTAAAGATATGTGTGTTTTTATTACCATCCTCTTCCTGATTGCAGTTTGGAAGATAAAAACATGAGACTGGCTGTAACAAGTAAGACAGGTTGCAGATTTTTTCTCTTTTATTTTTTGTGTGTTAGTCACTGGCAGGCTTTCTCCTCTTTTCGACATGACCCTGATCATTTTACTGAAATCTGTCTGGAGCTTGTGTGTAAAATTAGCCCTGGATTTTCAGGTGTGCTGTTGAACATACACACACCTCTCAGCAGGCGATTTACAGCTACAGAAATGTTCTCACAACAAAAACAATCAGGAATACCACCGAGTGAGCGTAGAGGAGGCAGGACATGATGCAAATGATGAGGTTCAGTGTTTCTACAGCATGCTAATATCAGATCAGTCTCCCTGTTTATTCATGACTTATTTTGAGCGTTATCAAAGCGATGTGTCTTTGGACACATCTGTAGTTTCGACCACTGAAATTACATGGTTGGGGAAAAAAAGATGAAGCAGCAGCTTGTATCAGCTCACAGACTTAGTTTCACACACTCAATTCCTTCTCACATCTTAGTCCATCCCACCAGAGACGCAAACAGAGGAAACGAAATAGCAAACATTTAACTGTGTCCTTGCCTTGAACCATCATATTAGTACAATGTGTTACATTATTTAGTTGTTCTTTTTTAAATTAATTTAACACAAACAAAAAATAGAAAACAGAAATTACACAGAAGAAAAAAGTTAATGTAAGGTCCAAAATGGAGCCGGATGAGATATAAAAACAAATTTATTCCTGACCCCCTTTTCCAGTCATGGTTTACTCTTCCTTGCTGTTGTCACAATAATTTTCAGTTTTCGAAAGATGAGAAAAAAATTAATATACACATATGCACACATACATATGCATATACTGTATGTACTTGTACGAAAAATAAACAAATTGAGGCAAAACAAATGCATATATACCTTTATATATACCTATCTACATCTCTATACACACTTAGCTGCATATGCACATATACATACACACAAGCATGTACACAATGTGCCCTCAAGTATATTTGCATTTCTGCGTATTCATACACATCATACATAATATGTAAACAATACATACTCACACATACCTATATATTCATTCATACATATAGCCATATGTACATAGTTAATTGTATGGGTTTAAATGTGTTCTCTCTCTTTTTTGATAATTCTTTTATTTATTTTTTTAAACTGGATGATTTTCTTTCTAAAGATTATTCCATAATTTGACATGAAATGCTGTAAGGCATGCTTTTCATAGTTCTCGTTGATACTTTTGCAGATTCAAATGTGTTTCTTTTATGTTTTCCGTTCAACATGTAAAGGAGAGGCAAAGAATAGGTGAATAAAAACAGTGAATGTAGCAGGACTTTTATAGTTCAAAGATCATTTTTGGGTTTGACTTATTAAATACATTCTTTTGAAAAATTTTAATTCAAACAGATTCACCTTTTCCTTTGATAATTTAATCTTCAGTTGTAAATGCTTTATTATGTATCTCCGACATATCGGTCTCATTGAGTTTCCATGTCAACAAAAGTACACAAGTGTATTGGTTATTTGAAGGCCCCCTTATAGTTGCCTTTACACCTAGCATTGCCAGTTTCATGAAACATCTAAAAATGTTTGGAAATTAAAAAGTTGTTAATTTTAATGACTTGCATTAATTGTTGTATTGTGTGGGCATTGGAGTTATGGTTACTTAACTGAAGACGTTACACAGCCAGTGGGCTGTGTAATGCCAGATGTCCTCTGGCTTTTTGTTAGAACATGGCAGCAGAAAATGTCCCAAAGACAGAGAGGGCTTGGATATGGAACAGGATTGAGTTAAAACATCTGCTGTAATCAAACTTCCTCAAAAATATAATCTACCGTGTCTCTTGTTGTGCTTCCAGACAGACACTGTTCTGGTTGTGGCTCCATTTTGGAGTCTCAAAACCTCAGTGTTTTCTGGTAAGCCAGCCTGCGTTCACACTAGTTTAACCAGAACCAAAGAGGGAGGATTTTACTGCACAAAAGTAAACCTAAACATCTTGGGGGCACTAAATGATAATTGATTAGTGTGACAACTGCAAGGGAAAGGAAGCTATGATTGGGAAGGGGATTAGGTAGGAATAAAGAAGTTGTTACTTCATCCTGCTCCTTTTCAGACTTGATAGTGTTATTTTTTAGCTATTCTGTTTTGTGTGGTTTATTTTTGTTTAAAATAAATAAAAACATCAATAAAACCAAAGTGTATCAGGACATGGGCTCAAGAGATGAAGGATTGATAAACTGGGATTGTGAGGAAATGATAACATCAAAGTTTATGCTGCTAGACCCTTCTGTGGACGCCTCCAAGGCTGTGCTACAAAGCTTTCTTATTCATGCGTTTTAATTATAAGAAAAGATTTTTAAAAAGTCATAATAGTCATTTCTGGTGACTTCTGCTATGTAAACTTATATCGGCTGCACGGCTAAGTGATATTTGCCGTTCAAAATATAATCAAATGAATGCAGACTCATCCAAAAGAATTACATTGTGGACATAGCTTGGAGCAGCAGCATGTGCTTGTTGATGTTTACAGAAAGTTGTGGCTTAGTGGCGCAGATACTTGCATTGTTAATGCTAAATTTATTGCTATGATCATTGTTTCTTTGTGTGGATATCCCTGAAATCTATTTCTTTAGCCCCACTCCTTTCTATGCTCTGGTTATTGTACTACAACAAAAAAAGCAATGTGTGCATTTAACATAGTCTTTGTGAGTAATATGAGTTACTTCCAATATGTAAATTTCCTCACTATGCAGTGTGTGGCAAGATGAATCCGGCCTGATCCCTGACACCAGCAGTCATCCTGCCGTTTACACGCACACACTCACAGAGGGATACCTGCATAACTTTCATTTGCATTTAATATTCGGATTAGAGGGTGCTGCCAACAGGTGCAGAAAGCTTGTTTTGATAAGCTGCCTCCTCATCAAACTCCTCTTAATGTTTACTTCTCAGATCAGTGCCGCTGACTGGGGACAAGCTGAAACAACGTATGACCTCTATGAGGTTCTTTTCAAGGTTCACAAGGTACGTTAAGAGAGTGCTGCTGTGTGCATCCAGCATGCAGGAGTTTAATCACTGCTGTTTTTACTGTTTCCATGCCAGGGATAGAAACTAAGACATGAGCACATTTTCAGAGTAACCTGAGAATGAAGGAATGTTACAGATTTTCTTTTTTTTTTTACACACTGATTTAGATGTGAATAGGTAACCAGAGCTTTTCTCTAACTTGTAATAATTAAGATTTTGTGTTCCAGTGGATGGCAGAGGATTGCTGGCTCCAAGCGAGGCTCTACTTGGGGCTGGAGCATTCACCTGAGCAGCAGGATAATGAGTCTCTGTGCTTCAGTATTCTGGTCGGCCATGGCCAGAGCTACACCTTCAGGGTAGAGCTGGCCACTGACCTGGCTATCTGGGAAAAGTCCTTCCAAAGAGCGGTCTTCTTAGAAGTGCAGCGAATACGGGTAAGTAATTCCTCATATGACATGGGACATCCAGGGATGCACAACAAGTTACCCCAATCAGCAGCTTGCATGGTGTCAACATGAAGCACTTAGTGGAAATTGAGACCACAAACCTCGCGTGTGCTTTTGGGCTTTGAGAACCAGAGGGCAGATAAACCCCATCAACAGTCTTCAATGGATGTCTGCAGGATACAAACATGGAAAGAGTCTTAAAAATGCATTATTTTTATGCTTGTGGCTGTAAATGTTTCTCTATTCAAACATGCACATATTAAATGAGTGTATTGTCGTCATACACTGATTAGTTTGATCTGATTCAGGATAAGAAAATATACTCTGACAGAAAGTAGAACACAATCGCTCACAGAGGAGGGTTATCAGGAGTCGGTCTCAACAAAAGCTTTTCATCTGCAGCTTCCCAAAAAGGTTATGAAGTTGAGGTTGGCTCTTTGTAGTTGAAATTCTGATGAAAGGAAGTAGTGAACACAGTCATAGGTTTTAAATATCAAGCCAAATGAGAAACTCAGGCAGAGCAAATATTGACCTTCCTGTAGTGAATAACTATTCAAGCTGTTCTGTCTTGTACGCTACTGTGCTGCCACTTGAGATGTCAGATGTTTTTTAGTCGCAGTAGCATTGGTGCATCTGTGTCTGTTATATCCTTTATAATCCGCAACCTAATGTGGTTCTTACTTCCTCAAGAGCTGCCTTCAACATACCGTTAAAGTTTAGAGTCATGTGAACAGGGAAGTACACCCCCTTTAAATTCTAAGGTTTAATGGAACAGGACGTATTAAAAAAGAAAAAAGTTGTCCTAACCAGGTCACACAGTTGGCTAAAAACAGTCTTGGAGTAACGACAGAATGCAGGAGTGTGTGTGAAAAATTATGTACACTCTCACTGATTTCATGAAGATCAAGAGGTTAACGAGCATCCAGGTGTTGCTGATCAAATTTACTTATCTTCAGAAAATCTGGGAAAATTTTCCCCTTTATGGGGCCATTCTGAGTAGCTGTTTGCTTAGCTGTTAGCTAGCTGTGCTTCCCTGTCAGAGTTCCTCCATCCTTCTATAAACAGAGTGCTCGGAGTAGCTACTGTCTGTTGTTAAGACATTTTATAACTTTTAGACCAAGACTGTTCCAGTTCTGGTTCGGAGCTGTTGCTACAGCCAGGTCTAAGCTGGCTCTAGCTAAGAACTGGTTTGGTTTTCCAACATGTCCCACAGAACCACGTCATAAGGTCACTTTAAAGATTTGTTCTGAGATGTATTTGACCCCCTCCCTAGAATTTCTGTAGAAACCATGGTGCTGGAGGACAGATTATCTTCACGTAAACAACACCAAATTAAAGTTTGTCTGATTTTCTCTGCACACTGATGTCGTCATATCATCAGGCTGGATTTAAACCGCCGTTTTAAACAAAAGTTGGCGTTTGTGAATGCTGTTTGCATCACCAACTGGTGATTCTAATCATTAACCAGTATTAATGGTGTCGATTCATAGCCTATGGGATTTGTACATGCTACCTTGAGCATAATGTGTAAACACAGATTATATTAAAACACTTAATTATGTTAATAAATGTAGCATCAGATTTATCCGCAAACGGTCACTGTGAATGTCACTCTCCATGGTACACTGGGCAGATTTCAGACGTGACTGGGGAACAAACAAAAAGAAGAAAAAAAAACACCGACTCCATGTTGGCTTCATGAATTCAGCAGTCTTAAAGTTACACTTAGTCTGGAGTTTTGAAAGCCGGTAACATTTTAGACGTTCTGCCTGGTCTCAATAACTCTGACATAAACGGTTCTTTGCTCTGACCCAGCACAGGGTTGCTGCTGGTGTGGCACTGGTTTAGCAATCAGCAACTGAACCAGGAAGAACTGGTTCTGAGCTAAGCTGTGAATCCAAACCAGCACTAGTAGCACTTGTGAAAAAAATCTCTTTAAAAGTGCTCACCACATGCTCGGGTAAAAAAAAAAAAAAAAAAAAAAGATTAAAAGCAAGAGGACTGTAAATGGTATAGCGCTTTTCTAGTCATGTTGACCACTCAAACCACTACATGTCTCATTCACCCATTCATCTCGGAGCCAAATCCCAGAGCCAAAAGTAGACTCAGAACCAGAGGTGATCTTAGAACAAGTGGACTTCCATCCACAGGAAGTCTCTGGACCAGAGGCAAACTTTTCATCAGACGCGGACTCAAAAAGACCGAAGACACCGGCTCAGTGGAGATGTCTTAAACAATCTAAGACATCATCACATCTCCACTAATACGGGAGTCAAAACCACCACACCCCATAAAATGGTTTTCCAGCCCTTTAACCAGGGCCTGAAGATGGACCAGAAATCTCAAAAAACTAAATAATCAAGATCTGTTTGTCTGAACATGTCAATCTGGGACAGATATGACAGAGCAGACAGTGACCTTCCTAATCTGTTCAAATCAAAATAAAATATAAGCACTTTTGATACAAAAGCATCAGAAAGTGCTTCAACATAATAAAAACAATTTTATTAAAATAAAACAACAAGCCTTCATACACTCAAGTAAAAAACATCTAAATTCAAGAACACACACCTGATCATACTATATCTTTCACACACATCACCCTCACACAATTCTAGTGCTGAAGCTCACTGCATGAGAAGTGGGATTTTTGTCCCCGTAAATACCTGAAAATTTCCCTAATTTTCGTCACATTCTGACAATTTACACCCTGCAAACGCCCCGTTCGTCTGTGCCACAAATTGTTGGAAACGAACCACGGCTTGCGTGAGAGCCCCCGTGGAGGCGCTGATGGGTCTAATTGGCAGCAAAACTGCGCCTGGCAGAGACGTCTAATGGCTCTATTTGAACATGTGAATAGCAACTAAACCGCGCCAGCTCAGACAGAGGTCTGGACTACATGAATAACCTCACTCAGGATTGGATGAAACAATTACTTTTAAATGAAATGTGATCTGTACTGGCTGTGACTTCTAAATAGCTACATTAGCCTTATAGTAAATAGTGTAAATATCATGATGAAATAAATATTCTTGCCTTAATATAACTCTTATCATTTCGTCCGTGTGTTCTCCATCACTTTAGGCTATTTCACCCATTAATTTCCATTTATTACAAATATTTAAGCTGAAAAATCTAAACTGATGTTTTAGATTTTGTATGTTTCTGTGACATATTGGGCTACAATTGTTGCTTTATAGTTTGTTTTCGTAAAACATTATTTGATTATTTTAACTGCATACTTATAAATGGAATTAATTGAGGTTTAAATGTATCGGTCAAAATGACCACTAGTAGCCATTTCATACAGAATAGTGAATGTTCTAGTCTTAAATGCTTCCTTTCAATTTGTATTATAAGATTTTAAGTATTTTTGTTTGGTGACTGCAGCTTCAAATCCAGTCTTATAATTGAGAGTTTTGATCCTACAGTGCCGCTGTGACACCATTGTATCTCACATCTTTCAGGGACTCTTCTGTAGAAGTTTTGGATTGTGATGTACATGTTTTGGACTGTGGTGCTTTCACATGTAGACTGTCTATCTTGCAGTGATCTCTTTGTTATTTTGGGGATTTTGCAAGCTCAAAGGCTTTTTCTGACATCAGCTACAACATTTTATGCACAACCTGCTTTTGAAGTCCACCAGTAGCTTCTTTGTTCTCCCGAACTTCTCACAATGCTGTACTTTGTATGAACCTTCCCTTTATGTGTTACTGGTGTCCATGGAGTTGTCTTCTCTTAAATGTCACTTTTAATAGATGAAAGGGAAACACTGAGACGGAGTTGCACCTGAGCTATTGCTTATATTTGCAGTCACCTGATTGGATATCACAAGTTAAATAACTGCAATTTATATCGTAGCTGATAATCTTTTGATATTATGCACATTTTCCATATTATTACTTTTTACTTATTATTATTTACTTTTTAAATGTGTAAAGCCTGTTTGGTTTGTTTAGAAGTTTTGTTTATGAACCATACAATAGTTTTCTAGTTAACCATAATAAGTTAGTTAATTTTTAGGGTATTTCAATTCTGCCTCTTTCTGCCAATTTAATGCTTCAGCAGCGAGGAGTGATTTGCATGTCTGTTGACACATTCTTGATTCTGTGCCATTTTCATTCTTTCTGACTAAGAAGTTAATTGCATTTAAAACTGAAAGGTTAGCCAGCGCTCAGTTTTTATTGTTGCTCAAAATGCATTTAGCACAAGGAACCTAAAGAATTAGTCTTCACATCAATGAGCCATTAAATTGCCTCTTAAGCAAATATGTTTGAATTTTAAAGCTCTCATGTGAGGCGCCTTGTTAAGCAATTCTTGGTGGCAACTGTCTCATGTCCATCAAGAGGCTCAAATGTGAACACTTAGTGGACAAATTAGTCCTGCTGCTTTACGCTTGAACCTGATTTAAGATCATTCGGTTCCTTGCTTCATTTTTTTTAATATTCTGAATTTATCATCATTTAAAGCTGAATCACCAGGGACTATTAATTCAGGAAGGGTGTTTACATGAGCGTAAATACGGCAGCTAATCTTGCAAAGTCAACAGCTTGAGGTATTAAATAATAAATCACAGTAATACTATTGCTAGTCTAAAATGAGCTGGAAATGTCGGCAAAATGCACAGATTGTTTGCACAGTTTTGTTCCAATGAAACTGGTTACAAGGTTTGTAAAACGATTCCAACGGACAGCATGGCAGCTGATGTGTTGTAGATATCAGCAGCTAAAGACGAAGTATAATGCTATTTTGAAAAAAACAAAACAAATGTAAACAGTTAGTGGACAATTTAGCTGGACCCCCTTAATTTCCCATTCTTACTGTATGCATCAGTAGTAAACTCTTAACAAAGAACATGTTGAAGTTGAGGTAATTTGTGTATCAACCAGCAAAAATGCCCAAAATAATAGCTCCTCAGTGAGTATTATTGATGCATTTTTAAACACGTGCCAGTCCTGTGTGAATCTGAGTTAAAGTGAAATGCAGAAAGCAGACAAGGGACTAAGACAGAGGAGGTAAATCATGTTTAGGACCGCATAGTGAGACTGTTGCCTGAGTTTGATGCATAGCTGCAGGGAAGAGAAAAGAAGACCAGAGAGGAAAAGGTAAAAATTAGTGATTTGTCTCATAAAGTGCACCCCGTTGAGGTGTTGAATTGCAATGCTAGACTTGGTGAATAAACAACGCGCATGATGTCAACATCTTCTGAAGCATCTGTTCAGCTGGAAAGATACAGTTAATGAAAAAAAAAGATCTGTAGGAAATAAATGTTATTTATAAACCTTTTACGATTTTGACTTCTGCTCATTGATTCCGGTTATGGTTTTGAATACTACTAACACTAACACTACTATTTCAAAACGTGAAGAAGAAACTGTTTCTTAGTAGCTAAATGCAAAGACACGACTCCCATTGTGGAGTGAACTTTCTGGGCTTCTACAAAACTATGACTGACTGAATGAGGATCCATGCATCTGTATATATCTGATTTTATTCAACAGCGATCTGAACAGTGTTTAATTTTATGATTCCATACATATTCAAACATACTATTTAAATTCAATTCAGCTTTATTTGTATAGCACCAATTCACGACAATGTCATCTCAGGGCGCTTCACAGACCATCAGTTTGAGCCAATCTGATTGTCATTCATTGATTCATACGAGCCAATTCATAACAAATAGCCTAGCTAAGGA